>JANZXP010000002.1:15837384-15849631 GCA_027576715.1 Erythroxylum flavicans
ACGTTGTTAATTCTGATACTCATTAGTCGACTATTGCAATCTTGATCCTCGACTATTGTTCCATCTTATCAACTTTAGTTTTATCCAATTAACCTGAAATTATTTTTTAACCATTTCTTTTAAGTTTTATTATTATCAAAACATGGAAGGATTTAATTTGTCAACCTCCATTGGTCTAATACTAGCTAGTGGTGACAAAGTGAGAGAGGCAGAACGACAGACGATAGAAGAGAAGAGTGGAGAGAGACTGAGAGAGAGGTAGAAGCAGATTGTAACGAATCTCGTATCGTATCTGTCGATAGTAGGCGGTACATACCTTATCAGTTGAAAAAGGTATAAAATAAGATATTTTGATACCAAGTTTAAATATTGGGCTTCAAATTTTTTATTTCTTTTTAAAATTGTTAATATAAATATAAATATATTTTATTATTAATAACAATTACAAATTAAGATAAAAATATATTTTTTATTATTGAAAATTAAATATTAAGATAGAAATTATATTTTATTATTAATAATAATTATTCTTTTTATTTGATATTTTGATGTAATTATTATTTATTAAATGATAAAATTGTAATGTTTTAAATACTTTACATTATTCTTAATTTTATATTTTTATGATGATAAAATTTTTTTATATTAATTGTAGTTATTATTTATACGTCAAATATGTAAAATCAATATTAAAATAAATAAATAAATTGTTGTTATTTTAAATTTCTATTATTATGATTTTTGAGACAAGGTTGGTTTAAATTATATAATGAAGAATTATTTTGCAATTTAAAAAAATTTAGGGTTTTTTTTATAGATTTAAAAAATTACTCGAAACGACATCCGGTATTGACCGAAGTTATTACAATATCGTACCAGAATCTAATCCGATGCTAGGTCCGATATGGTTTTCGTAATATACCAGAGGGGCGGCTTAAGAGAAACTAGGGTTAGATTATTTTTTCTTCAATTCAGTCTCTTACTTTTTCAAAATTACAAAGTTTATCGATAATTAACAAGTATTTTCAATTTCAGTCGATACTGAATAGTAATAGTCGAAGATCGGTATCAGTAGGTCCCGTAAATTGGTATGGTAATGATGCGGACCAGTTAGCTTTGGATTACATGGAAGATCTTGACTGCGGCAAGGTTTGCGGCAAGGTTTGCGGCAGGATGCGAAAAAAGACCTAAATAGGGGCCCAATTTCTAGTTTTTTTAAAAAGACTATTTTACTATTTTTCTGTTTTTTTTATTTTCCTAATCTTGTTAGGATTTGGATTAGGGTTTGCGGCCATTATAAATAGGCCTTATTTATGTTTTCTTAGATCAATTTTCGTATCACAATTATCATTCCAGAATTTGGCTTTGCCTTTCTTTCAAGATCGTTTGTCGTTCTTGTTTATCTTTTCATCCAATCAAACGACATTGATTAAATTCCTGAACGGAGTCTAAACGTTCTTATTCCGTTTATAACTTCCGTTCTGTGTCAGTACTTATCTTAAATTTAAGAATGTAGGATTTTGATTTTTAGGAAATTTCTACGTATTATTATACAATTTTATTATTAATTAATTGTTTATATTTTACATAGCTTGTGTCTAACAGTGAAAGGAATTAGTCAAAAAATGTTTGTTAAAGCAATATCAAATATCTTGGATATGAAATATACATATAATTTCATTATTAGTAATTTATTCTTGTTTGAGTATTTATTTACTTATTTATGTTTTATTTTTACGTTTTACCTTGTTCTATATTTATTTTATTACATATTTTATATTTATTTATACGCATTTATTTTATTCTATTTTTATTTTTTTATTATTATTATCTTGTATATCTTTTTATTTATTTATTTTTACTTTTTAATTATTATTTTAATATGTATATGTTTTTTTTCTTACAGATCTATCAAAAATAGCCTAGCCCATAACTTTTAAAGAAGAACCCAAATCATTGTACCTTCTACCTTATTCTACAAATTTCAGGGAACTAATATTGTCTGGAGTTAGTTACTTTGATTTTGTCTAATTTAGCCTATTTAGGTCTTAATAAACAAATTTCATTTATTTCTTAATATATTAAGGGATTTTAGAGCAAGTTTCTTTTAATTGCATTAAAGTAATTATCTTAAATTTAAGAATGTAGGAGTTTGATTTTTAGGAAATTTCTACATATTATAGTACAATTTTTTTGTTGATTAATTGTTGACATGTTATATAGCTTGTGTCTAATGGTGAAAGAATATGAAATATATAGATCATTTCATTATTAGTAATTTGTTCTTGTTTGAGTATTTATTTACTTATTTATGTTTTATTTTTACTTTTTACCTTATTCTATATTTATATTATTACATATTTTATGTTTATTTATACGCATTTATTATTATTATTATTATTATTATTATTATCTTTTATGTCTTTTTATTTATTTATTTTTACTTTTAATTATTATTATTTTATTATTTTAATATGTATATACTTTTTTTCTTATAGATCTATCAGAAATAGCCTCCCCTTAATTAGGACTAAGGTTACGTATTATTATGTCTTTTTAGACTCCATGTATCAACACAAATTTCTTTTAGACTCCATGTATCAACACAAATTTCACTAAATATTGTTGCATTTCATTGTTAGTGATCAAATAAATATAATATTTTATTTTATTTTTTACTTATTCTTATAATTTTTATTTCTTGTTTATTATATAGTAATTTAATACCGATTAAATATTTAAACTTTAAACTTTCCCTTTTATTAAACGTTGATTTGAATCATCGCCATCTCAAAGAAACCCTAATTTCATTGTCTCCCTCATCCTTCTGTTGCGAACAGTTGTAGTAATACAACGTTCATTTCATTCTTCATTATCTTCACTACTATAATGTATATGTATCTCCGCGTTTTAGAAACCCATATCCAGTGGTTGTTGGTGGTGGATTCACTGCCCTAGGATTTTGGCTTATCATAGGGGTTGTTAACATTACTAGAGATTTTGGGTGTTTTCAGTTTTTGGGTTTATAGATGCTTGGAAACTGATGAATATGATGAGTTGTGGTCACAGTCTGGGTGTTCAAAATTTTCACGGTTGTCGTTGGCGCGGTAGATGGCGATTGGCACGGGACAGGAGCGACGACAAACAATGGCTTCACATGCCATGAGATGCTTCGATGGTCACGTGTCGTGGTGGTGCATACTTCATCGTTAGGAAAAGGTGTTGGAAGCTCTTTTATTAAACTTAATACCATGAGATATATGGATAATGTCGAGAGATATAACTCGTTAACTTTTCTGTCCATTAGAATTTATATTAAACATAAATGTTAAGAATTTCTTTCAATGTTTAAAAAAGTTAGGGTTTAAATTATATTTTTGATTAAAAAATTATTATTAAAATATATTTTATTACTTTAATTTTAGTGCAAATGTTAAAGTTTAAATTATTCTTTTTCCTTTTTCCTTTTTCCTTTTTACTATCATATATAGTGGCTAGTTTAATTAATAATACTTTTAAAAAGATTTTGAAATTGTAATTCCAATGGACTCGTTTCACTTTTATTTTTCTATTATAATTTTTATTTATGTTTCCTAATATTTCTATTTAAAAAGCAAAAATCATATTTAAGCAAAAATATAGTCAATTGTTAATGTCAACTTAGTTGCACTTTTATCATTGATAATAATTAAATACTAAATAAAATTAAGAGATTAATTAATTTTATGTATTAAATAATTTTTCAAATGTCTTATACAATATTTAATAAATGTTAACAAAAAGTTCATTGTATTTTATTAAAAATTAATTAATTAAATTTTATTTGTAAAATAATATTTATTTTAATTGTTAAAACTAATTTTATTATTTAGAATTAAATACTTGATATCTAAAGATTTATTTCACAAATAAATATCTTAAAATTTTAAACTTATGTGTTTAAATATCTTTATTAAATATTTTTCTTTTATTTTTAAATTAATAATTAAATTATACTTCACATAATTTTATTATTAATTAATATAAATTCTAAATAATATTTATTTAGTTTAATAATAAAATCCTATTATAACAAAAAATTAAAATCAATTTTTATGATTTTCATAATTTTGACAACAGAAATTTGAAATTCAAACATTTGAAATTTTATTAAAATTTAAAACTAAAAAACAAAATTAAATCATATCCTAGATCTACTTTTTTTTTGATAAATGAAACTAACCATTCATGTAATACCTTTTTAGAAACTCTATACCATCTAATTGCCAGGGCAACAAATGCAGATTTTTTCGCAGGCAAGTTCGTAAATCGCGTGAAGTACAAATATTGGAATTGTAATTAGAGATGGCAATTTTGACTCGGTCTGTTTGGTCTGGGCCGGCTTGGCAAGTCATGAGTAGGTCACAGGTTGATTATAGTCCGTCAGGATCAGGGCTGGCCTGGATTTGGTAGGTCATGAGCAGGTCATGGGTTGATTATAGTCTGCCAGGATCGAGGCCAGCCCGACTTGGCCTTCAACCTAACTATTTTGGACAAAACGACGTCGTTTTGTATTTTTTAATTAAAAAAATATAGATAAGTCGGACAACTCGTCGGTGGGTTGGGCCGTAGGTCGGCCCATTCTGACCCACGCGAGCCATGGGCCAACCCACGGTCTACCTCGATTTAAGCCCGACCTGATCTATTGACATCCTTAATTGCAAGTGAGGGGAAAGACACTTTGCATTATAACAGTTAAATTTTAACTTGCTAACAAAAGAGAAGGGTAATTGGTTGGTAATATATTATAATTGAATCAACAATATTTTTATATCTTTTTTTGAAGTAATACTTTATATTTTTAAATATAGTGAAAAATAAAAAATATATTTACTATATTCATTATAATTTTTATTCCATAAAAACCATGATTTGCATAAGCAGCTTTTACAAATACCAACCGTCTAAATTATTGCGGTCTCGTTAAGTGGTGCCTACCCATGGATAACATGCCCACTCGTTAAATACATGGCATAGGTAAAAGTTATAAACTTTATCTCTAGTTTAATAATTCTTAAAAAAAAAAACTCTTTAATATTTAAATTTTTCACATATTTTCTTTTAGTTTTCAATTTTATTAAAAATTTTGATTGAAAATAATTACAAAATATAAACAGATAAATATTATAAGTAAATTAATCAAATATTACTAATATATTAACAAATTCACGAATTTATTAAATTCGAATCAAATTAATAATTTAAAATAATTGTAATCAATTATTAAGTTAAGTGAAATTTAATTAATTCATTTGAATTTAAGAGATGAATTAACTCGTTATATAAATAGCATTGATTAGTTCACGTCAAATATTCATGTGGCATATATTTCGTTTTTACTTTTAATAGAAGTTGAAAAGAAGGAATTTTTTAAGAAAGGGAAAAATTTTGAGAATTTGAAAATAAAAAATCTATTTTTTTAAAAGTAGAAGCGAGATTTGTGTTATATGACCTTCACTTTTAGTGTTACGATGTGAAGCTAGTTCGAATTTATGAACTGTTAATTATAAAATAATAATTTAATAATTGTTTATGTTGGGAGTCTGATTAAGTTAGGACTGAAAACAAATTGATAAAAATAAAAAATCTAGATTAATATGGCTTGTACAATTCTTTGTTCAGATATGCAAAAGTTAATTCTATAATTAAGGGTGCTACGTTAGCTTTTTAAGGTGTAGCATGATGTGTTAACATTTAATTGATTGGCATAGATTAAGACAAAAACATCCCCCGGATGAAATTATATGATTGCATATGTACAATCATGTTTGATACATTGAGTTGGATTTAATACTTGAATGACTCGTAGCAGAAACAGCGTAAAGAATAGATTATCATACACTGTAATGTCGGAATTAGGGCAGTAATTTTTTCCCTGTTTCGCAAAGTGAAGAAATTGATAAAATAATTAACTTAATTATGTAGAAAAGGAGTAATTTAATGTATAATAATCAATTAGAAGCTAAATTTAAACATGAAATTTGTTGTATATACTAATAAACCTTTCTGGTGAAGAAGCTGCGCAGATTGAAGAGATTGCCTCCATTTCCTGGATGGTTGTTGTTTCTGAAGGCGTGCCCCCCAGTTTTACCATCGCCCCCGCCGGCAACGTTGTCATCACTTGTACAGCTTAAATGTTGCCTATATCCAATACACATCGGCACATTCAAATTCAACACATTACTGGTTTTAGACATGGACCTACCAACATTACTAATTTTCCTACCACTACTAATACCACTAGTTTTACCGCGACGTTGCTCGGTGACTTCTTTTTTACCGCTTCGGCCAAGTGCCTCATGGTAACTACTTTTTACCCCACTTGCACTTCCACGCCTAACCTGCCAAACGGGGCTACTCCGACCCAAATAAACCCCGGGTCGACCTGGACTGCTAGGCCACTTCCTCGACTTGGATTCTCCGGCGGAGTTACTCCGAGAACACGGGGCGCTGCTCACCTTCCGGGTAGCAGAAGTTCCAGGGAACATCTTGGGTCGAGAAACGCCATTGCCAGCGGATCTGCTACGTGAAAAGGGCCATATGTTGATGTTTAAGGCAGCCGGAGTGGTGTTATTGTGCCCACCACCACCCCCCTTCTTGTCTCTCATCTTCTTCTCCTTACTGTCCTCTTTATTGCTGCTGTTATCTCTACCAAGAACTTTTTCTTCTGGGTTTTTGGAAGTTTTCTTATCCCCTTTCTTGAATATGTCTTTCCATCGCTTTGAAGCTGTGGATGGCTCTAATGTCGCGATGGCTGCTGCTGCCGGAGATGAGGAGTTGTTGGGTGGTTCTGGGTCAGGGTCAGCTTCTGAAAGAGGGTTATCAGGCGGGTCGAGGTGGTGGTCGTTTTGGAGATTGAGTTGGTGGAGAGGAAGAAGAACACCGTCCACGAATAATTGGTCAGCGGATAGGAGATTGGATTGGGGAAAGGAAGGGTTTCGGACCATCCAGAACTCGAACTCAGGAGACCTGGAAGCGTTGCTTGTTCTCCTTCTTCCACTATTGCATGGAGAGAGGTGTTGAGGTTCTTGGTTGGCCACTCTTGCTTGGTTGTCCTCCTCCATCATTAAGTTCAGAGGGAAAGAGAGAGGTGCGCGTTATCAAGGAGATAGGTGGTGGGAGGGTGGAAGCTTGGCAGTTTCTTTTAGTTTGCATTAAAGAAGCGAAAGGCCTTCTACTCAAAAGTACCGACTGAGGTGAGATGTGAGGACAAGATGTTGTGTTATGTGGTAAAATATAAAAGCACACGTAGATGGTATAATCATGTAATTAACACTTGTCTTTGTTTTTATTCACATTGATTATAATAATTTTTATTCTTATTTAAATAATTAAGGCTTTTATTTTTATTTTAAATATTTTTGTCTTTAAATTAAGTAAAAAAAATTTGTTTGAGTATTTTTTTTCTTTTCTTAGTTTCTTTTAGTTTTCAAAACTTATGATAGTTATTTTTTAATCTAATTTATTATCAACTAAATATATATCATTTAATTATTAATAAGAACTATGAAAATTTAAATTTAATATTTACTTAACTAAAATTAATTATTAATTTGAATTATGAATATTTTAATGTTACTTAATTTTGTAATTAAATTTAATTAATAATTACTTAAATCTAAAATATTTTCAAATATATAAATTTCAAATAAATTTTGATCTAATAATTTTAAATATATATATTAATTTATAAACAAAAACTTGGTTTATTTTAATAATTTATATATATGTTCATAACTTAAAATCTTAAGTTGAGATATATAACTCCTTTTATACGTTAGCCATTCTTTTAAAATGAAGATCAACTGAAAATATCTTGTCCTAAATCTTTCTATCAGGGCAAATACTTTTAACTTGGAAGGAATTTAATCTGGGCTCGAGCAGTACATGTTTCAGTGATTTGGTCTAGTCATATGAAAAAAATGTCATCTACTTCCGAAAATTTACAAAACTACAACACAGCCAGGTAAACGTATACTATTTTTTGTTTTTTGAAAATTTAAGCGTATACTGTATATTTTGCTGCATACACATATTCTGCTATCTGATCTAAATTCTCCTTCATGTTTGAATTAATTGAATAAACAGCAATTCGGATGTCTCATTTACTTGGTACTGATTGCCCCTTTCATATGTGCACATGCAAAACTGTACGGATTCAAGGTATTTTATACATGGCAATTCAAGATGTGCTCTCCATCCAAGGAACCGAAAGCATATATAAACTTACTGAAGGTTGTAGTTGACATGGGAAGAAGAATCAAAGAAAGAGTAAAGCTAATTTTGTCAATATTGAAATGAAATATCTATTAAATAATACAAGTATTATCTTTTAACTCTTGTGGTGCCTTAAAATATTTGGATTAATTAATAATTATGCCATATTTGCAGCAATTATAGTCTATTTATGTTATATTGACGGAACAACGAAACAATTCTGACAGCACATAACGCCACTTGAGCACCAAGCAGAGAATTTTGATCATCAGTACACAACGAGTTGACTATATAAATTAAAAAAGAAAAGTATAAAAGAATCGCTGATCTTGAAAGAGACCTAGCAAATTGTAACGATTTTGACTTTCCAAAAAACAATACAAATAGATATCTAACGATTATGTTATGTATGTTGTAGCAGCTAAAATGTCAAAAGGAAAAAGAGAAACAGCTAAAAAGTGAGGTCAAGTCAAGTGATGTACATATATGCATGGGACGCATGTGGGGGCAGTGGTGCTCATAATTAATTCATGCCACCTCCTTCACTGTACACAGTTGCAAAGATAGAGCCTTCAATCATCAAATTCTGGTATCTATCCCTCTCCCTCTAAAACATACATATGATTTTAATTATTTTTAAAAACATCTTATTATTTACAATTACTTAAAAAATATATTGCCGATGTCAGAAAATTAAATTTCCTCATAAATAAAATTTACTATAGAAACTTAGCTAGGTTAGTCATACTAATTTTATTTTTTTTAACTAGTCATATGATAACTTGTATTAAAATAATTCAATAAAAGATATTCTTTAATATGTTTAATCATAGAGTCCATGTTATGAATACCGAACTGGTATCAATACCAAATTTAGTTCTGGTAAGATACTTTACAGGTATCGATCAATATCGAATACTGTTTTGGGTAATTTTTAAAATTTATTAAATAATCCTTAATTTTTAAAAAATTTAAAATAATCCTTAAGTATATTGTACTGTATAGTTTATAATTTTATATCAACCATGTCTCCAAAAATTATAATAATAAAAATTTAAAATAACAAATTTTTATTTATTTTTATTAACATTATTTTTCATATATTGCATCTATAAATAATAACAACATTTAATATAGAAAAAGATCATTTAATCATCATACAAATATAAAATTAAGAAAACATTACAATTTCGTCATATAATAAATAATAATTACATCAAAAATATCAAATAAAAATATTCATAAATATCCATTGTTTTTTAATAATTACAATTTACAACAAGAGTTCGTGTCGAAGAATCAACTAGAAGTGAAATCTGAAACAAAAATATTTACTATTACATTGCATATGTAGAATTTAACATATACATCAAATATAAGTGAAATTAAAGAAGAAGATAAACAAAATCTCTAGAACTTCATTCAATCAGACACTTTTTATAACTACATTGACCCTAATTCTCATTTGATATAAAATTTTTATCATTGAGAGAAGTCTTATCATCACCATCATTAAAATTCGTTGCACCAAATGACAAGTCAATACTTTCTTATTCAAGATTATCTTCCAAGTCACCCTCATCTATCAAATCAGGTTCCTCAAAAACCTAATCCTCCAAAAGATCGATATTATCAATACAAATTGGATCTATTAAACTACTTATTTTATTAAGAGTCTTAGTAAATAATAAAATTTAATTATTAAAAAATCATAAGAAATTATATCCAACTTAATAAAGATAATAACATACATTTCCTGAAGTTTTAAATTGTATCGAACAAAGATCAAGTCATTCAATCTTTTTTGCTCCAATCTATTCCTTTTCTTGGAATGGACGAATTTAAATGTGCTCTAATTCCTTTCATAACCTATTGCACTCACATATTGACTTAGAATTTGAATTCCAAACCTTTGCAATTCTGGAATACCACTTTTGAATTGATCCCACTAAAAAATTGTAAGTCGTAAGATAACAAATGTAACGTTATAAACAAAATAAAGTGATCATTAATTGTTAACAAGTATCAAAAGTGGAAAAATATACCTAAATTAAGTTTTCTCTTTGATAAATAGCAATTGGCATCCCAAAATCACCAGAAGCCTCCTTACAAATCTCCATTTGTGAGCTTAGAAGATCTTATAACATCTCATTGGCAACCACTGTTATAAGAGTTAATAGCATTCCTTTATTAACTTTAGTTTTCTTTGTAAAACCTGATCTGAAACAGACAATAGGATTCAAAAATGCCACAGCTACATACAACAAAGAGTAAAATTGCCTTTCTCATCTCTCATTAATAACTGCAAGATAAGATGTGCACATAAAAGACCTATTTTTTAGATTAGCCTTGATTGCTTTCTTTACCCTCTCCATGACATCGTAAAAAAACTCATTATTGTTTTTTCATCACTATCAGCGAAACAAAATACCCTCATCAAAAGCTCACAAAACTCGGATGACAAATTGACATTGGGATCAAAATTGTGTATCTTCAATTATAAGTATAGAAACCTCCAATCCAACATTAGATATAACATGTTGAGATGCAAGACATTTATCACTTGTAAGCATCTATCTCATCTTTTTCTTCATCATAATAAAATACTGAAGTGATAAAAAATTTCCTATAAATCTTGTAATAGTAGAACGACACGAATTCCTACCATTAGTGAAATCTTTTCTCATTAAATTCAAGATCTATGCACGATTGTAGATAAATTTGGTCATCTTTTTTGCTTTCTGCACAGTCTCATCAATAATAGGAAAATACTTAGTATCTCCTATATTTTTCAATATCATGTCAATAAAATGTGCAACATAAGAAGTCAAAAAAAAAAGAATTATACTTGCTTTATATTCTTCTTCTAGTAGCTTTATAAGCAGAATAATTGCCAATAATGAATTGAACAATATTTTCAAGCTTAACTTCATTCACAAATTAATAAAATATTTCAAATAAAGTATCAACATTTCTAATAAGGTCAAATGCATCAATAGACTTCAAAAACGCTAAGCCCTTTGCATAATAAACCGAAAAATTAATTATAGGCTCATATGTCCTATTTGGCCAACCATCACATATGATTGAATACTTATAAGTAGCTCAAGTCATTCTTCTTTCATCCAAATAACTTTTAATTTCATAAACAGAGCTACTTAAAAGTTTATCTCTGTAATTATCAATTGAAGGAGCTTTGTATCCTAGATCGTAAGAGGCAATAACATCCACCATCAGTTGATAATAATAACATTGGGAAGCATTGAATGTTATGCTTGAATTATACTACCATCTAACCATTTCCATATCCACATTATGAGTCATTTCTCTTAATTGTAGGGCACTACGAATTGAAGGCTGAGCTTTAGGAGTTGTTCGTGGTGCAAAAAAATTTGACACATGCCTTCTTCTTTTCTTAACATTATGTCCAAATGAACATTCACTTCTTGTTGTGTAGGAATACTAAATGAACATTCACTTCTTATTGGGTAGGAATACTATCACTTTCAACATTTCCACTATCATTGTAAACACCAACAAATAAATTTCCATTACCAATTTCATAATTCAATCTCTCCTTTCTACCATTCTTATGTTGATACTCTTCAAGCAAAGTCTTCATTTGTCATTTCACATCATGACTCACTTTTTTACAAGGTTCTACAACTTCTTTAACTCCAGCTAAATGCTTCTTTAATGTGGTGATTCCTTCACCTTTCAACTGCTTGTTATAAAATAAGAAAATGACATGGTTCTTCATTTCGGGGACCATCAATGTAGAGTGGACCCAAGCTGGATCATTGTATCTTCCTGCAGTGGTTGAATTATCAGGAGTACTTAAACTTCCTTTCATTTATCTATAAAAATAAATTAAGACATATGTCAAAATAAAAATCACATAATTTCATTATCAACTACCATCATAAAATATGTATTATTTTACTCAAAAATCCAAACTAACACAATTACACAATACACTTATACATCTTGT
>JANZXP010000002.1:15851877-15869620 GCA_027576715.1 Erythroxylum flavicans
GGTAATTTTACCGACGGTATGGACAAGGTTCGTCGGTGAATTTAGCTACGGCCGAATCACCGACGTTTTCTGCCGTCAGTTTATTCCGTTGGTAAGTTTGTTTACCAACGGTATATTGGTTTTTTCCGTCGGTAATTTCCGCCTGTAATTCACTATTTTCTTGTAGTGATACAGTTCCCACTAGCTCGTGTACATCAAGGAAAATAAATCTCCCTTAATAACACATACAAACAGTAGCCTATAATAAGTTGTCACGAAGGGAAAGATCTCTCTTTAGACATTCATGCTGAAAAACGAAATTTATATACAAGTTTTTGGATTGTAACCCTAGCCCTCTCCTTAATTATCCGTCTTTCCTTACGCTACTCCTAAAAGATAGCTATCTAAATACAGCTGGTACAGCTCATTACAATATTTTCCAAAAATACAATATATACAATATACGCTAATACAAGTTTATATTTTTCATGAGGTTTAACTAATTCAGTTGCTAAACTTTCTTAGAATTTTGTAGGCATTGGTTTAAAATTTGTATATGCATGCTACACATCTTGTGGATAATCATCCTACCACAAGTTTTAGTAACTCAAAGAGCATGATATAAGGAAACCTGATCATTGACGATTTTTTAGTATAAAAAAGTAGTTATCATTTGTCACGCAATACATGAAAAGAAAAGATTTAAAAGACACAAGTTGGCTTGCGGACTATGAATTTGAAGAAATTAAAGTTACAAGACAGGGTTACAGGCATGCTAGGATAAGGTTTAGTACATAAACAGTTCCTGATGGCTGTGGAGCTGATGAGAAATTCCACTGGGTTTTTTTCTTGGACAAGGTGCATGTATTCAGATGGTAATGATAAATAATAATATGATAATCCAAGAACAAAGAGTTAGGTTCATTCTTTAATCATATGTGAAGAATATTCAACTTGAGTTGTCTTACGATCATGATCATGTGCATGATAGCTGGAGTTATCGTAGCTGAGGCAGGAGCTCATAACTGCAACTTTCAAAACCGTAAAAATGGGAGTTTTAAAGTTATGAGACGATATTTAGCTTCAGGGGTAGCCAAAGCCTTTTTAGGATTTGTTGGGACAACATTAATACAATTCATTATTTAAACGGTGAACATAAACAATTTCGATTTTTTTTCATGTATCATCTGAAAGTCAATATGACGAATACAATTTTAAATCTTACAATATGAAACATGAAGTGAGCTTTACTTAATTCAATGGAAGAGATGATTTTGATGATATTAAATTAGTAATTTTAAAGTTTTTAATTATAAGTAACGTAGACATAATTTTATAATTAAATGCGAAAATGAATCCCACTGCAATTGTAATATTATTGTCACAATTAGGGTAGTAGTTCAAAACTTAAAACCCCTGATGAGTATACATTGAAAACAAAAGATAACATCTTCCAATAAGAAGACCAAAGTTAGTAGACCAATTAGAAACCCTTATGCCTAGCATGAAGCATCCAGACTTAGATCTCTATAATTTGCATATTTGTGAAGAGAAGCATACGTATATCTGAATTATGAAGTAAAGTAACTGACCAAGAATAAAGCATGAGAACGAAGAGGGTCCATCAGTTCAGCCCTAATAATTTCATACATTGACTAGTAGGCGAATTATAACTAGATCAAGCCAAAGAATAATGACAAATAAGTCCAAATAATGATCCCATCTACCCAAAAGAGAACTTAGGTGGGAATGATCATTCCCAATGAATATAATGACTCCATTGCTTCAAACTATACTTTGTATACGGTCCTCCATATGAATATCGTGATAGCAGATATGTTCCTGATTGTATGCAGAGAATATACAGAAGAAAAACTATGATGGTGAGGGTACAATGACTGTCACATTTATTCTACATACATCAATTTTATTTATTTATTTTTTTGTCTACTACCCTATGTTAACTGCAAACATAACCCAGTAGAGGTTGGAGATGGAGCGATGTAATAACTAAGGCAAGTAAGTCAAGTAGGGAGTGGGAGTATTCTCATTTAATACATCTCAGAAGTAACTATCACAAGATAGGTCCACGCACAACTTCCTTGTCAATGGCGTGAAGTATGGGCAACCAAAGACGCAAAAATACCATATGTAGTTGAAACGAGCAAGTGGGTTAAAAAAAAAAAAGGGAAAGGTGGGAAGCCCTGCCCTGTAACATGGTATTACTTGATTACATCAACAGAATTCATGAGATAAGGTGTGGGGGGCACTCATGGGGTTAGGGAGCATATGCATATGGCTCGTAGCACCAGACCTTGGGTTTCACCAATTTCTATCCCTCGATTGTCACAGGCTTGACTTAGTTTACTTGTACTTTGTATTTGTTCTCACACTTGTCAAGAACTGCGATGTTCCTTCAAATGTTGTCTTCGTTATCTGGAAATGTGCACTAGCCAAACGCAAAACTTCACATTTTGGAGGTGGTTATGATGTGATGCGTACCTACTACTTTTCCGTTGCGTTCCTAAAAGTTAAAACTTTCTTTTGCTTGGTCTCACATGGAAAAAGTTGAAAATAAAAACATGATCAGTTTTCCCTGTTGAGACGTTTTATTAACACAATCATAGTTTGTGGCTCCCATCGGCTAACCAGACATTGCCTTTCATCTCAACATTAACTATTAGCACGTGACAGAAAGAACCGTTTCTTTTCCGTTTTAACTAAGGCTTCCGAGGAGGCTTCAATCCACTTATTCAACTTACCTATACTGCTTAACGACTTCATGTATCAAGAAATATTTTTGGACGATGAATCCAAAAATCAGATAAATTTTGTTTTCAAAAGCTTAAATGTCTTCAACTCATCCTGCCGTTCCATTGCTACCTTTCTCAAATCATGTAAAAATGGTTCCTGAATAAAAGGGCTCACTGGTATGATCAGAGTGTTTAGTTAGATCGATGAGGTTGGCAACTAGAAACTTGGAAATATACAGGTCCAGTTGTGTCAAGTACTTATGCCGAAATTTGACATCTGACATCCAGAAAAACTACTAGAAATTGTCAAAAATCCCAAATCACGTCTCCGTCACAACAATAAAATTTTCTTCATAAAACTAAAAACGCAACTCATCCACCAAACTGACTTTGCAGATCCGCTGAGAGAAGATGAATTTCCAACCACTAGGAAGCAAAGTTAAATAGATGTTCGTGCATCAGATCCCAATTCAAGTAGTAAGGTGTGATTAACTGCATTGGCTCCTGGACCCATGAATTGTATAGGACCTGACATACATTAAAACCCAATATAAAATCAATCAAGGAAACTAGTGACATGAAGAATGGAACCTCGGTACTAAATCCCGTATCAAGCAGTCCAGTTCGCAACACGCAGCAAAAGATTCTTTTTGCTATAACTGTTTGACTTACCGGGACTGATGTATCTATCCTTGATTGCCCACTCATTCCTCATTGATGCAAACTTTTTAAATGGGGCACCTGAAATTTCAAAGTTGCATCCAACTTACTGGCCATTCAAAGTATAGAGGGGCAAGATGTCTATGATGTACACATGAGAATAACATGGTAATGCAATAAACAGTAGAGATAATGGTAAGATCGACCTTCAAGCTCCACCATTGCCTTCTTTATCACAGGCTTGAATTTTCCTGACATTGGAAATATATCAGATTAGAAAAGAGAAAGGGCGACAACATAACTATCTGTTTCCTCACAATTCTCAAACCAAACAAATACAGTTACTGAATCAGTTACAGGAAACAAAGATATTCATCATAATCTTAAAAGAAATGCAAATACCATGTCTCCTCTCCACATCCATCAGAGCAGTCAACGCAGTCCCACCAACTGTCCATTCTGAAACTGGGGCAGACAAATTTCCAACCTGAACAGCAATGGCGTTTAGTTCAAGGGCTTATGTCAATATCAGAATACCAAAAGATACTTATAATGTTGGATAAACGTCAATAGACAAGGTAGTAAATCTGCAAAGAGGATAGGAAAACAAGGAGTGTGAAACTCAATGACATAATGTCTTACTGATGATATCAATCCAGTTTTGCCACTATGCAGAAGAGCTCCAGCACCATAGCCCAAAGCATAGCAGTATAAAGAATCAAAATTGGAAGGCAAACCACATCTTCCTTCATACCTGAAAGTGAGGAATCAAATATATGGTTGACAGATTATATATCCATTTCCCGTCAAACAACCACAACACTCAGAGCTCAGTAATATCCTTGAAACAAGATCATTTAATCTCGTACGTCTATTGTTTGGAACTAATGACATGCAAATGACATATACTTAGAGCTGAATATTTACCCAAAGAAGTGCGACTGTCCTCTAAAATGCTCCTTGTACCTGCCTTCCTGCTCCCTTTTCTCCAACTCAGTTTCAACCATTTGAATAAGCATTTTCTCTGTTTCTATTTTGGCAACCTAAACGTAAACATCATAGACGTCATAAGATGTTAGATTCACATACTGAAGAAGGGAAAATTAGAAAAAGCACGATGTAAAACATCAGTACCTGGACATTTCCATGTGGATCTCTTTCAAGCAGCAATTGTTCCTGAATGGGTTGTGGCAAAAATTCAAAAAGCTGCAGAGATTGATCTGTTAGCTTCTTTTTCCACAACCCAATTTCATCAACGACATCATTGGCCAAAATTTCATTCAGTTCAGCAATGAGGTGCTGCACCTGCAAAGTTTCAAGAGAATAACTAGTAATCAGTGCATGAAATATTAGTACAAACAGCCTTGAATCTCCCATATCCACGAGAAATTTTCTTATTGATTTCTTCATCATTATGTTTGTTTCCATAAATGGACGGAAAAAAGCCCTTTGTTGAAAAGTCGTACCTCAGGAATGAAATCAATCAAACCTTCTGGAATAAGGATCACACCATGGTTGTAACCCAGATCAGCACGTTTACAGATTATATCCGAGATATGGTCAGTAACTTTTTTCAATGTAAGCTTCTTTGCAGCAACCTGTACCAGTTAAGTTCAGATTAACACTAAATCAAAGGCACCTTTTCTACAAGTGACTACAGAAGGAAAAATCAGTAAGTTGGTCCTAAAAATTCGATAAATAATGCTTTTAAGCTATTGTATTTTGTATTTGTAGGCATCAAAATTCCGATTTAGAGTCAGTAATATCATTAAGCTCAGCATAATAAGTTAAACAAAATATGAGTCTATAGGATCATGTTCATAGAACTTATTGAATCAAGAAAACGGCATCACATTGAGAAGTCAATGAGGCAAGAGCTGCTCGTAATTATACGTACTGATACAGATGGAAATATTAGGATGCATTTAGGTCCAAAACAATCACTAAAAGGGCAAATCGAGATATGAACTTGAGCTTAATCATTTCTCAATGCGGTAGCCAAAAAGCATATACAAAGTTCTATTTCATTCAAATCAATGCTTATATTAGACAAATGCATTTCGAGTATATATCTACCGTTTGCAAGCCTAATCATGACATGCTGACAGTTACAACAAAACAAAAGCGGTTGCATCAGTCAACATTCTGAACCTAGATAAAAAAAAAAATCAGAACAGATACCTCTTCTCCAATCACAGTAATGTTTGGATGAGTTTGCAAAGCACACTCCAAAGTAATATGTGAGGCTGCACGCCCCATAAGCCTTACAACTGCAGCAAAGATGCACCGCCTTCAATTATTACTTGATTATTAATAATACATTCAAGGAATAAACATGTAATGCAATAGTACAATCGAGTGTTGAAGGAAGTTGTGTTGAGTGGCAGCTGGGTGCTGACTCTTTTGGAGTGAGAATTAGAGTAAATTGGCTACTTTCCAAAGCAAGCAATGAAGTACCGAAACTTTTCAACCAGTGTGATGGTCTTTAAAAGGAAAAAAGGATATATTAGCTTGAACTTTGAATGACAATGAAATGGGAAATATATTACAGTACCCTATTGCAATTAGCAGGGATGAGACTTGCTAAGTTGAACATGATCTAAAAGAAGAAAAGAGGACAACTTAGCTTGAACTTTTGAATGACAATCAAATGGGAAGTATATTATGGTACTCTATTGCAATTAGCAGGGATCAGCCTTGTTAAGTTGATCCGCATCCATGCAAAATTCAAGATAAAGGATTCAATCCATCGAGCACATAAAGATAGATATGCAGGTGAATGAAAACAAGTACAACTCTAAACAGTAATGGAGTATTTCTAATAAGGACATAACAGAGGAACTCATTATGTTGACTACACAGAAATTTATTTTGACTTACAATGATAATATTTTCCAGTTGATCGGGCATCAATCATAACATTTCCAATCATCTCTGAATATATCTGTAACATCAAAGGAATCAAACATTAATTCTTTAATGGTATTTCAAAAATTATGGACCATGTTAATGATATGAAGAACAATTCCTTTGGCCATAAATATGTCAGTAGGAGACCCCAGCCATGGCTGATATGTGGGCTTCTGGGTGGACTTGTTTGTGGAAAATTCAAAGCAAAATTGACTTTGATCAAAGCATATTGAACTAAATTGAAGTAATTTGGAAAGCTTTTTCCATGAAAGAATGCCATACAGAATATACATCCATTACTTTCTTTTTAATGTCATGAAACTAACGGCAATATATACTTATCAGTTAGTTTCATGAAACTAATGTCAATATATCCTTATCATTCACTTTCATGGCGTCAATTGTAGTTTATTATAATCTTTCCATGAAAATAAATGTGTGACTTGTAATTTAAACTTGTGATATGAATAATAAATAACAAGTAGACAACAGTGAAATACAGCACATTAACAGTCTTTGTAGAGCATCCAGATGCCTAATTATAATCACCTTGCAGGCAGTATCAAAACCAAAACTAGTTGGAACCTCTTTGCATTTTAGGTCACCATCAATGGTTTTCGGGCATCCAATCACTCTAGTTTTCATATTTTTGTTCCTGAATGGACAGATAAGGAAACATACGTTATTAATGTGGGATTCAGATGCTGGCAGTGGGAAAAAAATTCACTTCTGATTGCGGCAATGTACAATTAACAGTATTCTATAGTCAACCATAGTTCCCAATATTAACATCCCTCATGTTGTACCTGAAATTTTCAGCAAGGAGGCAAGCATTGGTGTTTGAGTCATCCCCACCAATAACAAGAAGCCCATCCAAATCAAGCTTAAGTGCAGTTTCTTCAGCTTGTTTAAACTACAATTCACACTAATTTACTGTCTGCACATATCACTTCTAAAAAAGCTATCTGCAACAATTGACAGAAAGATCCAAACCTGCTCTGGAGTTTCAATTTTATCTCTCCCACTGCAGATCATATCAAAACCACCCTAACAGGACGAAAATGGAGCTACATTAGATGCAAAACTTCATGAAATTACATCAGAAAAGGCCAAAAAGAATGTGAACCTATTATGAACCATATAAACAATAACAATACCAATTGGCTCCAATTAATCCACGGGATAATTTAAGCGTCTTAACAAATAAATAACTCTCCCGGTGAAGTAATTAAATCATAATCAAAGACAGTAGTTTCACTATAAAATTGGGATCTTTACTGTACAATTAACTTGAAATACGTAACTAGTTACCTGATTTCTGTAGGGATGAATATACTCAGCAGTTAATTCAACGTATTTGCACTTCATTATCCCGGCAGGACCGCCCCTAAACCCGTACAACACACTTCCCTTAGCACGATCTTGCAAGTAATCTGCCAAACAATATAAACGTTACACTCTAAGAAACGGACACAACAAATTCGAAGCACCTTGGTTACTCCATCAGATCACTCACCGAAGATGCCGGAGATGACATTGTGTCCGCCAGGCGCCTGGCCACCTGACAATACAACGCCGATCTTCAACTTCTGGTCCGAAGGCAGGGTGTGAGCTGCATTAGGAATCAACATTGCAGAAGGCTGACCGAAAAGATTGGGGAATAGCTTTGCTATCTCATCTGAAGTGGACAACAACGTGAAAGCAAATTTCAGCAAACAAAAGGAAAGGGAAAGGAGGAACAAGAAGAGAGCACATTGGAGGTGAAGGACCTGGATTGCCTGCAGCAGAGCTAGGAGGGCCGTCGACGATGGAGAAGGGGTTTTTGAGGACGGAAGGGAGAGAGAGGGCGTAGTCGATGCGGCTGATCTGAACTTCGCTGTAAACGGAGGCCACGCGGCCCGTAGTGGAGGGAGCAGACTTGCGGGTGGCGTGGTCGCCGTTAATAACAAAGGAGGGAGCCATGTAGTAGGAGAAGGTGGAGGTTGTGGTTGTTGGTGGGAGATTGAGTGACTGACTGATTCCCAAAAGCTGCTGCTGCTGCTGCTTACTAAATAAATACCTAAACTCTTCTTACAATTACGAACAGGAAATGCAAAATTATGTAGAAGTAGAATTTCCTTTTTCATTTTTAAAAAAAAGAGAAGGGTAATGGTGTACATACATTTTGGAATTTGGAGTCTCCTTGGAATCTCCGCGACGGGGGAAGTGAGGGGTAACAATGGAATTTCACGAGAATGAATTTGGTTGTGCTTCAAACGGGTAGGTGGTGATGGTCAATTCAAAGGGCATGCTCTTTTCTGTTATGCCCTCACCTTAGATCTGCCTCGTCTCATCACATGTTTATTTTATTATCACATAGCATAGCAATTTTCTTATTAATCAAGAAATGATGCTTAGGGTATATACCCCGAATAACTATGGCTAACTTTGGACTCGGCCTCAGTTCCTTTCGGCCCGTCAAAATTTAAGGCTAGTAGCCAATCATGGCCACTAAATATTGCCTTTATCCATGTACCTAAAACGTAACTGTAGATACTGCATTGATTTTTTTATAACAATGTAATAATGTAAAAATAAATTTAAATCCAATTCTATTACTGGAATTTTTCATCCTTATTGACCATAAGAAATTAAAGAAAATTATTTCTCCCTTCCTTTTTATTAAGATTCTTAATAGGTTTCATATGCTTGAACTGTTTGTTGTCAAAATTTATTAATTATTTCATTTGTAACATATGGATAATTTTAAGTCTCGTCTTGATTATAAAATATACAGGTTTCCGTTATGTTGAAAATTTTCTATAAAAAAGCTCCTATAAGTAGTCTAACTTTATAATCAGACTACTTATAGGAGTCTGAGGACTTAACTTGTGCAGTTTTCTCATTCTAATCTGAAAGTGGTGTTTACTTCGTAGCTAACAGCTAAAGTCAGACTACTTATAGGAGTTTTTTTATAAAAAATTTTAAACATAACAGAAACCTGTATATATTTTATAATCAAGAGGAGACATTGGATCGTTTATTTTCTGGTTGTGATTACACAAATTTTATTTGGAAGGAAGTAATTTAGAACCTCCCCCAGTTGACGGTCTTTGATGATTATTTGGACATGTGGGAATTAGTTTGCTTACAAAGGGCACACTATCACTTTTAAAATAGCACTAAGGAGTGTAATATATATGTTGTGGAAAGAAAATAAATTTTAGGGGGGTTTTAAACACCAAAATGAAGTGCTAAAGGAATTGATTACCTTTATACGTGAGAAACTATTGAGCCAAAACATCCACCTCATGTACAACTCTGAAACCTTACTTATCTGGGGTTTAAGTTATCCAAGCTAATGTTGTCTCTATTTATGGCCTTCTGATTCACACTCAAACGATACATGCAGAGCCAAATAGAAGTAAGTGGATTCTCCTCAAGAGTTACTAGTTAATTAACTTCCCTGTAATATCTTACAACTCTACTTCTTGGAAGCCTCTTATTTGAGTTGTCATAAACTTGAGTTTGTAAATCCCTGTATCGTTATTCTTTTAATCCATTTTAATTACTTTTTCAAAAAAAAAGTGTTAGACTTACTATGAGGAAACTTAAGTAACCTAATTAGGGAAAAAATCAAAACTTAAATAAGGAAGAATCTATTAGAAAAGAACCTGATTAGTGTCTAAATATATTTACATTGATTTTATTATCGTTATCATCCTTTCAAACTCAAGGTGATAGCGAAGCAGATGGTTTGAGTTTGTAAGTAAGATCGCAAAATTGAAGAGGAGTATCAGCTGAATCAATCTCATTACAAAGACTCATAAGTAAGAGAACTAAAAAATGAATTCATGAGAATAAAAAAAACTTGAGAATTGGTATGGATTGTAAGATAATCGGCTAAAAATGGACTAAACTAGCTGATTAAACCTATTTCAGTTGGCTCGGTTTAATTAGGTCAACTAGAAGAGGAATGGCTGATGTGATGCACTTTGATTGAATGAATGACTGATGCAAGGCACTGAGATATAACAAATAGAATGTCACCAACATGTGGGGTATGTACTTAAGTAAACTAGAAGGTAGCAAATTTTAGTAGCACATGTGGCATGTGGAAGCTCTGATGAGATTTATTTATCAACATTGGAATTGTCTTAATGAGATTAATCTTTCACTATGCTCAAATTCACAAAAGAAAGAGCAATAGATCTTTGTGCATGGTAAAAGTTGGTGAAAAAAAAGTACAATTAGCCTAAAAAAGTCAAGAAAAAATTATCTAAAATCAAAATCACATACAAAGATTGGTTTTGATACTAGGTAGAAATTAATAGAGAATGAATCATTTCATAAGTATTTTGTGTGTACTACAATGAAGAGATAGACCTATTTATAGGTAAAAATGTTAGACCAATTAGAAAGAAACTTAAATAAGGAAGAACGTAATTAGGAATGAACCTAATTAGTGCTTAAATATATTTACATTAATTACAATATATATTATCATTGTCATTACCTATTAGGTTTCATATACTTAAAGTGTATGGGGTCAAAAATTGTTACTTATTTTACATTTGTCATTGTACTATTCTTAAAATGAAGTTCATTTTCTTATCATCGACTTCATCTTGTCACACTCAAGATTAAATTGAAAGTTTGAGCGTTCAAAGATAGGATTGATGAGTTAAGTGCTTTAAATATTAGTTATATCAATACCAAGTTTCAGTTAACTAAAAGAAAATTGTTCTTACAAAGTTTTGTCCTATATTTTTAGTACACTAGCCACTTTAGTAACTTTTTAATAGCAAACGAATGTTTTCATTAATTATTTAAATTTAATACTTGTATTTCTCATTTTTCATTGCTAAATTATAAAAGATAAGTTTTAATTTACTTAGAAGCCCACTTAGTTTATTATTGGTTTGATCTCTACTAATTTTTCTTATAGTAATTTACTATTTCTTATATGATACATGAGAAAAGAAAGGTAAGTTGTATGTTTTCACTTTTTAACCTATTTAAAAACTAATGAATGAATTATATAATCTAATAAATGATTGTGAAAAATTCATATTAAATAATTATAAAACAAAAATAACAATAACAAGATAAAGTAGAAAGAGAGAAAATTAATTTATAATGGTTTGACCAAATAACTTTTTGCTCACATTCATTACTTAAGTTTTAGTTCGGAATTCATTATCTTATTCGTTTAATTTGTAAAGATAAACACTTCATATATTATTTTCTTTAACATGGGTGAACATGAATTCTTATAAATGCATTACTTTGTCACAAATGAAGAGAAATCCTTTACACATCTTGTTTAAAGTTAAGAGGAAATCTTACAAATTGTGCCGTAAAGATTTTTCTCAATTGTAATAATTACATAGTCATACCCTTTTTATGCATATTAGTAAATAAAAGATTAAATATATGTTATAGGATGTACACATTCTCTTTATAGTCTCTTACAACTTTTAATGATAACATAATATGTCAAAAAAAATTCAGAACTTAGTTATGATCTATTTATAACAAATCAACTCAAATGAACATTAGACACACAAATTAGTCATTATAGTTGTTAGTTTCTAGGCAATTTAACTAGTTAGACATTTGGAATCACAATTCCAACCAAACCCAAAATCAATACACTAGGTCTGGGTTGATAAGACTTTGGCTTAGGCTCGATCCTAAGGAGTCAGTCTAAATCTCACCACCAAAACAATGCAAATTTGGTATAATAAACTTGGATCATGCTTAAGTTATATGTCCTAAGTCTGATCGGCCTTCAAGCTAGGCCTAAGTTATATGCAATGAGTATGAGGTCAAACCGAACCATTAGCAAGTCCAACTCATTGTTATCCCTATCGTACACATACTATTATTTAGCCTATATTCTGTCTAAACAATGTCTGTTTAGTTATGGTTCAACTAGCCTATCCCCTAGCTTAAAATTTATCATCCATTATATAACTTTCTTTCTCCCTTGTCTCGTTAGTCAATCCTTAATGAGCAAGGAAAAATATTCTTGAGACTAATGACGTGTTTGACAATCTAAAAGAGATCTAGAGGCTAGTCACGCCTTGTGGAAACTAAGTTGTACCTTCAACTTCCAAGTTTATTCAAAGATTAAACACATACTTTTAAAAAATGATCATTACAAAAGTTCCTAAAAGTTTGCTTGAATTTTTCTCTAAAAATCAAAATAAATTTCTTATTGATTATAAAATATTTATGTATTATGCCCTATACAAATGATCATACAATGATTGAACTTATGATTCATTGAAATGATCAAGATAAGGTTATAAGAAGTATCAAATTGATTTCCTAAATCTTAATATGCTTAATTCCTCTTTGTTTTTAGTTTTTCACTTAAATTTCCTTAAAACTCTCTTAACTTGCATCTATGTTATACTTTACTAATTTTCTTTATTATTTGATTTTTAATTGATTCAAGTGGATCCTTTGTTCAGTTTGCCCTTCCATTAAACTTGATCTTTTAGATATTGCTCTAGTTATATTATAACAGAGCTACTATTATCACCAAAAGTAAATTTATTAATAGTAATATTTTTATTATCATTTAAACTATAGATTAGGACTTCACTTGGTTTAACAATCTCTTTTTTTGTGGATGATGACAAAACATTTTGTAATGATAAAAAATAAATGACATTTGGTAAGCTTCCCTTATGTTAAAGTAACATGTAATATATGCTCCTTTTTAATTCATGTATCATAAATGATCAAGTTTCAATATTAACATTCTTTCTCCATTTTTGTCAACAGTAAAAAGTGTATATAACATATAAATTTATAAGAATCTAATAGAAAAAATGAATAATCTCCCTCTTACCCTTTTAAAAACCTTTATCATATAAACAAAGAGTATATGTAAAGTATTTTGAAATAAATGAACAATTTTTATGAATCCTTTGGGTCTTCCAATATCAATAGGTTGATTGTTTCGCTCCTGTATCTTCCAAAAGGAAAAAAGATGTCTGAGAGCTGTTTCCCAGATCCGAAAGAGAGTACTTGGGTTCTCCCAATAACTAAAAAGCGTATCATGTCTGAATCTAACTGGGGTTCGCGGGTATTTACCAATTTAAAGGTCAATATATCTTTCTTTTTTAGGTACTTGTAACAATGCATTCTTCTCCTAAATATATATGTTAAGTCAATAAGCTCAAATTTTATTAGTATGAAAGCTAGTGTTACCTCCTTTTTTGTGTACTATAAATGATTGCCTTGTTTTCTTCCTTACTTGTTTCAATGATAAGTTTTATTCCAATTTTCTAACTTATCTCATGTAAGGTTCTTTAGGATTTTTCTTTTAGAGTTAAATTTTGGAGATACCATTATTTTTCCTTATTTTATATCAATAGAGGTGATACAAATTATTGATATTCATATTATGCCACTTAATATGTATCTAAAAGACAAAGAAACCAATATGTTTTAGATATTCACATAAACTTAAGTCTTTGGACATTACTTCTGAAACATTTTTCAACTTATATCTTTTTAAGTTCATTTAAGAAACATTATTTCAAAGAGTAATTTCTATAGATATGTTTATAATCACCACAAAAAAGCATCTAATATGATGAGAATTGAAAGAGTTCCAAATGAGAAAGACCATATAGAGATGGCAATGAACCAAGATGGGTTGAGCCAAAGGCGGCCTAGGCCTGACCTAACCCTTATAAGGGCAATTCAAGCTTGAGTTGAGCCTACTAACATTGCCACCCAGAAGATGTCATTTTGGTGGAGGGTCAGGCATTTCATGCTAGGCTTTGGGCTTGAGTTTATCTTAAAGTTTGATTAATTTGAATCAGGCACATTAACTTATTAGGTTAAGACCTCTTTTCCATCTCTATTATGACTTATATGCATCTTTAGGTCTTGAAGGATAATGTGTGATATAAGGTTTTCTTTTGGATATGTAGAGGACTATGAGCTGTCCTTGTTTGATGAAAAGACACTGCATATGAGTTAATAAATGACATGCTTCTTTCATAGAAATATGAACTACATATTATCATACATTTATACTTATAATGAGACTTATAATAATTGTGACACTGTCCAATTTATTTTGATGATAAAGAGGCCTATAAGAATGATAAGGATGGTGCGTGTTCTTTTAGGATGACCTTGCACAAAAATTGTGCCTATTTTTTCATTGCGTATTATGTCCTCTAGGTTTAGAATGTGACCCATATATAAGTGGATTGAATTTTCCTTTTTCTTGAGATGTAGAAGATGATGGATGAACATGTGATTTTTGTATAGATTTAGAAGATACATTGTGATCAGGTGAAATTTAAGTATAAATTTATTATGCAAATGCTTTCCCTTTACAAAATAATCTTGGTAAATAAAACTAATTAATTTTTTACTATCCATAGTAAATGTAAATAAAGACTCTTTAAGGTTATCAATGTCCTTCTAAATAAATCATGTTCATGAAACAACTGTACTTTTAGAATCTACTATATTATGTATGTTATATTTCAACTTGTCATTCTCAATTATGCATGCATCTAAAAGCTTTAAAGTCTCTTTATTCTTGGAAGATAATAGAATCCTTTTCATGTTTATGACCATTATGATTTCAACAAATTCATCATATGAAAACTTAAAATTACAGTTGCCATTATCATTATAAGAATTTGAGCAGGAGAATAACTCAATATTATTAGATAGCGAACACATATGAGCTATTTTATTATTTGATTCTCCACTTTTAAAAGTGTTTGTAACATCTTATATGGCCTCTAGTGCTTTCCTTTTCTTTTTGATGTTCTTCTTTTTTTTTTGCTTTATTCTTGATTGATATCCAAATTCTCATTAAGCTTATAATGAGTAATTTATTAATACTCATATTATTAAAGAAATCATTACCATATATTAGATCAAGTATATGCCAAATATAATGAGCAATTTTGACACATTAAAAATTTAGAAAGCATAAAACTATATGATTTAAAAAAACAAAATGTGTGTTACCTTACCATTCAATATAATGAGTTTATTGTCATTCTTATGCCACTCACTCTTCTTTACAATCTCAAGGGATATCAAGATCCTTAGTCATGAGAAAGGCTTTCATCCTAGTTCTCTAAAAGAAGTACTCACTTGGTAATTTAGTATCTTCTTTCTTCAATAGATAAAGAGAAATCATGTATACAATATCTTCTTTGCCATGGGTTAAGAGCAGTCTTTACAAATGCCTTACTTTGTCATAGATAAATAGAAATCCTTTACAAATCTATTTAAGATTAGTAGAAATCCTTAAAAAGTTTATCCTAAGTAAATGTTTCAATTGTAACAATTGCATAACTATACAACTTAAAAACATCCTCTTTCTTACACAAATGAACAAAGGCTCAATATATATTATGTAATATATATGCTCTCTCTAGCCTCTTAAGGCTCTTAGTAACCCTTTAATATGTCAAAGGTTCTTTTTACAACTCAGTTATACTCTATTTATACCTAGAATCAACTTAAATAATCATTGGACATATAAACTACTAGTTAAAATGTCTAGGCACATTTGATTAGTAAGGCACCTATCATTGACTAGCCTATGTTTATCTAAATGGGATTCAATTATTCTATCCTTTAGTCTAGCATATAATGCTCATTTTATAACTTTTTTCTCTTTTATTTAGCTAATTAATCCAAACTCTTAGAGTAGTCAAAGTCCTAAAAAAACCAATTTGTAAACTTCAATTCTAAAGTCTTCTCAAAGATAAAACACACCTTTTTTTTAATAAAGACTTAACTAAAACCCATTATAAAAATTCTCAAAAGCTTGTTTAGGTATTTGCTTAATTTTGGAGATGACAATGGTGAGAGGCACTAGCCTAAAGCTTTCTCATAGAGTCTAAAAAATTGGCTTTTATGATACTATTATATACCCAGTTCTATGAATTGAATTATAGACATAATATCTCAACCTCAAGCTTAAGCAAGAGAGCTAGAATGATATTAAGAGTCAACTTATTTTATAATCTGTAGCTTTGTCTATTGTACATGAGCTTTGGCTTCTTATATTCGTCATTGTACCACTTTTTTTAGGCTATGGCCTTGATTTAGTATAATTCTTTAATTTCCAAAAAGAAAAGTTTGTTTAGATACTAAAAGGTTTTTCTTTAAGGACAAAATCATATTTATTATGCAAGGATTTATGCATTATGCTTTATATACAAATGATCATACAATGATTGATCTCCTAATTCATTATAATGCCTAAATAAGATAATGAGAATGAATACAATAATTCCCTAAATCTTGATGTGTTTGATTTCTTTTTGTTCTTAGTTCTTCATTTAGAATTCTTTGAAAATCTCTTAAGTTTCATATGTGATCCACTTTACTCATTTTCTTCATCACTTAATCTTTGAAATATTACTTAATTTTATTATAATAGGACTATTAATGTCCCTAAAGTAACATATTTTGTTATCGTTGAAACTATGAATTAAAATGATTAGTGTGAATTGTATCATGTTTTAGGGCTTAGTTTGAATGGAAACCATCTTTATTAAGACTAGAAACTAAAATAATATTCTTAGTCAATACAGGTACATAAAAACATTCATCAAATTCTATTATAAGCCCACTAGGGAGTGTCAATACATAAGTTCCTACAGCTAATGCAACAACTCTTGCTTCATTTCCCATACGCAGGTCTAACTCTCCCTTGTTGAGTTGTCTATTGTTCTTGAAGCCCTGCATATCAGTACATATGTGTGAGCCAAAACCAGTATCTAACACCCATATGTTATTATTAGAAATAGTATTAATATCAATAACAAACGTACCTGAAGTAGATGGGGCATCTGATGCCTTCTTCTACTTTAATGACTCCAGCTAGGCCTTACAGTTCCTCTTCTAATGGCCATCCTTGCCATAGTGGAAGCATGTTCCCTTAGGGGCAGTCTCCTTAGCTTTCTTCTTAGCCACACCTCCCTTAGGCCTTTTGGACTTCTTCTTCTTTTAGTTCTTCCTCCTCAAACTAGAAGAGTCCACCAACATCACAGCCTTATTGTCCTTCCTGACAGATGACTAAACTATTTTAAGTAAGTTGATCAATTCAGGAATCATGGTGGATATTTGGTTCATCCTATAGTTAAGCACAAATTGTGAATAACTATCAGTCAAACTAGTCAGAATTAAGTTTATATGTAATTCATGATCTATTAGGAAACCCAAGGAGGCCAACCTCTCAATATAGCCATTCATCTTCAGTGCATATTACACTAGAGATGTCCCCTAATCCATCTTGGAGCGGAAGAGCAACCTCAAATTCTCGAACCTTTCAGACCTAGCTTGCTTATTAAACAGCTCCTTCAAATGATAGACTATTGTTGGACCCCACACCCGCCCTTAGGTCGGCGGCGTGTGTTTGCGGGACATACCGCGGCATCCAACCTTACTCA
>JANZXP010000002.1:15869720-15886521 GCA_027576715.1 Erythroxylum flavicans
CCCCCGTGGGCCACGGGTCCCGATGTCACGCAGGACGTCGGCCCGTGGACCCGCCCGGGGAGGGGTTCCAGCAACTATGGTATGAACATCCATAGCCTTATGTTGTTTTTGCAATTCCGGTGACATAATGACCAGCATTATGCAACTAGCCATCTCACTATCATCGAGGTGCTTTTTGTATTCCTTCTGATCACTATCAGAAACATTAGCAGTAGGGGGGTCGAGAAGTGGTTCTTCTAAGACGTAGCATAGTTTCTCTGACTTGAGAACTATTCTCAGGTTCCTAAGCCAATCTAGGAAGTCGGGTCCAGTCAACTTATTAGCTTTCATAAGTGAGCGTAGATTTCATACTAGTGGTCATGGTGTCGATTCTTGCAACCTAATGTTAAAGAGAGAAAAGGTATTAGACTATATGTAAATGCATGTCAATTAGGACTTTACTAACACAGATACTCCCACTATTTTCTTACGAATCTATAACCTCAATATGAATCCGAGAGAACTTGTTTTAAAGTTCTCCTAGTGGGTCAATATCCAATATCTCTATGAATGACCTTGGATTTGCCCAACAAGTCACCCACGGTCAATCGGTAGGTACCGGTCATACCAATTGCATTTATAATGCAATCATAGAATCTAGTGCTATCAACTATTGATGTGTGTACACATATTGGGCTATTAATTTTTTATGCACGTACATCTCATGTACATTACTCAACTTTGCCTTTGTCCACGTTGACCTGAGTTTGCCAAATAAATCAATGCTTTTAGTTAAAACTGACCCATTAATCCAAAAACCTTATTTTGATGGTTCGAACATATTCATGTAGAGTGGGCTTGGGTTTGCCCAACAACCTTGACTCTAAAAGAACTCTGGTTCTCACCATATTAATGGAAGGCGTTAGTTTTAATATTCTAAGTGAGGGGTTTCTATTAGGTCTCATCTAACTAGGATGGTCTATATACATATATATATATATATATATATATGGACACCCCCAATCATATTGGAGTTAAGTCCATAACCATCCATCATGCAAGCCCACTCATACTCTTAACATGCATCCTTTAATGCATAAAATTAAGCACATCAAAATTTGTTGTGACAAGTTATGGATCTTACATTTGAGAAGTTGATTCAACTCTTGAATCGAATTTCTTCTAAGTGTTATCATGGCTAAATTTAATCTTGTACGTCATTTCAGTTTAGAATTTAATATGAATCAAATTAAATTAAAATATTAATTCCAAAAATTAATTTAAAATTAATTCACCTTAAAATTGATTATTTGATGTCAAAATTAAACATTTTAATTTTGTTTCACGTGCCAATTTTTAGTCTTATTAGAAAATAATGCTCTACTTAAATTAATTCAAAATTAATTTCAAAAATTTCCCAAAATTTTTAGAACATCAAATCATCATTCCATGCAACTCCAACTCATTTCAAGTTCATCAAAATAATTTTGGAATCACACAAAAATTACCAAGATAACTGAAAAACAATTGAGATGCTAAAAATGACAAATTTGACATCTAAAATTTTTCTGGAAATCTTAATTTGAGCAAATCATTTTGTCATGCTTCATTCATCAAAATAACATATTTTTATCAATAAAAAAATTTGTTAAGGTTCTAAAACCGAAACATAAACATACAAAATTATCTAACAAAACAGATCCATCGATTTATTCAAAACCGACCAGATATGATTACTATTTGAAAATTTATTAAAAATTTTAATAAATTTTGGAAAAATTCCAGAGGTGTAAAAACATTCTAAATATGTTTACATAAAATTTCCAGAATAAAAATCCATGAAAAACATGTTAAACCTCATTAGTTTATCCAACCAACAACATATGTTCAGCAGAAAATAGTTTTCCAGCATATTGTTAGAAATTCGAAAATAAATATTTCAATAACTAAAACCATCTATAAACATTTATGAGCAGATCAGTGAAAGAAAATTGTGGAATTTTTTTCATAATTTAATTTCGAATTTTCTAAGAACAGACCCACAGTTGTCACAGCCATGCAATCCTATGGCACATGTAATAGAAACTACATCTAATGGGCATTAGATGGCTCTGATATCATTGTTGGGTTTCGATTATGCATCACATATAAGAAAATATGCAGCGGAAAATAAAACAAAACCCAAAAAATATAGAACCAAAGTTGTGCCATTAGATGTAGTAAAAAAAATGGAATTAAGATGTGTACCTTACAAACTCCTTCGTTCTTCATTGTTTTCACCTCTTCAGCTTGTTGTAAACCATAATGACCAAAGGAGGAGATCTCTAATGATATCCATATAAAGAGAAAAGCCTGAAACCTCTTAGGAAGAATGGTTAGAGCACACACAAAATGCTAGCTTTGATGTATGTTCTTGCGAGAATATTTAGAGAATAAGTATGTGTAAGATAAACTCTTCACATTTCTCACCAGTTTTCTTACAATACTATGCACGAAAATGAGTGAGTTTCTACCAAATTTTGGCCTCCTCCGACCCCCATCATGAATGGAGGAATAATGGGAATTAAATGGCCATGAATGCCACTTAATTCAGCTTGAAACGTTTGGTGGAAATCTGGAAATTTTCCAGGCTAGCGATCATATCACGATACAATCCCTAAACATTCTCTCATATCTTGGATCACTATCCAAACCTATTTTACTCATTCTTCGCATCTCCAATACGTGTGACCAATTAGGTTCTCAGTTATTTCAGCCACTTGAATTAACACTTAATTCAAGTAAGTCATTAGTGGTATCTAGCAACACATCATGAGTCCTAATTAACTGAAAAGTTAGTGGTTTGACTACGAACACTTTCATAGATAATGTTCCTGTGCAATTTGTCCTTTCATCATCTATACCCCACTTAGTTCAGAGTATGGTTAAAATGTCAACTCCTACTAAACTGAGTATCTCACATCTAGCTCAAGTGATGTTACTTCTTGTCCCCAAGGCTCATTACTTAATTGGATATGTCACTGAAAACTATCTTCATGACATTTCCACTTTGGCAAAAGATTCTCGAGTAATGACCCCGACAAGAGGCCATAGGTATCATCTTCTTCTATCAAGAGTGGTGAATCCTTTACTGACTACTCAGTTACCTTTGAATACCTCAAGCTATACGCAATCACCATCCTATGAGCAACCCCTGAGAGACAATGAGGAATGGAGTCAAAGTATATGATCAGTATCTAAGATATCCTTGAGCACCTCAAATCCAAGGATATTTGCACCATCGCTATGATGAGACTATCATTGACACTAGAATAGATTATCCATATGATTGTCTAGTGGCAGGTCATCCAATGTACTTATTACCATTAGTAAATATCCAAATGTTACTCTAAACAACTCATGCTTACAGTTTATGAGATCCATTACTTGATCCAATCAAGGAGTATAATATGTGCTAGTCTGTCTGGATTAATAATGTCCCGTCTCATTAATCCTATGACTATGGATAATTTAGATACTAACATAATTACATATGATAGGAATCTCATTATCATGATCTCATTATAATTTCATTCATGTTATGTAATGTATCTAGGACTTCATTAATTTGATTTAAGATCATTATCAATTCATAAAGAACATGAGCATCAAATTAACAAAAATGCCTTTTATTAATCATAAATATTTTTATAATAAATGCTAAAGGTGATTGCCTTTAGAGTACCTCTCTAACAGATTTTACCATCTTCATTAGAAAGCAAGTTGAATTTAGGAATTCTACAGCCACGAGAATAAGGATTCTCCTTATCAATCTATTTTGGATAATGTTTTTGGTATTCTCGAAGACCAAACTATGATAAGGATTCTCCTTATCAATCTATTTTGGATAATGTTTTTGGAATTCTTGACGACCAAACTATCCTAAACCAAGCTTGTATAATTCCTAAATTGCTTCTTTGACTACTTCTATATCAACTTGTAACCTTATTTATGGTAGGTGAATGATGGGATTATAGTTTGAAAGGTTACCTCCCAAATCATATTGTTATCCATTAGCTTCAGACTCCCTAACAAATCCTTATATGCCTGTAATTTGGGGTCTGACAGCATATCAACCATTTTCTAGATTAATACAAGGACTGTTTATAAGGATATCTTCTCTCTTTTGTTGAGGAAAATACCTTTCGTCAACAAAAGAAGTATCTAGAAGGCGGTTACATTCTCTGAATTCCATTGCATTAAGAATAGGATACCTCCCAAGTCCATTAGAGATTTGCTTTGCTAAAATAGTCAAAATTTGCCCCAAAAATTGTATCAGAGTGGTAAATAGTTTGTCAACCTTCTTTACAAAGACTTTGATTGCATCATTCGTGGATGTTGCATTAGACTTAAACTCAGAACTTAATTTTTGCAAACAACATCATTTCAATGTGGTGATTTTAGCTTCTCGCCTGCAGGGAACTCAGTTGAAGATGAGCTTCCTTCTCAAGATTTTCAGCTATCTGGGATATAAAGTCTTCATTCCCTATGGTTGTAGGGGCTTCTTCTCTAGAGTTAGAGGCAAAGTGGTTTTTTTTTAATTCCATGTTCTTAGCATCATTAATTGGTGTATATTTAAACTGTGGGGGTTTTAAGGATGAATTCTCCCAAAATTTATACCTGACTTCTATCGATGATATAAGTTAGCTTTGAAAAACTTTAAAAGTGGAGTTCTAAGCTACCAAAATGTTAAGATATACTGAAATAAAATTTGAAATGAAGAAAGTAATTGGTTAATGCAAAAGGGAATTACTAGCTACAAAAGAGAATTTCGATTTAATAAAGGTGAATTCACAAAGTAAATAAAACTTAAAAATTACAAAATGCTTTTGGAAGAGGTTAATTGATCTCTCTAGAGAGTGATTTTTATTATATTATGTTGGTTTGGAGATTGTGTTATGTTCAGCGTGTTGAGCGTCACCTTCTATACTCATAGTGCTGGTGAATTCATAGTCTTCTCATTCTCAAGCAACTTTTTTCCATAACTGTCTACTTTCTTGTATTTTAGCAAACTGCCTTCAACTTTTCATGTTGTGGAATTCTCTTACTACTTAACTTTCACATAGTCACGTTCCTATTAACTATCTTCTACCATTTTCTCAACTTCCATATTATGTAATTTTGCCTCAAGTCACTTTTTGACCTCCATCTCACATTCCTATATTTTAACAAACTGCCTTCCTCTTTTCATATTGTGGAATTCTCTTATTGCTTAACTTTCATATGTTCATGTTCCTGTTAACTATCTTTCACCATTTTCTTAACTTTCACGTTATGTACTTTCGCCTTACGTAACTTCTTAACTTCCATCCCACTTTCCTATATTTTAACTAAGTACTTACTGCTATCTCCTTAACTTCCACGTTTTGGAATTTTGCCTCATTTAATTACATAACTTCCAGCTTACTTGGCCATGTACTCACTAACTACCTTCCTACACTACTTTTTAAAGCAGATATTAATTATATATTAATTGTCTGGAATTCTTGAATCATAAACTTCTAAATTGATTCCCGTATGCATGAATCTTGTAGTCAAATGAATTCTATGACTTCTAGTATTTAGGCCTCTTTCGTTTGTGGGCCAAATAAGCTAAAATATTTTAAGATATTTACAAATGCTCTTACAAAATGTACCTTAAATCATATTTTTACTACTAATTGTTCAAACAACAATGCATCCTTACTATTATTATTTTAATATGCCAAAATCTCCTTTCCAGCCTCTAAAAATGGTATCTCTTATCACCTATTGATTATTCTCCTCTTTTGTTTTAACTTTGCACAAAAAATCCTTGAAAAGTTAATATAGTGTGTTTTTCTTTTTGTCAAACTCTCTTCGACTAACTAAACATTTTTACTTTAAAACTTACTTCCTCATTCCATTGGAGTTTGACTACTCGATGTATATATTCAGTCGGAATCTAATCAATTGGTGGTGTTTTCATATGAATGGTAATAATTCTCTTAGATTTTTATAGCCTTTTAAATCACCTTGATATAATATTTTTATAAAAAATTATAACTAAAATATCGAATAGTATTGAAGGTAACAACAAAATAAACTCATATTTATGCTATCAAATTCTCTTATTGAGGTTAAATATCTACCAACTTAAAATGTATATATTTATTTTAATCAATGTTTTAAAAATTAGATCGGATTGAATAATTCGACTAAAAATAATATGAATTGACTGATTGTCCATATAAGTTTAATTTAATAACCTATTTATATAAAAATCGGTAGATTTGTAAGCCAAAGGGCTAGTTTTCAGGGAACCGGTCAAAACTGATTGGTTCTTCAACCATCTTCTCTTCTCATATCTCATCGTTTCCTTCTTGAAACCACAAGTCCCTCTACAACCCACAAACCAACTTTACTACCATCATTAGTAGAAGCAAAGCCATGGGATCGCCGGTGCCATAAAGGAAAAGCAAGCTTGAGGCAGCCAATAAAGAACGTAGCAGCAGGCAAGAGAGTGGCCATGAAACAGTGGTGCTTTTCTTCTTCCTTTCGGTCTCTGTACTGGTGAGTGATCGATTAAAGAGAAAGTATGTTTCTCGCGGGCTAGGAAAACCGAGGAATAGGAAAAAAAGTGGTTCTGAACGAGAAGGTCTTGTCTTTTACTTTAGTTTTACTATTATCTATTAAGTATGACTCACTCACTTGTAATATTAAGTAACTCACACGTTTTCCTTTTTCTTTTTCGTGTTCTTTTTGTATTTCTTAACTTATGCCTTCAAATTTAAGAGTAAAATATGCCACTTTTTTATTTTATTTTATCTATTTAAATTTATTTTTATGATTTTAATTACTAAAAATGTTATACTAATAAAAATTTTAGAAAATTTTTATTAACTATGTTGCAACCTATTTTGATATTAATTATCATATAATTAATTGTATAATTACCTAATTTCATTTCAATAATAATTTATATTAAACAATTTAGTAGAAGTTTTTATTCTTCTTTAGATGTTCATGAAAATGCAAGAGAGAGATGGTAAAATCAATATTTTAAAAACCAAATCGGACAGAGCAGTTCTATCGAAAATATTTCATTCAATTTATTATTAGTTCATTATACAATAGTAAATAATAGTGTATTTTAATTATTCTTATAATTTTTACTTCTTATTTATTATATACCAGTTTTATAATAGTATAATACCGGTTAAACTTTTAAACCTTAAACTTTTCATTTAACCAGTTCAATGTCCAATCCGGTTTTTAAAACTTTCATTTTAAATTTTCATAATTTATTGAATAATTTTAATTCAATATTTTAATTAAAATTATAATAAATATCGAATAATATTTAGTGTGACAACAAAATAGATCAATATATTTCTTCTACCAAAATTTTCTATTCGAATTTAATTTAATCATTGATTGTACCGCTAACAATTACACAAAAGAGATCCGCATTCTCTTGATGGTGAGCGCGCACGTGACAATATTAAGAGGAAGACAGTACAGGAGAGACATCAGAAAGCGTATTGCTGAGCACCTACTCGTCCTGCATTTCCTGAAAAGCCAGCGGTACTCTCATGAACATGGATAAATCAATAAAAGAAAAAAGCCATGAAAACAGTCTGTCATTTGATGAGAGCTCCCTTTTATTTGCTACACGAACTTCTGCTTGGCTTTTCATTTGAAGAAGGTCATCATACCATCATGTGCTTGGTTCCATAAAGAGGAGATCAACACATTGATTAGCTAATTTAAAATTTATAGGAATCACATACGTTTCTCTCCACAAATGCAGGTGCAAACTAAGCATGAATGATGCGGATGGTTGATTCTCACATGCCTAATATACACATATATGACTTCTTCTTTTTTTTTCTCTACAAGAGAGATTCTATTCACCTCCATGTATCTTAGATAGATTTGCTAGCTAGACGATTGCATTATGTTAATTCCGCAAACTCTGCTCTAAGTTTATCTTGTCACCTTGCACTTGGAATAATTAAGCACTCAATCACATGGTGACTCCCGCAACCAAAAACTGATGTAAGTCTCCAACTCTCACTCCCACCTTGAGATACCATTACGGAAACTAAAGATATGAATTCGAAACAAGAGTTTCTCATCGGTCCAAACGGGTTGTAGTTCTCTGTTCAACCTAATTTTGGTGATCTGAACTATAGAGTGATCGGATTTTTCCCGGATTATTTTGGAAGAATATAATCAATCCAAGTTTGACAAAGACTATGCAAACACAGCGCATTAATACGCCGTCTGTTGTACCATTTCTAGATAACCATTTTGGCAAACATTCCTTTTGTTAAGGGGGAATATCAGGTAATTTGATCGATCTTTTTGATTTATTAAGGTTTTGTATATGCAATTTATTCCTTAATAAAGTGATTGAAGGGTAATTATTTTAATATATAGTAAGTAATTTAATTTAATTAAAACTATATTTTAATAGGATACGATGAGGATAAATGGGGTGTTATTAACCTATCCTTGTAGTATATTATCTTTTTGAATAATACAAAAATAGAGGCATAGATTAGAAGATCTTCTTCTCCCAGATAAAAATAAAAGTTTTTTTTTAATTAAAAATTCTATAGTTTTAACTGAATTAATATGATTGAAAATATGTATTGTAATTATATTATTTAGATAGAACAAGTGGATCATAAAGAATATAAACAAGTAGTTCAATAGGAATCTGCTTTTGAACAAAATAGAAGAATCATCTTCAAGTTCATGATTGATCCTCCTTCCAAGCCAGCAGCAGCAGCCTTTGGCCCAATCCTTGAAAGTGCAGCAAGTACACTGATATCCACTCCCACAAAGCAGAAACAGCAACCAAATTCTTGTTTAGCCACTGCTTTCTTTCTTAAAATAGAATCCTTAATTTAATCTAAAAGCTTCTTGCTATCCATATTAACCGTTGTTTCAAAAGCATGCCACCTAACATACCCTATCAACTGAATTATTAAAGTCTAACTTTAAGTCATAACAACATTAATGTCACCTCTTTCTCACTGTGCTTTCTTCCTCAACCAACCAACCAAGCAATCCATGTGTGTTTATTTACTTAATACCGGAGACACAATCATGTGTACTGTGACCCACTTGCTAATTCTGCATATAGTGAATATCTTTGCTCAAAATCTTCTTCAAATTAAGCTCCAAGTTCATGCTCGAAATATGAAACATTGTAGGGAATACAATAAGCAAAAGCCTCAACAAAGAGGATGCAGAGCCTTGTGCTGCAGTTGCAGGCTGAGTGTCTCGTCCTCTGAAGAAGCTGAAAACTCAAATTCTGATCGATTTGCGTCAATATCGAGCCTAGCACATGCCATGGTTCAAGAGAGACTGGACCAAATGATTAGAGAAAGGCAGAAGGCAAGACAAGTAGAGAGAAGAAGGCTAAAAAGAGATCAAGGGAGCAAGTTTATAGTATTGGTAGCCATGGAAACGTGCTCCTATGACCCGAGTGAAGATTTTAGAGAATCTATGGTCCAGATGATCATGGCGAATCGCCTCGAAGATCCTAGGGATCTTCGAAGCCTCTTGAATTATTACATGTCAATGAATTCTCAAGAGCATCACGGAATTATACTCCAGGCTTTTCATGAGGTTTGCACTAATTTATTTTTGTGTTGTAGATGCCATTGATGAACAAAAAGCATCAATTTTCAGTTTTTAGTCTTGTTTGGATAAGCATGCAGGCAGGCAGGTTATATGAAACCTTATACCAAATTATAGCAAGCTCATATATTTGGTTATTTCGTTTAACTGAGCAGCTCAGAAGGTAACGAATCTGTAGTTTGTAGGCTTTTAGTAATAAACAGTACCGTGGCGGGTAGAGTTGCACGTAAAAAGAAGTTTTATCAGTAATTTTCTTGTTCTAGCTCAAAAAAATAACAACAATCAGTACAGTAAGAGCGAATCATACGTAAGAAAAAGTCGTACCACTCATTTTCTGTGTCTAGCTAAAACCACTTGTGTCTTGTCAATTTGATGAGGTGGTGAGGTCCTGAAAATCATTTTGGTTAATTAGTTTGGTAAGGTCATCAATTTAAGTACAATAAAAATAAGTATATTTTCAACCGACTGAACTTAATATTGATTTTTATTTTAATCATTGAATTACTAAACTTTTTAATTCAATTATTCAATTCAATATTAGTCTTTTACTTATTAAAATTGTTCAATTAATTTATATATTTTCTAGTTTAATATAAGCTGAATATGTACGTATTTCAAATAGTGTTTCGTTAAATCTTTTGAAATAGGAAAGAGTTAAGAATATACTTGGACACAAGGATAAGGATCAGTAGAGTGCTTAAAATTAAAACCAGTACTGTTAGATGTAGCCGTGTGTTTGGGTTCGTTTGTTGGGGTGACTTTATTATCCTCGTGATATTAAATTGAGTACGGTGGGGAAAATAGGAACAGCCCGTTAGGATCAATGATGGATTAGGCCTGCCTGATACACATGGAGTTTGCTTGGGGAGGGGCTCGAGAAGATGGAGCTTTAAGATCACGACCTTTAAAGCTGCTTTCTTTTCATAGCTATAATTCCAACTTCACGTATGTTATCTTTTCATAGATATATCTTTGATGCATTAAAGAGCTGAAACTCAAGTAGACATTCATATTCACATGTCTCATAAGTAGAAGATGCCTTTTTGCAGGTCAATTGTGAACTAAGTCAAATCATCATAATCACAACATTAGTTTGTAGTTATAAGTTCACAATGCATTAAAATCGTTATAAATTAATAACATTTAAATTTTTATAGTTTTAATTTAAGTTACTATGTTAAATTAATTTGTATATTCCTAATATTATTAATTTGTAGAATTTTTTTACTGTATTTATAGTTTATAGAGTGTATTACATCAACAATTTTTTTTTAAACTTTGCTTAAGGCATGAACATTTATTAATGTTATTTTCTAAAATTTTGTGAAACTATAAATATTTCTATTTTGAACATGCTTTTTTTTTCAATGTCTAGATTGAAAACATTTTTTTACCCCCTTTCGAATAAAATAAACATACTAAAAAATGGTCCCTAACACTGAATAGCACTTTTACCAATAATCTCACGACCAAAATTAATTAGGTTGAATTGAATTTTACAAATTAATTTTTATAATTTAGTGGATTTTAAAATATTATCATTATGCAATAACAATGAATTCTATTAAAAAAAAGATCAAATTATGTGAAATTAAATTATCTCTAAGTTTTAAAATTAGTGTATAATATCTTTATACTCTTGTTTTATCTCCATGATTATTTGATTATACAAAGTCTTACGAAGTTTAAGACTTTGACAAAGGTGTATGCTCCCAAAGCTATATTCTTTAGAGAACAGAACTGATAACGGTTATGCAATTCCCTGGTAAGCCGAATTATACTGTCTCCTGATTCCACACAGATAAGCTAGTACATAATCTAAAGTTTCCTCAAAGCAAACATTATAATCTAAAGTTTCCTCAAAGCAAACATTATTTGATTTAATAAAAATGAAAAAGACTTACGGTGTCAAGAGAGAGCTGCCTTCCTTGATAAGCACAAACACACTGCCCCCGTCACCCCTTGAGATTCGAAGGTCATCGTCGAGGTATGTGGTAAGCAACCATGATTCAGCATTGCTGCTAGAGAATGAAAACTTGAGTGGGGGTTGGTTGGAAATGGTCTTTGCCACAGATGATGCTGTATCCTGAAGCGAAGTGATTAAGCCTCTGAATGGTGCTAGGTCAATCTTTTGCCCCAGGAATTCCACGCTTTCGGGAATAACTATGGAATCTGTCAGCTGGGGAGTCCCAATTACACCTTCTTCAAACTTGATCTGAACAAATAGTAAACTGATTAAGCGATAGCACAATGATACTACCTAAGACAAGGCCTTTGTTCACGCTACTGCGAAGTTACTATAACCAGAAACAAAAATCTCTATATATGTTGCAGCGTGAATATGGCCATATATACAAAGACTGGATATGTCCCCGAACTCAATGGGGTGACCTTAAAACTAACGTGGAGGACTATCTCTTATAAAAGTTGCTAAAGCAGGATTATCATTTGGATGACATCAGTCGAAGATATAAAATAGGAGTCTGAAACAATATTTTTCAGGTGAGAAAAGAAACGGCTAAGTTCCTTAAAGATGAACTCAAGAAATGTTGTCATTTACAGGGCACAATTTAGCAAAAACGCTCCAGTTAACTTTTTGTATCCAATTGATTCATGTAACCAACCATTCAGTAGAGACACATCGACAGTTTCAGAGTTGCAGACATTCTTGAAGTGGGAAAACCGACACGGAGATCATGGAAACAAACCTGCACACGCTTAGGACTCCGAATCTCAAATTTGGCATTGGTACTGATGGAAGTAGTAGCCAATGGACCGGCAAACAGGACAGAATTTTGGACAGTTAAATTCTCTGAATCAATTGTTTGAGATATCTCTTCAACCTTCACCAACGGCAAGGTACCCCTTGACAGCAACGGAAACAAACCAACAAAAGAAGTGTACCTGTGGCAGCACAAAAGTCATATAGTACATTAACAGATACAAATGACCATGAGAAGCAGTCTAACAAGCACCACCGGTTCAAAACTTGACAACTTACAGGCAACTGATGTAAGCTATAAGTTTACCATCTCGTGACAAGTTAAAGTCATCACCCCTTTCAACCTCAAATTCTTTTTCTCTAATTCACCATTTATGAATTCATTTTTTGCGACAGATCTGAAAGTTAATTAGACGAGGAATACTTATTGCTGTGACAGCACTACTATTCCAGGAATCTGTTAAGTATATGACGCCTTGATACAGCTCGATACCAACAACCTCCAAAAGTTCAAATCCATGAAGCTACCCACGCAATCTTACTATGGGAACAGAAAACAAAATGAACCATACAGATAAGGTAATTAGAGAGTATAATGCTCGATTGTGACAGATATGGATTCATTGAACATTTCAACATAAAGGTAGATAAACGAAGAAAAGGACTACACTACAACGAAAGATAAGGTTGGTTATTTTCAGAAATAAGAGATGTACACATCCCAGTGTCATTTTTCCTTGAATAGCAGAGACATAAGCAAGCTTTCTACATTTATTGTACTATAATTTGACGTTTGCTAATGTACCAATTCACCTTGAGTCACATGTAAGCCCATCAGAAGTACTAATATTTAGGTGCATTTATATCATCCAGAGTAATTGAATGAGCAACTTTTCAGGTGTAGGAATATGGATGCCTTTCTGTAAATCCAGTCCAACTTTCTCCTTCCACATAATTTAGGTAAGCTGGATCTAGTCATAAACACTAGACAGCACACAGCTTATACAGATCCATTTCTGAAGCCTCTCTATTCGTTTGACAGTCTCCAAGACTAAATTATTACCTCCCCCATTCCAACCCCTGTGAACATCAGAAAATTGGTTCCAAACTTCATAGCTTTTAGGACCATCTAAACAAACGCTAATAATACGATTCAGACGAAAGCAATCGAAATAGTTAAGATATCCTTAAAAACTATGCCATGTTTCATTCTTCACGTCACTAGAATAAAAGTACTTAAACAGAGCCATCTACATCTAATCATATAAAAGAATCTAACTTTTCGACAACAGGGAGAGAAAAAGAGCTCACGCGAGAATCCATTTGCCGTGGAGAAGAGTCAAGGCTTCAGTGGGAGCAGGAGTAGGGTTCTTGGCTTCAAGCTGAGTAATAAGCTCAACGATCTCAGCCCTGGTCTCGCTTGTTGCATTCAACCCAAGAGACGTCCCATAAAATGAATCCACTAACTGCTTCTTCAACGTATACGTCTCCGTCACCACCAACGTTGGCTCCTCCTGCTCATCCACCACAGCCACCGCAGACCCGTCTTCTTCCTCCTTTCCTTCTTCACCTTCATCCACTGCGCGGACCAAGAACAAAGGCCTCACTTTTAAGGGTCCTTTCTTTACAAGCCTTGATGATGAGAAAAAGATTGAATTGGTGGTCGTGCGCAAGCCCAGAGTCACAACTGACGATCTTGAAGGAAATTGAGAGGTTTGCGGTGTTGTCAGTGAGAGACTTTTGCATGGGTATTGAAAAAGGTTTGAGACGGTTGCCATTTTATTCTTTTCTTCCGGTGAACAAAGAAGACAATAACAGAGTGGTCTTCGTGTTTCGAGAATAACAAGAACAGAGAGAAAGTATCTCCAAACTTAAATAATTATAGTCGAAAGAAACCAGACCCACCTATAAAAAACAAGGTACAAAATTAAACAAAAAAACAAAAAACGAAGAATAAGCAACCAACGACCCTAGGTCAATCATAGGCTTTAGACATGGAATTCAATTTAGATTTATGTTAGGTAAGCGTGAACTTATTAGGGTAACTACATGACTAAATTGGGCCAGTCATTTTTGACATCCTAATTCTAACGTATACACTACATATACAATATGGAAATTTTGTACCTAAAATATACCATTTTATATATTGATAAACCTGCGAATGATAAGATAATGCCCAAGTATGCATTTCTTCTGTGATTGATTTATTTTTATTTTTTGATTTGATATTATTTTTAATATTTTAATAAATAGACAAAACTTTTTTGTCATAATTTATTTAATAAAATTGATACGTGATATAATTTAAATTATGACGTGTATCAATTTTGTCAAAATTTTAACATAAAATGAATTAAAAAGTATAAATATCATTCAATAAATTATGAAGTTTTTTAAAATATTGAATTTATAAAAAGTTTCTAAAAATCAATTTATTGTAATAATTCAAAAATAATTAAAGAGGTTTGTCTTTTATGCAAAAATAATTAATAGCCACAAAGCTGGTAAAAATAGAAATCTTTGTTCTGGAAAAGACCAATTTGTTTGAGTGTGAAATTCAGACAATTTGATGTTCACTCAAGTTCGGTGAGTGGGCCACATAAGATATGAACCTAGTTTTAGTTTCTGTATGAATTTCTGACACGTGGAGGACGGGAAACTGCCCACTCTTCAACTAATAAATTAATACGTCATGCGAGTTGCACGATAGGAAACGTTTCGGTGTTTGCTGCGAAGAATTCAATCGGGTTCGGGCGTGAATCGCATGCTATGCAAGTCCATCCCAAACTGTTCAACTTCCGTTAGCTGCTTTGTGCCTGCTTTTCTGCTGTGTAGTCATGTTACTTTCATATTTGCCGAAATTTTTAGGTATTAAGAATTAGGAAATTCTTGTTAACCATATATTTTAAATAAATTATTCAATAAATTCAAAATTCAAATTTAAATAATGTTGAATTGTAAAATAAGTTTTATTAAATCATTAAAATAATGTTGAATTGTAAAATAACTTTTATCATGCTTATCACTATACCTAAAACCCTTACTAGTTCATAGATGCCAATATGAGGTTGTTTCTATATGACCATTAAAGTTTCCTTATAGAATAATTCTTTTGTCAGGAGATCTGTTGAATCACTTCGTCTAGCTCTTCTTGAAATTGACATTTAAGTTGTTTGTCTAAACCTACTTAAACTATATTAGCACACACCATATTTTCTATCAACAACACCTTTTATCACAATCTTTAAGGACATAATCCTATCATTAGTCCTCTTTATCCCCACAACATGATTTATAAGTTCCTTGACAACTAAAATACCTACCCTTTCTGTCTTCTGAACACCTTGAGTACTGAATTTTGAACCCATTAATCTCTTTTGCTTTAACCCTTATCTAATTTGTCTCCTAGATGCATGCTATATAAATATTATATTTGTCTAAAATATCCACTAATTCTAAGGACTTTTCTATAAAGGTCCTAATGTTCTAAGAACCTATCTATAATTTATCAACATTTTTTTCTTAGATCCAGAACTTACAGAAGGACTAGCCCTTACTCTATTATCAGTAATCAAAGTCATCACTCCTATCTCAATGCCCATTGCAAGCCATAAAAGACAAGTTCCACAAGACCTTAAACAACTCCAATATAACTCTTGAAAGGAAATAAAGATTATTAACAAATCCCAAAAATGGGCACCACAATAATTAGGTTCGAAAATCACAGGTATTCATAAAAAATATTTACTACTGCCTAAAATTAGATTTTTATAGAATGTTAAACTCTAGTACTGAACAATTAAAAAAGAACAAAATGATATTGAAAAATATAAACAAAAGAGTTGAATACATGAGGATAGTAAACCCATAATAGATAAAAAAAACTATGATGAAAGTAAGTGCAAGGGACCAAACACACCCATTATCAATACTCAATACATTTAATAACTCTAAACTGGTAACATGTTTAAGAAACAATCACTGAGTCTTGAAATCATGAAAGAAAACGTAATATAACACTTCATACACCCAAGAAATTATTAAAGTACAACCTTTTCCTAAATTAATTAAAACTGATTAAATAAACCAAACAATAATCACTTTGGTAACTATAAACAAACCATCTAACTAGTGAAGGGGAGGGGTGAAAGTTCAGCATGTAACAAACTCAGTTCAAGTTTCTTAATAAGTTATACAATTGAAGTATCCACAAACCAGAATCAAAGGTAAAGCATAAATATTTATGAGAAACGAACAAATTCACAGAAAATTTGGTTAAAATTACAATACTAGTCAAGAACAAGAAAAAACAAGATGGATATTAAATATCACCCAAAGATCCAAACTTTATCCATAATTTTTGTTAGACCCCGATTTCTTCTTCAATATGTTTGGGATTATTTTATTATTTTGTTGTGATTAGGCTTTAATTTTAATGTTTTG
>JANZXP010000002.1:15906168-15920312 GCA_027576715.1 Erythroxylum flavicans
CACTCAGACGAACTCTGAGGACTGGACGTAGCCCACGGTTTGGGGTGAACCAGTATAAAAATCGCATTGTCTATTCTTTACTCTTTACTTTAGTTTACTTTGTTGTTAAAAATCATAGAGAAGTAATTTGTGATTTAACTACGTAATAAATTGTGATATTCTTTTAATAAGAAAGAGAAGTTCTTTTCGAGATTTTATATTCAAAAAGGAGGATACACCATTCAACCCTCCGTTCTTGTGTATCTGGTTTTTTGAATGTAAAGCCTTTACTAACGTATGATTTACTTCAATAGCTGAAGTGAGCCAAAAGCATACTCGTTGAGTCATCTTATTGAGATTCACACTCACTTGTCTTCATAGAATAAGAAGGAGAAGGATTGGAGCAAGAGGAGACAAGAAAATGCGAAAAAAGAATGAAGAATGACAAAGTCTTGCCATAAGATGTGTCTCAGTGAGATTGATGTCATAGGCGTGACACACTTTGTCACGCCCATGACTCACACTCACGGGCATGACACTCCATTGTGTCACCTGTCCTAAAAACCTACTTTTCATTATAAATAGAATATGTTGTGACGGCAAAGAACATTCTTTGTTTATTCTTCATCGTTTTTGGGTTTCGGGGGAAAGAAAGGGGTGAGAGAAGCTCATCTCCTGGAGACCAATGGAGAAGATGGAAGGCTAATTTCCTTACATTGGTTCGGAGATGCGATCAACACCGAGGAGTGCATTTAGGCATATCGTCTTTGTGTATTGTGTTCTTTCCCTTTTTTTGGATTGTTTACGTTATCTTGTGTTTGCTGATTGAGAATTGTGAAAAATGATCTTGATGCTCCATTATATTGTTTTTCATGAAAACTCATTGCTAGAACTTGATTACGATACTTAATAGTCGTGTTTGAAGTCGTATGTGACAACTAATAGTATTAAATTATTAGGGATAATGTAGCATAAGTTAAATAATTTGAGCTTGTGCAGTTATTGCTTAGACTTATCTGTTTTTCTCATTTATAACCCGACTGTCCAATTAAACTCGAAAAGCTTGCTCTAGGTTGTCTGATAGTTAGGGTTAATTAAAGAGCTTATTTTAGTTAACAATGACCTCAGCAAAAATTGGGATTAACATAGCTTATTATTAATACACGATCAATAGTTCGAAGAGAGGTGAAGATGATAACGCAATGAAATATGTTAAAATGTGCGTAGGCTAACATTAAACCAAAGAATTGACATTCATCACTCTTGTCATTTTTCAATAGTTTTTGATAAATTGCTTGCGTTATTTTAATTTTATTTTGTTTTCTCGATTGCATCAACCTAAAACCCCCGTTTTATTTCTTTTACATCAATTATTTTTATTGCAAAAATTAACCGAACATTCTCTATGAATATAATCCTGACTCAACACATCTACAAATTTTTAGTGTGCAGAGTTAGAAAAATTTTGCAGTACACTCGACACGCACTTTCAGCTATCAAGTCAGAGGTGCTTATAAATAACTTATTTGAGCCTTGCTCCTCACTTCATCATATTGAAAGAGCATTCATTTGTATATTTTGAAGGAAATAATAAAGGTTAGCATTTGCTATATTTCTTTCGTGTTCCTATTGTTGTCTTCGTTAGTTTAGAGCTTTCTTAATAATCTTTAAAAGTGTGAGAGATAAACACTCAAAGGTTATGAAGTGTTCGAAAGCAAGTTATTTTGTCAACGATCTTGTGGGAATGTTGAATCTTACTTAAATAGACCTAAGTGAGATTGTCATGAAAAAAATAGGCACAATTTCCAGTATAAGTTTGGTGCTTAAAAAAACCTTTGTAACATCTATTATCAGTCACATTTAAATATGGCGGGAGGTAATAATATAAACAATGCATAGATTGATATGCAATGGAATTCCAAATATGAACAATAATCAAACAAATTGGAATCATTATTTAAGGCACGATTAAAGACTCGTTTCTGTTTTGGATGGCAATCTAAAATTCATGTACTGTTTATAAACAAAACAGATAATGGAGATTAAATGTCCAATAAACAAGAACACACCTTTAGTAATCCTAATTTCTTTATTAATGTTCATGTGATTTCCAAAAAAAAATTAAAAATATTTTTGTAAATATGTGAAAATGTAGGAAACTATTACCCTTTCGGCCACATCCAGGCATGCAATGGTATTGGGGATGAGCATCGTCTTTGACGCAGGCCTGTATTGGCAGGGGTTATAGAGCACCAAAAAGGTGGTCAAATACTAGTGAGTGACGGCAATGAAGAGGAGAAATGAACGTCTCTCTAAGGCTCCGCCACCATCATTGCCTAGACACAAGGATCGGACCACCATTTATGGATGCCCCCTTCCTGCCACTGATATTACTTGCATCGTTTGAAAGGAGGGTTGAAGGAGACGATTGAAAACCTTAAAGATATTAGGTTTCCACACTTAGATAATAGGCTAAAAATGGATTAGGAATGGACTAAGAAAATGGGCCACCTGGACTAAGCAAATGGGCTCAATGGTCTAACCTACCTATTGTTTTATTTTAGGATTATGGACTAATCCTAATGAGCTAAATTTTATGCAGTTATTGGACTGTAAAACAATAAAACTAAACCAATTAAAATTTTTTCTAAATTTTGGCTTATAAAAGACAAATATATGTGTGTGTATATATATAATACATTATATTAAGTGCTCAAATTTATAAGTTTCTAAATTTACATATATTAAACATATGAATGAAAGTAATAATACTTATAAGTTTCTAAATTGAATTATAAATTTAAAATTGATGAGTTCAATATTAATTAGAATTAATTTTCTAATTAAATATAAATTATTAAGTTCATAAGTTTAATGATAATATTTACAAATAAGTTTTTAACTGAATTAAATTAATTAAATCAAACATTAATTTTAATAATTTAAAAAGAATAAATTTTTTATTCTCTTTCGAGCATTTTGGCTTTGTATGCTCATATATTATGAGACACATTTCAAATTATTATTCAAAAGTGTTAAATATTATTTTTCCTCGAATTTGTTTTATGAAAATGGTTGTAATAAGATCCCAATTTCATTTTTAACTCAAACAAAACGAAATCGTGTGAATTTCATGAAAGCACAATTAGATCAATTTTGTATGGCTCCTGGGATAGACTTAGTGTTACATGTTATACTAGTTAATAACATGATGCAAAGTCTCTTCTTTGCTGGTTATAAGGGGGTTCTCCACTCCCATGAGTGAAAATGACATGTTTTGCAAAACTTTCATTCCCTAATATAGAGATTTGTTAATTAGAATGTGGAATACTCCATTGGATCATATTTGGACATATAGTTAGGGTGCAAACTTTTTTAAAAGAGAATAGGAGAATAGAAGTGTATAAAGGTGATAGTTTTAGTGGCCTATTAAAGGACATTATAAAGCTCATAGAAGATATGAATTTCGATGATTCATCTAAAGAATTAATTAACTCAATTCTCTATAGAGTTCATCAAACTTCATATTCATAGGATTCATTGAATTGAATTTAAAACTTTAGTCAAAAAAATATTTGTCACTTTTTTATTTGACGTTCAATGATACTTATGGAGCATTCATTGTTTGTATCAATTGTTAAATTTTGAATATTATATTTTATTAAAATACATTATTCTTTCAGTTTTGATATATATATATATATATATATATATATATTACGCATATCATACTTAAGATATCCGTAAATGAATACACCTAAATAGAACAATTAATTGATGATCAAAGTATCATATGAATGATGATTGGAAACGTATGATTTTTTGATTTCATAAATAATTTTGAAAAAATTAAAGTTTCTAGTTAGAAGATTGAATCAAATTCACTAAAATTGATAACAATCATATAATAAATGTGTCATTACGGACATATATATTTAAGGAATTGACTATTTTATCCAAAAAATTAGAATTAACTAGAGGTGAAAACTTTAATGGAAACAATTTAGAGCTTTGGAAGTATAGAAATCCAATATGTATTAGAAGATCAACAGGCTCTTATCTTATTACATGAAACCACGATATTCTTTAAAAAGGAAACTATGAATCAACATATAAAAAAATGTCAGGCATATGGCTCATATAAAAGAATAACTCTTTGACTTATACAACATAATAATGTTGTTATGTTAGAGATCAAGAGGTATGACCATTGCCATGGATATAAGGTCTGTATTGGTAAAATGTTACAGTGGCATCCCAATGACCATATTAGATCTCTCATTATTATGTTTAGCACACACACACACACAGACACACACACACAAAAACAAATATATACACCATAATAAATAAATAAACTATAAAGGAGAATATAAAATAGGCAACACATGTGAAGCTAATGTTAAACATAGCGAACTGAAGGATATTAGTCATATTTTATCTTACATTGAGCTAGTATAATTTGTTGCACATTCTTGTCTCCATTTTAAGAGCATATAAAATGCACTTAATCATAGTATGAATATCAAGATGACACAGGATGCTATAAGGCACCTATTAATAAACAACTTAAGGCTTCTGAGTTATATAATGGGGTATATATGGCTAAGTTATGCTCACAAGGAGTAAAAAACCAAGAAGAAGAAGCACTATGATGTAAGTGAAAATTGGAAGGAAAACTTTCCATAATTTTTGAGATTCCCAGAAGGACTTATAACAAATGAAAAGACCTCCCACGAAGAACAAATCTTTCCTATATCGTGTTTCTAGTTAACCTTGGATGCAATTTTAATTTCCACAATGGTAGGAAGGATAATTTTTTTGGGATTATAGCAGTCATGATTTTATATTGAATGATTTTATGAAATTATTGTTTTTTTGTTTAATAATATCATTTAGTTCATGCAATATCTATCCTAATTTGTGGCATGATAGATTTGGTCATATTGGATAAAATCTATAAAATCAATTGGTCAAGAATATTTTATTTAAAAGACCTATATAAAGTATAATAGTTTACTTGTAAACATTGCATGAAAAAAATTAAGCATGGGACAAAGAGTTGTAAGCTATTACAAATAACTCATTAAGATATCTATGGCTAAATGGATACGAGAGCATCACACAAAAGTACTTATTTCATCACATTTATCAATAATTATACTTAATATAGTTATATTCATTTGATTTCTCAAAATTTGAAACATTATATTGTTTCAAAAAGTATATATGACTTTAGTTGAGAATCAATAAGAAAAATTCGATGAGGACTTCAAGAACTAACCAAATATAAGAAGAGTTCTTTAATCAATTCAAGAGGTTTTGTGATGAAAATTGAATGCGTAGCTAATGACTATCATATAAATCTATCAACAAGATGGTGGTAGAGAGGCAAGAAATAGAAATCTTCATATGTTTAAGTCTATAATGGCACATGCAAATTTTCCCATCACCTTTTAGGGTGACTTGTCATTGATGATTACATATGTACTTGATAGGTTTCCTATTAAATCTCATCCTAAAACACCATATGAGAAATGGATAGGTAAAATACCTAATTAACTATATTTAATTTCTTGAGAATGTGTTTATTACCAATATTCATGGTCCCTCTTATAAGTATGGGAATTTAGGTTCCAAAGGAAAGAAGAGTACCTCTAAAATATACTTTTTTGAACATTTTTAAGTGTATATGTTTAAAGGTAAAAAGGTAATAAACAAGTGATTGAATTTATGTCACAAGATATCTCATTCTTAAAGAATGACTTTCCAAAGTAAGAAGTGATAGTTCATAACTTATCTCTATATGAAAGACTCGAATTAGAGTTATCTTCTATGCAAAGACCAATTAAATGGTATTCATCCAACTAGGAGCAATTTAAGAGATGATGAATTGGTTTCTGATCAAAGTCAATTACAAGCCAGTGGGAGCTCTTTATCACTATATGATTCAAGTAGGAGAAATATAAATGTAGACAGATTTTTTTTCAAATTTTCATTATACCCATATTATAAACAGATTATTCCTTGTACATTTTTCAAGTTAAAGGAATAAAATTTACAATAATTCTGAAAGGAAATAATAATTCGAAAATGTGAAAAGGCTCCATCTAGTCTTAGTAAGGATGAATGAGTTATAACGATAGAAGAAGAATGAACTTTAATGAGTTCGATCTGAGTATTAAACCTGTATAATCTTCTAAAAAGATGTGTAGCTATCAAGAACAAATATATTCTTCAAATGTTAGCTAAAATACTAATGGTAGCTTTGAAAGATACAAAGCATTTCTAGTAGAAAAAGGGTTCATAAAATAAAAAGATCAATTATAAGAACAAATTCTCATTTATTGTGAAGTTTACGTTAGTTAAACTGATTATAGCCTTAGCAATTGGAATAGATCTTAAAGTACATTAAGTGGATGTAAAGAATTGGTTCTTAAATGAAGAGCTAGATGAAGGAATCTATATGGTACAACCATAAGGTTCATTCAAAAGGGCCAAAAGCATTACACTCAAGATTACTGTTAAAGTGAATATATGGTCTAACATAGTCTTAAAGGAAATGTTATATTATATTAGTATTATAATCATGTTGCATGATTTTAGTATAATTGGAAAAACTCACTTAGTACATGTTAAAAGATCAAATGATAAATGTGTAATTTTATCATTTTATGTTAATGATATTTATTGATACCTAATCAAAATAAGTATCTTCTCATAAGAGCAAACAAATTGGCTACTAATCATGATCGAAATAAAGAATATGGTTAAGGCTACATACATCTTTGCAGTTAAGATTGCTAAGTATCATTCAAGTAGAGCTTTTTTACTGTTATAAGCTACATATATATCAACAAAATACTTAAACAATTTTTTATACAAGATAGTAACTCATTTTTGTAACACCAATTGCTAAAGTGGAGTACCTAAGTAATATGTAGTATCCATGAATGCCACAAGAAGAATAAGAGATAAAGATGGTTCTTTATTTTAAAAAAATCAGTAGTCTCATGCACATTATGTTGTGTATAAACAAGTACATTAAAGGACAGTACTGGAGAGCTAAAATATCAATATTAAATCAAACACACAGATATCAAGTATAACTATGTCAAAGATATAGTAACACTAAGAGAAATGAATATGTTTAGTGACTATTCATAATACTTGTTATCAATGATGATGGTTTATTTGCCATTGAATATTTGATGTAATATATGTTTAATTGAGAATTTAAATAAAATTTTCTAAAATTAATTTTAAATGAAATCTCAATTTTATAAATATGAGAATGCTTGATTTTGAATTAAGGTTTATGTTATGGAATGATTGTTAAACGAGTGTTGAATATTCAATTATAGATACAAGAAGTATGTCAAACATATATGAGATTCCTTCCAACATAGGTGATGGCCTCTATTATTTTTAAGGAATGGAAATAAGAGAAGTTTTAAGCAATTATCTAGGTAATAAATGAGAGCTCAAGGCTTAAAACATTAGTGTCGATGTAAAGTATATTAAAGGGTATAAGAGGTTATTAGTAATGACAACTTAAATAAATGATATGTTCACTCATTCTGTCTTACTATATCAGATGTGAGTTCTAAATGAATAAATAAGTAAACTCAAGTTAGGAATAATGTATGCCTAAACTATCATTTGTACAATATTTGAGGAAAAACATACACTCTAGTAAAAGAGAATCAATATTGTAACACATGAATCATATCATATGAGCATTTTTGACAATAAGGATAATATAAGTTATATTCTCAACTTATATTGCGTGAGGATCCTTTGAGGCTATATGAACCTTAAAATAAAGGTATCCTTTTTACTTTAATTTTAATTTCAGAGAATTGAATTACTGTTTGCTATCTTAAAATGTTAGTAAAAAATCATGAATGATTCGATATAATGGAATATTATAGAAAAGTAAATTAATTTGATTCAAAAGACTGAGGAATACGGAAGATCATTTCAATTCCATGTTTGCATAAGATTTACTCAAAAGGGTACAAATACAAAATATTTATATAGTAAGAATGGGACAATGATTAATGCAATAAATGATGTAAAGTATAGCATACTAAATCCACTTAAAGATATATTCATTAGTTAAGAAGTCATATATTTCTAATAGATGTATGACAATATGCTCTCATTATATGGTGATCACATGGGTTATTGGTGAAGTATGACGCTGAAATCTTGTAGCTAAACTCATCATCTGTAAGTGGGAGATGATAAGAGTTTAAAATGTGTAACCTGATAACTGATAAAGAATATTTAATGACATTATCTATCAATAATAGAGAATGATCAATTGAAATGATTGATGGTAATCTTTTGAAACACATAAATATACAAAGGGAAAATTTTGTGACGAAGAAAAGAGTTTCTTACCAAAATTCCTTTATTAAGTGGAATAACAATCAAATCTAAATAAGTGATTTGATTAATTAATGATGTATAGAGATAAAAGATATTGTATATATCTATTTGTTAGATATTTTCTTATAATGTGAAATGGGATGCTCAAATTTAATAAGACCTTGATAATATACTTGAAAAGATCAAGGTCGACAACTAGCCTCATTATTTAGATAAAGACAAAGATAAAATACTTATCTATTGATGTCATGATTCTTCTTCAGTTGTCAAATTTTTATCTATTGATGTCATGATTCTTCTTCGGTTGTCACATTTTTATCTATTGATGTCATGATTCTTCTTCGGTTGTCAAATTTTTTCTCTTTTTAGTGAATGATAGATCGGGGAAGAAAGCATGGTAGGATTTGTTTTCTTATAAATTCTTTTTGTTTCCTAGTTTCTTTAACCTTTTTAATATTCTTGCAACCTTTCACTACCGCTAACATGTCGAATCTTCTCTATGTCAAGAGCTCTATTTTTGGTGACCATTTCACTGTTCTCTTCCCTTAAAACTAAATTTTTGATGATTGCGCTTGATATAGAGTCATTTGCAATGAATTTTTTTGGCAAGTAATAGGCTTGAATGTTAGTAGCAATATCACCTCACTTTGTGCTAGAACACTTTCATATTTCTATTAGAAACCTAATAGAGCCTCTTTACGTTACAACCAACCTCACTAATAAACTTTATCTATAGGCAACAAAATGCCCCTCATCGATGGAAAAGAAGAAGTTTGACCTCCAATTCCAACACTACGACAGACAAGAGTTTTGGCTACTTTTTTATACTATGATTTGAAATTTGTAGTTAAAAATTACTATTTGGCTACAAAATTCAAAATCGTAGCCTATTAAAACAATACCTCAAACTTAAAATATTTCACGAGTTTTATAAAACTATTAGCTATATTTAGAATAGGCTACATTTTATACTCGTATCTAATAAGATTTGGTGAGGGTTTTTTAACTATATACTTAGTTTTATAGCGAAAGGTTTTTAGCTATGAAATATTTTCGCTGGTAATAAGATTTAACGACATTTTTTAACTGTGAACTTATTTTCGTAGCAAAATGCAAGCGTGTTCTAGATCCCATTACTATCAACTACAAAAATAAATTTTGTAGTTAAAAACCTTTTGCTACAAAAATATGTTCATAAAAAAAGGAAGAAGAGTATAAAATCAATGCACGACATAATTTTGTCCATTAAAATGACATCATTTTCTCAAGACTGATAACCTAAAGAAACTATCTTTCTATTTTTTTCTTTAAATGTCTTTGTGTTCTAGCAGCTTCAGCATTTTTTCCTTCTGTGTTCACTATATTTGTCTTTTATTTTTGGATTTTAGGTACTGATTCTTATCTTCGTTTTAAACTCTAATGACATCGAGTTTTCTCCACCAATTGGCGATGTCTGTTCTTCCTATTCAAAAGGGTTCATCATCTCCAGGTAATTGTCAGTTAATTCATGGTTAACGTAAGTTAGGTTGAGTCAATTGGTTAATGTAAAGTTGTGGTAGGTGCTAATTGGCTTCTGGTGGGTGCGAATAATAGACTAATGTGCTTCCTTTCTCACCTATACCCACCCTACTCTCTATTTCATTTCTCACTACTGCGTTGTATTACAATAAGTTGAAAAACAAGGATCATATGTCTAAATAAACTTGTACAAGTTGTATATGTGATGTTACTGGGAAGATTTCTACTTTGACAAATAAGAACAGAGTGATGAAGTTCCTAATAGGTTTAAATGAAAGCTTTGAAACTTTTAGAATTCAGATCTTGTTAGGGGAACCTTTTCTTAGTATTAACAAGATTTATTCATTAGTGTTGGGAGATGAGAAATAAAAATTTAGATATCATTCTTTATCTAAATTTTTTTATATTTCTGATATACTTGTTAAGTTTCAGCAAAGTTTTGAGAAGGATTTTAATGAGATTGAAATGATTAAGAAAGATTTAAATGTCTTTTTTTTGTAATTATTACAAGAAGAATATTCAAATAAAAGAAACATGTTTCAAGTTAGTTGGCTATCCTGATTGGTATAACAGTTTAAGAGAGAATATAATAAAGCAATTTGGTTTTAAACTGAGAAATGATTGACCAAAAAATGGATGGAATAAGTTCAAAAATAGGTTTGTTGCATAAGTAGGTAAGGTGGATACTCCTCTATATAAATATAGGGAAAATGATGATGACATTAATACTCTAATTACAAATGCAGTCCAACAGGAGGTGCTGAAGCTCATAGTAGTGAAAGCACACATTGAATCAGATCTTATAGTTGTTGTTTCTGAATTTTGTTGTATGTTTATTCCATCTCAGTTATACTCTGTGATAAAGGATGAACAATTAGCTTCAGTGCAGGATATAATTCAATACGATCATTACATGAATATAGCAAATTACATAATATTTTTTGTTTTCTTATAAAATAATAAGATCAAAAATTATATCTTCTTTTTCTTTATAAAATTTGACTTTTGGTTAGTAAAAAAAAGTAGTTAAAACCTTCAAATTATTACTATATTGATGGACTAACAATTGTTAAGTGCTTGAAAGCTCAACTGAATAATGACTCTAGTTTCATAATAGAAAAAGGCCCAAGTTAAGTGTTATTCTAAAGATCATTTAATTATTGAATTGTAACCTGCACTGAAGTTTTTTGTTTACAACATCTCAGTTGTACTCTGTAATAAAGGTTCAACAATTATCATTAGAATCTATACAAAATTTCATGTTTGCTTTATAACTAGAGTTAAATAAAGGAAATTATTTTCTTTGTTTAGATTTTATTCTTCTATTTGGAACAATATATTGGGTTCATACTTCCTATTCTAAGCTAGATCATATTTCTTAACTTCAAAACCTTCTACCCAAAAAATTTTTTATCCTATTTTCCCACTTGCAAAACAAAATATATTACACTCTCTTAAAAGCATCACAATATCTCAAAGGATGTTTTAGTACATTTTTATTTGTAGGGGCATTGAAAACTTTAACTAGAACTCAATATTTCTTAACTACCATTGATGATTTTTCACATTGTGTATGGATATATCTGATACAATCTAAAAGAAAACTTTCCCATACTATTGAACACTTTATTAACCTCATTACAAACTAGTTTCAGACCACCATTAAAACTATTAGCAAATAATGGCATTGAGTTTATTAATCATCAAATGGCTGAAATTTTTATAGGAATTTTAAATCAATATAATACTCCTTATACCCTCGGTAAAAAGGAGTGGTCGAAAGAAAACATAGGCATATTTTGGATGTTATTAGAGGCTTGAGATTTTACATAATAAGAAACATGCTTTACGTTAGAAATAAGTTTAAAGATTCTTTAGTTCAAAACGTAAGTAAAGTAATACAACATATTGCATATACAACCTGCTTTAGATGTATATATAATCATAATGACATGTTAGGACATAATTTGGAAGTGCTTTCATGTTCTTACTTTATAAAAATGAATGTACCTATAGGTTTTGGAGATATCCCAACAAGTTAATTTAAAATGCTATCTTGGGATCATTTGAGTAGATCCTCCAAACTTTGGTCCACTAATAATGACTACAAAGGTGAGAATAGGCAACTAAAACTTCCATCTCCTATACTTTTTTTTTCCACTTCTTGTTTGAACTATAATTTAAATGTAATACTTTTCTTCTTGGATTATAGAATGGATGAAAATGCAACTGATGAGTGATTATGTTATGAATAGGAAAGTTATGAGGTGTTTGCTTTAATCAAAACCAAATACTTATTATACCAATACTCACAATATTTTTAGTTGATTTTAACTAAGTTGTTTGGATGATTACAGGTTCATGGATATGAACAACACTAGGTAGTTGTTCGGGTTACGCTCTAACATTTTTACAATCTAAGCAAAACATTTTCTAATTTGTCAGCTGATCTCTTTATTTCTTATTTTTTCTGTAAGAATTGTTCAAGTTGTCATTAACATCTTATATAGGAACAACTGATCATCCTTTAATATTATATTCTTTTTATTGGTATAATTTAATGATATTTATATAATTTTACTTTATATATACAATGATTGATATTTTCAATTAATAATATTTTCTACAATTTAGTTTTGTAATAATAAACAAATAATTCATAACAAAAAATCTTGTCAAAGCATTATTATATACAAAACATATTGATCAATATCATAGATTAAAAATGTAACAAAAAACATATTGTGACATTATTAAAAACGTAGCAAATAACATTTGGCTACATTATAAAAAACTTAGCTAATAATATTTGGCTACGTTATAAAAATATATAGCTAATAGTATATAGCTATAAAGGTAAAAATATAGCAAAAAAATTATTAGCTACGTTTTATTTTCATTGTCAATCATTTAGAGTTAAATTTTTTCTGCCAACATTCAGGTTTTAGCCACTTTCTTGTAATGCTTTTAACTAAGAAAATTTTTTGCAGCTAATACTTTTTCTTTATGATTTGTGGAACGTCGCTTATAGTTGTTAACTATGCAAAATTGGCAAGACATTATGTGACAAAACCAAAGCATTACCAATAACTATATGCGACGTTTGTAGAAAAATGATATAGCACCATGTGACAACTTAGTTGTCATTAACAGTAATGTCGGCACTTCATTTGCAACTCCGAAATTTTCATTGTTTTGCAAATGTTGGTAAAACTAGTTCAAGCCAATTTGGGAGTAGCATCCATCAACATGAGTAGTGTCTTTATGGATACAACGAAGTCGTTCTTATAATAAAATTATGGACTCCCTATGCTTTTTAACGTTTGATAACTAAGAATGAAGACATAGGAATGGTTACGCAAGTTACATTCCTTAATTTTTACTGGTTTGATTGTTAGTAATGGATAAGATAAGAATTGACATATATGGAATAAATTTTAAATAATTATAAATTTTTATTTTCAAAGTAAATGTAGATATAACCTCGAATCAGAAATGAAGAATAACAAATAAATGTAGGTAACTAAAACTCTTTTTTATCTTCTCTTCTTCTTTGTGTTTCATCTTAATTGAAACTCTCTATTTTTTATCATTATGGTTCTTACATGAAAAATCATGCACAATTATTTAAAAATTAATAATTTATTAAATTATTTAAAATAATTTTAATTATTTATTTATTAAATACAAAATTTTTATTAATTAATAATAATATAAAATATTTTAATTATTTATTTACAAAATAAATCACATAATAATCAAGCATAAGTAAAAATTTGTTATGTTTAGTATAAATATTAACTTTTATAATCTCATTTTTAATGCTTACATACTAAATGCAAATAATTAGTATTTTTATTCCTATTTCGATTCTCACTTTTGATTTTCCTTCCCATTTTTTACTCTGATTGCTTTATTATTATTCTAATTTAATTATTAGTGGTTACCAAATGAGACCCATAGGTCAATAACATAAAATTAATATATTGAATTCTTCGTATCGGGTAGATACCAAGTACACCAGTCAAAAATCAATGCCAAATTTCTCTTTACTGTGTTGGATTGAACATTGAAGCCGTGAGTTGTACTAAAAAGTTTTGAATCGTATTGGTTATATTGATAGGTACCAGCCAAAAATCGATGTCAAAATTTCCTTCACTATATATACTGGATTAAAGTACTTAATTGTACTAAAAATTTTTGAATTATATTGGTTGTATCAGTGGATACCAACTACTATAACAAAACAC
>JANZXP010000002.1:15920412-15970302 GCA_027576715.1 Erythroxylum flavicans
AAGGTTGTTTGTTATTTATTCTTCTATATTTAACCAGGGAATAAACTTAAGAATCTGCAATCCCTCTTTTTGGGACATTAAAAATTTTAGGTGACATCTTCTAATGTAAGATAAGTCAAAGTCACATGGTTCCACAACCTTTGGACGTTAAGATCCCTTTATGTGCAGCGGAAATTGGTACTTCGTAGTTACTTTTTTTTTCTTGCTTTTGGTATAACATATCTGCTTAAGCAAGATTCAGCCTTTTCATGTGAATGTAACCGAACAATTTCATTAGCCCTCAAACACCTCACATGTACATTAGTGTTTAAAGTATTTTTCTCACACACAAAATAACACAAGTGTAAAATAGAGTAAGAAAGCAACAAGATATATATATATATATATATATGTAGCTGAAGCTACTCTTTCGTTAACTCTCCATAAAATGTTAACAAAAGACACAAGTACCTCTGCTCGAAGCACTCCTAAGGAACTCCCTACTCGAAGCCCTTACAATAAGAATTCTCCTAATAGCTCTCAACTCTGAAAGCTCTCTTTTCTGAGTGATTTCTCTTAATGAGCTCTCTCACTGACTCCCTCCCTCTGAATATCTCTCACCTCTAATGAGTTATCTATAGGCTCCTTCAGATGACTAAGAGTCCTAATAGAACTCTACTAGCTAAGATCACATCTTATCTTATCTCATTCTTAATATGATTAAGTTACATCACATTTAAAAGATTACTCAGGAATGATTATCCTTATCTCCGAGGATTTCCTCTATCTTCAGATAATCCTTCCAGATGATCTTTATCTTTTAAAGTTGATGTTCATCCACTGCAATCTTATCCGTCACGTCATCATGTGCCACTTCATTCACAGTCGTCACGTCACTGCTGATGTGTTCACAAGGCCTATCTGCATATAGGTCCGTCTATGCACGTCTATGGACAAGTCCATTTTCTATTATTCAACTCACTTCATGGTGCAGTCTCGTCGCTCCATGACTAAGTACAAGTCACAAACCAAGTATAAAATCTCGCACGTTTTACATACCTCTGACCTGCCTCGTCAAAGTCAAGTGTTTTTGTGCACTCTTGGATTTCGCATGACTTAGTTCGCCAACTCGTAGGACTTCACCTTATTCCCTCGTCAATACGCCTTCTTCGTGCCGACTTGCGAGCTAAGCATTGGCTAAGAATCACCAACCCTCGTATAAACCCATATTTTAAACTTAGGAGTCTAACAACAGGCATAAAGCTAACAAACGCAAATAAAAATAAAAGTAACAATGTTAAGAGCCCGTAAGAAAAGGTTGTTTGTTATTTATTCTTCTATATTTAACCAGGGAATAAACTTAAGAATCTGCAATCCCTCTTTTTGGGACACTAAAAATTTTAGGTGACATCTTCTAATGTAAGATAAGTCAAAGTCACATGGTTCCACAATCTTTGGAGGTTAAGAACCCTTTATGTGCAGCGGAAATTGGTACTTCGTCGTTACTTTTTTTTCTTGTTTTTGGTATGACATATTCCTCACATGGTTCCACAACCTTTGGAGGTCAAGATCTCTTTATGTGCAGCGGAAATTGGTACTTTGTAGTTACTTTTTTTTTCTTGTTTTTGGTATAACATTTTCCCTTTAGACTCTCCTCCAGCAACTAGGTACAAGTACGCTAAAACTATAACGTGGGTGTATTAAGTATTGTCCCGTGGAACCAACATTAGGGGGTTGAACTTCAATGATTGACCAATTAAACTAAGGATAAATGCAATCACCATGATAAGGTTTCCATTAGTTTAAGTTCATTATGACGCAAAGAATTTGTCTTCTTAGAGTAATTCTAATTAGACACCCACAAAGAGTTGATTATTATGGGTTTGATCACACGCCTAACTCTATTTTGATTGCATAAAACTCATTGGCTTTACGTAGACGAAAGCACCTTGCTATCGTCAAGCATTATTTTCTTTCTCCCTGTCTTTAGATTATGTAACTTGTCTCTTCGGATTGAGGAACGTGCGTGGGGCAAATCATGTTCGGTTTAAGTATCCACCATAGATTTACTTGTCCTACTTGAATGAGATGGATAACCAATTTTAAACAGCAAAAGGTAAAGTCAACATGAGACTCTTAAAGCCCAAGTAAAGTTTCATAATATATATTCCTTCAATTTTAGATAATATTAGCTTCGTTATCAAAACTAAAAAAAAAGAAGATTGAAAGTAATTTTCTCCAACAAAATCTAAATGTTAATGGAGCATTAATTTGCTCCTTTGATGAAGAAAAAAAAAGAGTAATTATTTCAATCTTTTTTATAATTTTAAATTTTTTCTTATTTTTTATTCAAGTAATTTACTTCTTCCCCTATTTTCGATTTAAATGTGACTCGTTTACTTCTGCCCTCATGCTTCTAGTTCTCAATATTGCTCAAAGGCAATAGAAGAAAAATGAATGACACGCTATCATCACCTTTTTTTTTTAATGTGTTTTGGCAAAAAATTTATCAGTTGTTTTTAACTTATTGACTCAAAATTAGTGTTTGACTATCTTAAAAAATTATTGATGCATTTGATGAATGACTTATTAGTTAGTTTATTTAACCTCAATAAGCTAATCTCTAAAAACTCCATAAGAGAAATTTTCGGAGTTAGCTATTTGTCTAACGACGGTATTATCCTCTACTTTACTCTCTACTTTTGCTCTATGTGTTTTCAAAATTAAATTTTCTTATCGTACAATTATGTCGTGAAGTTTGGAAGAATATAATAAAGAGGTTAATTCAACTTTTTAATCCTTGTTTAAGTTTGTAATATTAGTTTACATTTAAAAATACCATAATATTAAGTTTTTTAGCATAAAGAGTCACATCAATTTAATATTTTTAGTATGTAACTGTTATATATCGTATCTGTTTCATACTATAACTATAGATATTTTTAATTTATTAAATAATAAAATTCATACATATTATATGAAAAATATTAATATGATGTAGCACGCTGCATCATTCATATTAATAGAGAATTTATCATTGGATTATTATTATTATTATTATTATTATTATTATTATTATTATTATTATTATTTTGTTTTTTATTAAAATTATACACTTAATTTTTATAAAATTAAATATCTAAATCTAAATTCTTATAAGAATATTTAGCGAAATACTAAGAAATATAATATTCATATTCTTATAATTTTTTTAAATCATGCTCTCATAAGTTATTTTACACGTCAAAAACTAATACTAAGTAGTTAATTTTATCAAACATCTTCTATAAACAGCTGATATTATTCACTAATTAAATCAGTTAATATAATCAGCTATCAGCTAATAGCTAATATAATCTGTAGTTTTTTAATTAAGTCCTTTTATATTATATTCTTATTCCGCGTGTGGTACTGGTAGTCGAGAAAAGGAAGAAACGTCATAACTTTACAAAGCGCATCAGCTTACAAAGATTACCAAGTTGTTTGTATGTAGAAACCGAAATCATCAAGATAAGCTAAACAAATCCAACCAAAAAATGTTCACGTAATATCTAAAAGATCGGAAATTATTTGATACTATGTTCATAGTAGCATAGCACCCTTGATCTGATATTATTATTCTGTCCATAAGTTAAGTAAGATTTTCGTTAAATTAGCTTATTATATAATATTACTTAAGTGGATAATAATAATAATACTATTATGTTCTTATTCTACTTCTCTACCCTTTTAGACATTTAATAAGATATATCTCAATTTCTTAGTTACATAATAATAGGTAAACACTTAAATTAAATGTCAAGAAGAATTTTAATTTTATTTATTAATAAACCTTAGGCTTGCAAAGTGTAAAAGAACAAAGCATTAGTTAATAAAGAATGTTAGGTATATGTTGTATATATCTACTTATTTTATTTTAATAAAAATGTTAGATATATGTTGTATATATCTACTTATTTTATTTTGACATATTTTTTTATTATCTTGGATTCAAAAGAACTAGTTGGATAATGTTTTAGATAGTGTAGAATTTTATCTTGTATAGATATAGATTTGGTGAATACTTGTTTGCTTAACGTGAACGTAGCAACAAAAAGGATATTGCTAAAAATTTTATTTGAAATTAAGTTGTCTTACATGAAGTAGTAGCAAAAGAGTATAGTTCAATGTTTGGTAGCGAATTAAGTTCTTTGCGTTAAAGTAATGGCTAAAGGGCATTATGGTAAGTTTCATGGGGAATTAAGTGACTTTCTGAAAAATATACGTCGGTGTGGTTACAATGTAAAAGTGGTACAGCGTAAAAGACCTACGACTATTTTTTGCTTGGTGGTGTGCGTGAGTGCCTTAGTGGCGAGCATGATTTTTGTTGACTTTTGTTTTAATATTGAATCAGTGGAATAGGTTACAGTTGGAAGGCTCTCTTCTTATGCGTGTGCGTGTATGTTTTTGTTGTGTGTCGATTATTAACTGAGCAATCGTGGTTTGATTATAGAGCTAACGTAGACTGTTTTTAGCAAGTGGAAAATTATTCAGATATATTTCAAGAAGTTGGTAATAGGGAAAGTTCTTTTATCTCAAGTATATTGTTGTTCTTTTCTTAGTTGATTAATCACTTGAGTTATTTTTATTAATTATCTTTCATTAAGAGTGTTAGAGAAAAATCCTTTGACGAGATTAACATAAGTCGGTCGTGTGCATTGGGTGTGAAAAACTTTCATAAAAAGTGAGGTTGAGAGATAGTGTCAAGAGGTGAGTAATGTCGGCTCAGTAAAGTCTTGAATAAATCTATTGTACTTTGGTGAAAGAATTAATCTAGGTGAAGACCCTGCAGACGTAAGCAAGGAGAGCCGAACTGCATTATCAAATTTCTGATGTCATCAATTATTTTTCTTTCGATTAATTTTTATTTTTATTTGTGCCAGAAAAGATCACGTAAAATCGGACAATTTGCGAAACTATTAACTTCTATGATTTTTCAAAGACTAGTGTACAATTCAACTAACATCAATCCTGTATTCATTTAGTCCAGTGATTTTTTGTTTAATGTAAAGATTAATTTATTTACATTAATTAAAACTTGCTTATATTAACATATATATATATATATATATATATATATATACATTCTATGTCAGATAAAATTTTATTTAAGTTAATATGAGTTTTTAATAATTTTAATTTTAAAAGAATTTTATATCGAAATTGAATCCAATTTTACTCTGTTCATAAGGTCTAAAAATAATTATGGTAGAGTTCTTTTACATTTCAAAATTTAAATTTCTTAAATTAATTGATTTCAAATTTATGTTCTTATATGCATAACTATTTAAAGCAAAATTTAACATTTTTTTAAAGATAAAATGGACTTTATTCAACTTGGCGAGGGACTTGATGGCGGCCTAAATCTTTATGTAATAGAAAGCTCTTGAGAGTTGACACTTAATCAATCACTTTTGAGTGTTTTTAATGGGTATCGTATTCGATTTAACGTATCGTACCAGTATTAACTGACCATACTAGTTAAAAATTGATATTGGCTGTATGAACGAGGTCCTCTATTGTTAAGTATTTTAATCATGTTTTATTTAATTTTATTCACATATTTATATAAATTTTACGTAAATATATAAATAATTTTATGTAAATATATAAATAAGATTTAATAAAATATAATAAAAATTGGTTTACAGAACAAAAGATTTATTCCATTTTGATATTGATCAATAGTGACTCTTTTAGTTAGTATTGACTAATACTACTCGGTAACTCAAATACTAGTCAAATATTTGCCAAATTTTTAATTTTAAGACTAAATTAAAAACTTAAAATTTTATATAAAATACTAATTATTTATACATAAAAATGATATTTAATAAATAGTAAATATACAAATAAAAATGTATTGAATAATTTTTATGTGATTATATAACTAAATATATTAGTTTAACATAATTTAAATATATATGTAATGAATATTTTAAAATTTTATATACTTCATATTTATGATATATGTATATTTTTTAGTATATATTATTATAATAACTTTTGAAATGTGTAAAGATGGTATTTGAAATTTAATTTATAAATATATATTTACTTTATATTATTTTTAATTTTATATTATTCGTTACTTTTTGGGTATGTGACTTAACATAAAACAAAGGGACTTAAATCTGAATAGCCAACACTGGTAACTGCCACTTGGCATGCATATGTTGCAATAAGATAAATGACATGGGCTTCTGCGTCGGTTAGTTTCCTTTGACTTGCATTTCGGCCGGCGTCAACAGCGCTTCCCCCGTTCTATTGCGTACCAACAAACCAAACAATCCTATGTGTTCCGCTCGTCATTAACTTCACTTACATTTCTTCTTTTCGTTTTTTTGGTTTAAAACTCTGCTAACAATAATAACATAAAAATTCACGAACTTGAGAGGTTTCGTTACTCAAGTCCAAAGCAAGGCAACTCAACATCACCCTACAAGAAAAAAAAAAAACATAGAAGCTGTCCTTAAAATTCTCTTTCTGATTTTTGTCCTTATTGATTTGCTTGCCTCATCAATAACACTACTCTCATATTAATGCCGGAGCTGGCCATTTATTTTTGTCCCTTCTATGGACCTCAGCCTCTTCATCTTTTCAATCCCCATATTCTCTCCTCTCACTTCCCTGAAGCATTAGATATAAGCGGTTTTCCCATTAATTTCTCACCAACTCATCACGGGACCCCTGCTTTTATTAATCTCTCTGTACGTGTCTTCTTAACCTACAAATTCAAGTGACTTTGTTTTGATGTTAATAACTCATATGTTGCTATTTAGAATTAGTTTTGCTTTCTGGGTATTGTAGTGAGTGAAAGATGAATCATCTAAGTTTGGTATTGCAGGAACCGGTTCGAAGAGAAAGAGAAGCAGCGAGTACAATTCTGGGTTTGATACTAAAACAGCCTATGGAGGGTGTAAACGGGAGGAGGAGAACTCTAAAAGAAAGACTCGGACTCAAAGGATTTGGTTGTTGTGGAGCCACCTTGGGTGTTAGACCGTCCACCGTTGACGTCAGAGACGACGAAGACCCATCACCATCACCGCCGCCGCCATTAGAGGAAGTCATCATGCGTCACGCTTCAACGGAGGGAAATTCGGATCCAACGGATTGTTTGTTACCGGCGAGTTCGGGCATGAACTTAGCGGCGGCGCTAGCAGCGGAGCGACAATTCCGGGAAGTCAACGAGTTGGCAAACAGAGAGGGCCCCATAATCGGGAGTTTGACGACCCCAGGGACGCCGTGGAAGATGTCGTTAATGAGGCTGTTAAACGAAACGGAAGAGAATAAGGAGGAGAAGGTGGGAGCGGGGAATGATAAGGTATGCTGCGTGTGCATGGGAAGGCAAAAAGGGGCAGCGTTTATCCCATGTGGGCACACGTTTTGCAGGGTGTGTTCGAGGGAGCTTTGGTTGAATCGAGGCTCTTGTCCCCTCTGCAACCGATCCATTCTCGAGATTCTCGACATTTTCTAGATCTTCTTTCAGTGGATTAATTTAATCACCATCATCTTCCGCTGGATTAATTACAGGGTTCAAATTCAACATATAAGTGCATTCCTTCCATCTGTCCTCCTCCTCTCCTTCTGCTTTGCTTGTCTTTACTTTCCATCGTTTTGTTTTAGTTTTTATTTTATTGAGAATTATGATCCTAAGTTTTTCTTCATTACAAAATCTCATGATTCATGAATTTGGGATTGTCTAGGGTCAAACATAATCATCATATATTAAGCTTGTGTAATCAAATAGTTGGACTATATATATATATATTATTTGCTTCATTGGACTCGCAAAGGCCCAAAAAAATGGACTTTAGCTGGGTCTCATTTTCCAATTCTTGGTTGAGGCCTTGCCGGTGCTTGCTTTGAGTTGGGTATCGCGTCACTGAGAATCCAATTAGCTACATGATGCGCATAGCACTAATTTGCGACCGCGCTTTTGTTTCTTTCCTTAACAATTATTAGTATGCAATGCAACTGAATTAAGAGGAAAATTGTGCACTAATTATTCTGAATATAAATGAAACGTATGATGTTCTTTCTTAGTATCATGTTATATATCACTTGCTTAAATCGTGGTCCACCAGTTAGTATCTTTATAGCATCTTGGATTTATTAAATCAATCATACTAAATGATGAATAAAAGTTTCTATTTTAACAAATTTGCAAGTATTACACGACTAAAAAAGGTTAGTACGTTAATCAAAAAATTTTCAGTTGAAATTGATTGTAACTTATGAAGCTATTGTCGTGATTATATTTCACCTCACATTATTGACGACAACACTATGAGCATTTGATGTTGATAAACCGGAATAATATGAATGATGAAATGTTGTATTTCTTGTATATTGTACAGAGAGTTTACAATCTTTATACAAACCAATAGAGATACATGTGATAAGGAGGGATATTAACAGAAAAGATATAGATAAGAACTATTTACATCTACAAATAAGAACTTATCTAAATAACAAATATTAACAGAAAATAAAGTGGTTTGACTTACATCTTATCAACCCCTCTCAAACCCAGAATGATATGTAATCATGATTTTGTCTTAAAGATGTTGGAATCTGGTCAAAGCGAGAGCTTTTGTCAAAACATCAACAATCTGCTCAGTAGATGGGATATGGTGGATGTAGAGAGACTTATTAGTGACTAAATCTCGAACAAAGTGAATGTAGATCTCAATTTGCTTTATGCAAGCATGAGAGACTGGATCCGAATCAAGAAAAATAGTACTATAATTATGACACCAAAGAGTAGGTTTTATCTGAGAGAAGTCGATTTTCCTAAGAAGGGAAGTGATCCAACAAAGTTCTGCACTTGTAAGAGCAATACCGCAATATTCTGCTTCAGTACTAAATCGAGCAACTATTGGCTTTTTTTTAGCACTCCAAGAGATGATATTGGATTTAAGAAATATATAGTAGCCAGATGTAAAATGATGATCATCAAGACAGTTAGCCCAATCAGCATTATAAAAAGCATGCAAGTTAAGAGAAGATGATTTGATAAAGTGAAGGCCATGAGAAGATGTAGATCTAAGATAACGAAGAATCCATTTGACCGTAGTCCCATGGACATCGGTAGGATAATGTAAGAATTGAGATACTTTGTTGACAACAAACTGGACGTCAGGTTGAATGAGCAAAGATATTATAGGGCACTAACAGTGCTATGATACTCAATAGCATCAAAAATAGTATGACCATGATTTTTGGATAAAGGAAGGGTAGGGGTAATGGGTGAGGATGCAAGTTTAGAGTTATGGAGACCAGTTCGAAGGAGATCTTTGATGTAGGTATGCTGAGTGAGTAAAAGACCAATAGACGTAGGAAGAGCCTCAATGCCAAGGAAGTGAAGAAGGGGACATAAATCTTTGATGGTGAAAGTAGTGTTAAGATCAGTAATAAAAGTGGCAATGAATGATGGTCAAGAACTTGTTTCCAAGATATTATCCACATAAACGAGCACAAAGGTCATGTGATCAAAATTATTATGAATGAATAGGGAAGTATCATATTTGGATGAGACAAAACCAAGATCTAGAAGTTTCTTACTTAACCTAGAAAACCAGGCTTTAGGAGCTTGTTTGAACCATACAAAACTTTATGGAGATGACAGACATAATGAAGAAAGTGAGGATATGTGAACCTAGGAGGTTGAGAAATGAAAACTTGTTCGTTGAGATGATTATGAAGAAAGGAATTATTGACATCAGGTTGATAAATTTGCCAACTTTGAGGTAGAGCAAGAGTGATAATAATGTGAATGGTTATGGGTTTTAGAACAGGACTAAAAGTGTCAGTGTAATCAATGCCAAAAGTTTGATGATGTGCTTTAACTACTAGTTGAGCCTTATGACATTGAATGGATCCATTAGGATTTCACTTAGTACGAAAGACCCATTTACAACCAACAATATTTGCATTTGATAGAGAAGAAATTAGAGTCCAAGTATGATTACAATAGAGAGCAACGAACTCATCAAGCATGGCTTGATGCCAGTGTGAAAATTTATTGGCGTGAGTGAAGGTTGTGGGATCAGGATCTGTGATAAGTGTTGAATAAGTGACATATTCATCAAAGAAGCGAGGAACGCAGGTGTGATCAATGTGTAACTGACCATAGGGTGAGAGGATAGTGATGGAGGAGGAGTAGATGAGGGTAGAGAAGTAGGATGAGATAGGTTAAAAGGTAAAGGTAAGGAGAGAACAAAAAGAGAGGAAGGGGAAGAAGAAAGATGAGACAAGATGGTAGAATAGTAGAAATCTTGTTCAAGGAAACACACATGACGAGAGATATAAAGTTTAGAGGTATGAGGATCAAAATAATGGTCGTACCCTTTGTACTTGGAGCAATATCCTAGAAAGATACAAGGGGTGGATTTAGGTGTGAGTTTTGTCACGTCGAGTGGAACCTAAAATTGGAAAACATATGCACTTGAAGACTCGAAGGTGACAGAGAGTAGGTATAGTATGCAAAAGTTCTTTATGAGGAGACTTATGGTTAATAATGGGTGTAGGTAAGAAACTAATGAGGTAAAAATTAGTGGAAAGTGCTTTAAAACAAAAGGATTTAGAGAGAGAGGCATGTAAAGAAGGGTAAGGCCAGTTTCAGTGATATGGCAAATTTTATATTCAGTAAGGCCATTTTTTTAGGGATATAAGGGCAAGAGATATAGAAAGTGATACCATATGTAGTAAGATATTGAGCGAAGACGTCAATGATAAGTTCAGGTGCTCCATCGAATTGAAAAGTTTTGATAGTGGTAGAGAAAAGATTTTCAGCTGTAGTTTTAAAATTTTAGAAATAGAGAAAAGGTTAGGACTTTTGAGCCAAAGGAAAAATCCAAGGAAAGTGACTAAAATCATCAATAAAGAAAATAAAATGTTGATAACCAAATAAAGAAAGAGTCGGGGAAGGCCTCAAAATGTCACAATGAATGAGTTGTAAGGGTTTGGTAGAAAGTCAAGAGGATAAGGAAAATGGAAGATGAACACTTTTTTCTTTATGATAAGTAGTACAAGAATTAATAACAATGGATTTAACTGTTAAGATAGAAAGTAAACTAGATAACGTATACCGACACAAATTACCAAGACGTTGATGGCACAGATCCAAGGAGGCGGTGGTAGCACTAAAGGAGACATAATTGTGAAAGTGAACTGGAATCTTCAAGTGATAAAGATTATTACAGATGGAACCCGCAAGAAGTGGTATCTTGGTTTGAAGGTCCTTCATAATATAACCAAAGGGATTAAATTCAATAAGACACGAATTATCAAAAACAAATTTTGCAACAGAAAGTAGATTTTTGTTAAGATGAGGAACAATCAAAATATCATGAAGATGAAGAGGACGTGAAGAATTTGAGATAGTTAATGTACCAGTTGAGAAAATGGGAAGGGTTTGACCATTACTGACTACTACTTGGTTGGACCGGTCATATGGGGAGATAAAGTCAACTATGTGAGAACTAGGAGTCATATGAGTAGTGGGATCGGTATCCAGTAACCATTCAGAAAAATACTGGAGTTAAGGTGGGAAGTGTCTACTGCAAAAAGATTGTTATTAATATGCCCAGAATTATAAGAACAATTACGAGACTTAGAATATCAAAAACAACAATGGTAGTAATATGACCTCATTTCCAACGTATTTGACTTTATGTGGTGGTTTAATGGACCTGAAAAATGAAACATTATTGGATGCATAAGCTAGAGCGTGAAATTAGGCCTGAGAGTGATGTGGATAAGTTGGGCTAGGGGGTTGATCCAATGGATCAGAAGAGTAGATGGGCCCAGAAGGCTATGCTGGTTTAAGTGAGGACATTGACTACCTAGGAGATCCAAAACCTAATCCAGCAGAAATAGGGCGAAAATATGAAGTAGAGGGAGAGTGGTCCTGCCTCTCTTTATGAAAGCGTCCGCTGCCTCTTCCCTATGCACCTTGGGAGTGGCTATCGTCGGTGGGAGAGAAAAAAAGGGTAGTGTCCAACAATGGAAGTGAGTGAAACGAGATCATTTGTTGTTCATAGATGAGGAGTTTCGCGTGAAACTTGGGAAAATTCAAGGGAGTGTTGCGATGCTCAGTGACGGTGATGAAAGATTCATAATCAGCTGGGAGCCCATTCAAAGAGAAGAGGACCAAATCTTCTTCGAAGAGCGTGTCACCAATAGCCACCGGTTCATTTATCATTGTGGAGATGAGAAAGATGAAATTAATATAATCTTTTTTATTTACTAAACCAATGATTAAAAAAACAAACTGATTCGACCTGATTAATAATAAAATCCAATTTTTTAGTTTAATTTACTTTAATAATTTTGTTATTAAAAATTAATCGATTTATTAATTAACTGGTTTTCACAAACTAACTTATTTTTTAAAAACTAGAATAAAAAAATTGATATTTAATTGATAGTCTTATTCTTCAATTAAATTTAAATCTCTTCAATGGACAAGGATAACTTATTTCATTCTTATATATCTTTCTAATGTAGAATTTCCAACAAAATAATTAGGCGTAAAATAAGATAGATGCAAGTATTGAAATTTTGGTATATATATGTAAATTAAATAGAATATCACACGGACCACAAAATAATTAAATAAAAGAATAGAAAGCATAAAACATGTGGTAGCTAGGTAATAAAAGATCGATTTTGCAACACAAAATACGGGGCACGTACAATTCCTTCTAGTCAAACCACGATAATAATCAGAAAAACATCGTTGCATCTAAAAGACACTGTTTCAAGGTTTGGTCCTTCCCTTGAAGTAAGCCTAGAAAATAGGATTCTCAAATAGGAAATCCAAGATATATGTGGAAAAGGTTTGCCATTCGTTGTCTGAAGGTTGAAGGTTGGAGGCCACAAATAAAAATTGCCAAAAAGAAATAAAACAGAAAGAAAAAGAGACCAGGTTCATAATCATAGAGCTTTATCTTCATAGGGTATTCATGGAACCTAGAACTCCATCCATGACCAAGATAGTGATACATCGAGTTCCATTACAGCATGTGCTATGTTTTGTTCTAAACTTATTTCCAAATGTTGTATACGTAATGCCATCCTTTTGCTTGTGAGTTTCTCCCAAACCATTTGGCCATAATTCATTAAGGTAAGATAACCTCTCAACATAATTGACTTAGTATAATTTGACTCTTAACATTTTTTAAGTTCAAACAAGTCCTTGATGTAAATTAACTTGAACACAATTAACTATTGTTTGGCAGAAAATCAATTGATACATATATAAAACTTAAATAGCACAATGCATATATAAAGATTGATGGTCTCATTCAAGTTTTTTAAAGACAATATAACCTTACCTAAAATCATAATTTCTATTTTTTAAAAAATTAGTTTTGATAGATTAATGAATTGAAATCATATTATTTTCACGTTTTTTATATTTAAGTTTATGTTTCCCTTACTAATCAATATAAGTGCTAAATCATTTATTTTAGTTAACAAACTTAATTTTATTAATATTGTACTGTTTAGAGAGTTTGTTTGTTTCCTTTATCTTATTCATTATAATAAAATAATCATCAAGAAGATATTTGGCACTGGCAAGAATGATCACGTAATTGAAGGTTTGAATTTATTCCTTGCTTTTTATGCCAGAATACCTATCATTTATTATAGACAGAGATTTCCCTGAAAACTCATTTTCTTGACTTGTGTCAATTAACTCTTTATTTGGAATAGGATATATACATAACCTAAAAAATATTATAATTCTAACAATTTTAATTTTAATTAAAAATTGTTAAAACTTTTTGTCGATAAATAATGATTCAATATTTTAATTGTGAACATTTTTAAATTGTTAAAGACATATTTTTACTTGGTAGTAAATATTCTATTTTATAAAACCACCTCTTCATAACCAGACAATTTAACACTTAATTTTCTATTATGTAATACAAGTATTAAAAGTACACAAGTTAAGTATTGAAAGTACACAAGTTTCGTCGATAAACCAGTAAAGAGTTGTTAGTCAATGAACTTGAGTCCAAATATGATAAGTTTTGTCTAGTTCTGATTGAAAAATCTGATGCTCGCATAGTTGGAAGGTATACAAGGATAGGTTAAACGCCAGTGAAACTGATAAGATATTGACCTGTAAATTTAGTTCTTTCATGACATCCCCCATCCTCAAGTTCTTGAAGATATAGGAGTCAAAAGGCCATAGATTCAGCCACGGATTTAGACTTTATCAGGATTGTGTTTAGACATTCGTTTTCTGGGGTAGTTATGTGGAAACATCCAATAATTAATTAATTAAAAGGCGAAATGAGCGGCTTGGGGTCTGCTATTGAACACTGCACCTGAATTGCGAGACCTAAGGTGGGAAGTACGGATGGAGGGTCCAACTGGGGTCAACCAACAAGCCCCTAGTTTTCTTATTTCCCTGCTTTTGTCCTCCGTCTGCTCTATTGTTTCCTTGTAAGAATATTTTAAAAGCAAAGCAGTGGATATTGACAATCCGTAATTCTTGCCGTGACCATTATTGATTCAATTTAATTCATAAGGGTAGGGTCAGTACGGAGGTTTTTGGGGTAAAATGTAAAATGTAAAATGTTGATGCCACCAATCCGATGAGTGGTGGCAAATTAATTAGAGCACTGAAACGGAAGTTTTGAGTTACATCAAAGAGCTATTCCTTCTTCCTATATAGAATAGTGTCACTAGTGAGTGTGTAACCAAAAGTTATTTTGAAGAATTTGGAGGCCAAACGACAATTTAATATTATAATAAGAAGAATTATTTTGATTCCAACATTTAAAGAAGTGAATTGATTAGTAATTTTTACTAATTAATCTTAATTAGATAACCTCTTTAACTGACAACCTTTTTCTTTAATCCCTCGCATGCGTGTGTCAATAATGTACACGTGAGTATGCAAAAGGCTAATATGGTGGATGAGGACAAACCGAAGTTCAAAAAAAAAAACACATTATGAACAGTGTGAATAAAAGTAAAAGGAGGGAGCATATGATTCCATAAAATATGAAATGGATGTTTACTTGTTACATACGAAGTATATATGAAGATGGCCGAAGTTTGACAAAAGCTAACTTCTTTTATGATTATAACAGATGAGGTAGTGGTGGCTATTCATTTGCATCAAATTCCACTTTTCTTGGGATATAAAGCTTCTTTTCAATCTTTTACTCGAGAATCATGGCTGTCTCTTCGAACCATCAAACATTAATTGTGACATCCACTCTGTTATTTCCAATCTCTCTCAACAACCTGCTTTTATCGACCAAAGTTGCAAGAATGCCTGCCATTTCTCACTTACATTGAAGTGTTTCTTAAGGGATCGTGTTTTAGTGTTAATAGCCAATATATCTGATTACTTGTACGTGCCACATATCATACTCTGTCTCGTAGTCCTCATTTCACGTCCTATTATTTGCTATCTTTTTTTTTACACCTTTTTGTTCTTAATTTTTATTGACAAGGAGTAGTACTTTTTTTCTGTATAAAGTGCTGAAAGCCCTTCAAGATAAGTATAATAATTTGGTAATCTCTCACTTACTTTTTCCCATGATCTTTTTTTTAAAGAGGCTTGTCCTTCTTAAGAAGATATTTTGTTGAAATGCCGTCAAGTTTTTTTTTTTGGTCTGAAATTGAGACTCAAAATCAATTTTGATAAATCTAAAGTTTGGTATGTTTTCACTAAACAAACTAGGCATGTTGTGAGGAGCCCTTCAAACTTTTTAAGACAAGTGGCACTCTCGCATAAGCCGACAGGGACCCATCTTATCAATTTCAAAGAGCTCATGAATTGACTCACAACTCAAATGCCCAACTTGGATTTAACCCTTTTTTCTTCAATTCTAAAACTATTCTCGCTTATCCTCCTCACACTTCCCCATTTTCTGCCACCTAGCTACAAGTCACATGTTCTTAAAGAACCATGTCTATTCCCAGAAAACCACATTCATTATCGGTGCTTAAGGTGTGAGATCAAACGTGACTTTATGGGTGTTTTATTGTGTAAGATTATGGTGAGTATAAAAGTTTTCAGTGTATGTGATTACTGACGAATAATATTTATCTATTATTCTTACAATTAATTAAGATAGATATTACAAGCTTTACACGTCAATTTGATGGTAAGCAAGTGTACAAGATGATTTAAGGAAGTTTGTAACTATATATGAAACATGTCATCTATATCAATGGTCATGACATGTTTAAATCTGTATATATACACCATTATCTGTTAGTTTTTGAAATATTGATGTAATCCATGCTACATACTATTTCTTTGTAATATTACTATAATTTATACTATTTATCGCTTCCTTGTAATGTGGTATTATGGAAATTATAAGTATTCTTCTCTGCAATATGCATATTGCAAATGACCTTTCCCTATAAACTTAAACCACATGGGGATATTCGTTCCAATTATCAAATCACAATTGGTATTTGTTTAAATATAAAACAAATATCAAAGCCTTAATTTGTCTCCAAACATGTTAATTATCTCAACTTTCACTTACATAAACTCCACAACTCCTAAAATATGCATGTGATATATCATATGTAAAAATACCAGATATAGAATGATTTTCAACAATAAAATGAAGAGACTTGCTACAATCATCGAGTAAAATGATAAATAATCTTCACAAATACAACTTAGTGGTTACGTTCATATGAAAAGTGCTATATAGAATACCATATACACATCATAAATATTACGTACACTCACATAATCTAATGTTAAATCCTAATGTTTACAAAGTTTTACCTTCATCCACATATCCAACACTGACAACAATAGAAGTGACTATCATTAGTCTTCATGTCCAATTGTCTCTATAATCGTTCTTTAACTTTGTATTCTTATTAATAAGCCCACTTATTACTTCAATGCTTCTTTGAGTAAATTTCTCATCATACTATACAAAATAATTTTCTTTGGACTTTGCAAAACTTTCAAAATACTTACCTTTTACATCAATAAAAAGTAATCGAGAGACATAAACATCGATCATTTATAATCTCTTAATAGAAAACTTAACCTTATAATCATGTTTAAAGCTTATCGAAAATTGAGTGCAATAACATATCCGTATTTTTAGATTCCATTGTTATCTCATCAAGGCTCAAGCCTTTGGGCTTGGTATTGTATTTTTTAACTTTGGAAAAAGGTTCTACTTGTATTGGTTTATCCCTTCAGCCTTGATTTTGTATTCTTCATAAATCTATCATTAATTGAATTTATAATCTCAAAAAAGTAAAATTAATTGAATTTTAAATTATATTCAAAACTGAACCAGACCGTATACTTATCCAAGTGTACTTGGACGATATAACACCCGAGTACATTTGATTTGACAACACACACATTCCAGCGCTGTACTTTCCAATGCCATGTTATATATTTCCGTACAATTTGCTTTGTAGTCTTTCAATAACTTTGCTTTGTCATAAATCCAGTATGTTCCACTTCCACTCCAATATCTTCGTGTAGGACCCAATGTTATCGAAAGATGGTTTGATTTTTTTCATTTACTTGGATCTTTCACTGAACTTTTGCTGCCTTAATAACCTTTCCTCCTTTTTGTAGCATTATGTCATGCTCATGCATAGCTTTTCATCTGCACGCGGTTTAATATTATTTGCATTTATTACCACCATTAGGTGAAGGGCAAAAGTTTAAAACATCCATGGGAGACATGAACGGTGAGAAAATAAAGGCATTCCCCTAAATCCACTTCTCGTGAAGTTGAGTGTATATAGTGGGGAATGAGCCAGTTCGTATAGGTTTTAGTGAACTGAGCAGATTTCGTAAAATATAACGTTTTTCTTTAACCTTGAATTTTAATATTTTATAATTCATATTCCTTTGGAAAGAAAATCTGGATTGAATTCTCGGTGCCTTCCTTCAGGGTTTTGTGCCCTCCAAAGCGAAAAATCAAGTTATCTTACCCTGAAAGTTGACTGATTTTTCAATCAACAAAAGTCCGCATCGGCAAGGTTAAGATAGCAGAATAATGCAAGGTCATGGCAGCAGGAGACAAGCAGAAGCAGAAAAGAATGGTGACTCTTTAAGGCCATTACGTCCATCTCATTTTTTTAATACTATAAGGTGGGACTGAGAGGAGATTACAAAATAAAGAAAGAAATGATACTGCCAGTTTCAATTTTACAATCTAGATTCGATTGGTTCTTTTAATTAAAAAAAATCCAAAAAGAAACAAAAGAAAGTGTTTATATAAATTTAAGTGGGACACGAGTTTAAATAAATTTTAACTTTATCCCATATATAGAAAATCATAGTATAGTCTGGCGGCTATCTTCTGCATCTCTGGTTGAATGGTGGCTAGATATGTTGAGACCTATATTATATTCATGATGTGGAGCAATTAAGTGCATCCCTAGGATTATTTAATTCTATTCATGCATGAACGTAATCTAATTAACTGCCCCCATTATAAACAGTTCCCATGTCAGCAAAGCAGCATTAGACCATTATTTAGCACCTTCCTAGATACCTTCCTCAATATTTTTATAATGAAATGCAGCAGCTGATTTTTCAAAGTGTTGATTTGTTTCAATGTAAAGAAGTGATTGACCTCATGCACTTAAAAGAATACAGAAGGTGAGGAACAAGAAAATGTTGGCGGCGATCGATTCGAATCATAGAACAAAAACATGGGACATACATGGGGAATAGTGGCAGCCGCAGACGGCGAGCAAAGGGAAGTGGAACTGAGCAAGCCAACCGTCTGACAAACCACGAGTAATTCAGATCCTATCATGCAATTGGTGGGGGTCCATCTCCATTCTCCATCCGATGGCATGCGATGTTCGTACATCCTCCACGAGTCCTGTTTCCCTTGGCCGTGGCCTGGCTACTTTCGTATTTGTTGGGAAGGATTAGAAACCCAGAGCATTCGTTATTAATTTGTTGATCTGATCTTGCACTACGTAAGAATGATCGAATTCATAAGTTTGGCATATAATTAGTGGCCGCCCTGCCCACATATCAAAAACAGCGTTTTGGTGAATGTTATTGTGAACTTCTGAATTGTAAGCCTTCTTTTTTCTTTTCACTAAAACTTAAATTAATTAAATCCTTTTTCTACTAAAAAAGTTAAAAATTAGGGATGGCTAATGAGTTGATTGGACCTCCTTTTATTTGATCTAAAGTAACTGGAATCAACATAATGGCTCTTGACAATATAACCTTACTGAACACGTATGAAAGTAACTGGAATCAACATAATGGCTCTTGACTTGCCCTCCCGAACTCGACTCCCTAGATCATATTTACTTCCAACCACAAATTATAGGAAATACGAAGGAATCAGTTGAAAAGGGAATTCCTGTTAAGAAAAGCGAGGTGCTGAACAGTAGGTAGTGACAACACTGTAGCAAAATTCATAAACAGTTGCTTTGGATACTACCAATTTGTTCAAGTGCCCAAGCTTTTCCACTTATTAGTTTTCTGCCCCTCCTTTATAGCCTATAAATAGCTGCATCCCCCCACTGCATACTCTCATTGCAAACGCAAGAGAATTGCATAGAGCTAGTGCATACATTGCAAGAGTAAGTTAAGTGTGTGATAGACAGCAAAGTCAGTGAAAGAAATGGAAGCTTTCCCAGTTGTTGATTTCTCAAAACTTGATGGTGGAGAGAGGAAGCTCACCATGGAGGTCATCAAAGACGCCTGTGAGAACTGGGGTTTCTTTGAGGTGAACATCATATGTTCATTCTTTATAGTTGTCTGCTTCTTTTGTTTTCTTCTTTTTACCTTATGTATATATATATCTATGGAGTAGTTTGTAAACTTTGGCGAGTTACATGTACTGACTTCAGTTGTTCCTGCTGCTTTTTTCTTTTTTTTTTTCTTACCTTCTTTCGTGTAAAGTTGATTAACCATGGGATATCCCATGAGCTGATGGACACCGTGGAGAGATTCACTAAGGAGCACTACAGGAAGTGTATGGAGCAGAGGTTCAAGGAAATGGTGGCAAGCAAGGGTCTTGATGCTGTTCAGTCAGAAATAAACGATTTAGACTGGGAAAGCACTTTCTTTTTGCGCCATCTTCCAGCCTCAAACGTGGAGGAAGTACCTGATCTTGAACAAGATTACAGGTACAATCGTTACAAGTTAGTTTGTGTTAAGCTTGCTGATGGCTTTGTAAGAAATGACAGGAGTTGCTAAAATGTTGATTGAAATGACAGGAGGGCAATGAAGGAGTTTGCTGAGGGATTGAAGAAACTAGCAGAGCAACTTTTGGACTTGTTGTGTGAGAATCTTGAGTTAGAGAAGGGATACTTTAAGAAGGCGTTCTATGGATCCAAAGGACCCAACTTTGGCACAAAAGTCAGCAACTACCCTCCATGCCCAAAACCAGAGCTGATCAAGGGACTCAGGGCCCACACTGATGCTGGTGGCGTAATTTTGCTCTTCCAAGATGCCAAGGTCAGTGGCCTCCAGCTCCTCAAAGATGGCCAATGGGTAGACGTTCCACCCATGAAGCACTCTATTGTCATCAACTTAGGTGACCAACTTGAGGTACAGTACTATCCTAACCCACAAACTTGTCGGAATCTCATGGCAGGACATTGATTTTTGGTTGTGCTGCCTTCAGGTAATTACCAATGGCAAATACAAGAGTGTGCTTCACCAAGTGATCTCCCAAACAGACGGCACCAGGATGTCAATAGCTTCATTCTACAATCCTGGAAGCGATGCTGTGATCTATCCGGCCCCAGCATTGGTTGAAAAAGAAACCGATAACAACCAACTGTATCCAAAATTTGTGTTCGATGACTACATGAAGCTTTATGCTGGACTCAAGTTCCAGGCCAAGGAGCCAAGATTTGAAGCCATGAAGGCCATGGAATCTACCATTAATGTTGGTGGTCCAATTGCAACTGTTTAGGGTCTCTCTTATGAAACATGAAGTTGATTTTCGATGTCTGCTTTTGTCGATTAGCCGTGTAATGGGATCTAAATGCTTTTAGAGTGTTTCGAAGTCAAGTCTAGGAGTCTGTTGTCTGAAAGCCTATGGGCTGGTGATTTGAAACTTGTCTAGTATAACTCAGACTTGGAGTTGGTAGCTCCTAATGTATAAGATGTAACTGCGTGTTTGTGGAATATATATACAAGTTGTGTTTGGAAAAAGACTCAAAAGTTCAATTCGACATTTAGTTAACCGAAGATTTCATACATGTGGTATGATTTTATGTTCTTAGGAAATGGTCCCTCTTTTATCTTTCGCATTCAGTTCTTTGCAAAATCATTTCCAAAAACCATCCTAATACTGATATATCTGTGACGCTAAAAGAAGCCAACACCAATTCCAATTGAAGAAACAAAGACAATGACTCTCCAAACTTATCATTTATGCCAATTCCAATATACATCCATGATGTTGGAGTGCTGAATCAGCGTTATCCACAAACACCAAGTGGAACAATAACAACAAAGTGCATTGTGAAAAGGAACCATGAATTATAGAGCTTCTTAAGCTAGAGTACTGAAGGCCATTCAACATCACACCAATCAGAAATTTGGTTAAAAAATGTTATGCTTGAAGTTTCCAAATGTCCATATTTTAAGGCTTTTCTCATGTATTATTTGGGTTTAAAACTAGTATGGTAGAAAAATTGGTCCCAACATGCACTTTTCTGTCATCGGTACAATTAATTGCGAGCAACTTAACTCTCCGAAGTTTTTGCGTAAACATCCGTGAGGTTTCGCTTCTAAATATAAGTGGAAGTTAAGCTAATAAAATAAAAAGTTTAAAGTTAACAATAATTATCATAAAATTAGTTAAAAATTAAGTAAATTTAAAATATGATTAAATAGATTGTTTTTTTAAAATAAGAGTGTGAAGTTTAATTTTAAAAAAGATTATTAAATGAAAAATAATTTAATTTATAAAAATTAATTAATTTTTAATAAAAATTATTAAAATAAATCAAATAAAAAATTTTAACGTTTGGATCCAATCCAACGACTAAACCTCTTCTGTGTACCCTTCTTTTTCTTTTTTTGATCGAGTGAACCTCCAATCCTTGAATATCTTCGCGGTCACCTTGTCTTGTGTCTTGAAATAAAAGCTCCCTGTGCTTTCTTCCTGTAAACAAAAAACATATAGGCAGTTTTGACGTGATTCGAACTCGACATTTTGGTTTGACACCATCAATACGATGGTCCAAGACTTTTGGATTTGCAATTCCGAAATCGTTTCATCTAATAGGATTCAAGATATATTTTACCTAAACTCCACACGCGTCAATAAAAACCAAACTATGAATTCGTCTTTTTGATATCGACAAGTATCCAAGATAATGACCATAAGATGGGGCGGTAATACCAGAAACCAGGAGTGCATCAACTTTTCCATTGAAAAAACCAAAAACAAAAAAAAAAGGAAAGCAACTCATTCGATTGCCAACAGAATATCACCTCAAAACTTAAACACTCAGACCTTCATCTCTGGAAAACGACATTCCCTCAACTGCACAAGAAAATTTCCCTCGCCACCATTTTGTATCATTATTTCGTATCACACGTGGGGTAAGTTGTGGAAGTAACGAAAATGGAAAAATAAAATGCACCGTCTCATTTGTCAGTATCCTTGCTCCCATTGCCTTCACCAACAGTACTTGAGTTTGTACCCTGCACCTGCTTTTCATCTCCTTCCACCGCATTAGAGGAATGGTTCTTCAAAACCATTGAAATGTCCGCCTCAGAAGCTCCAGCCAGCCGAAAGCGTTCTACGGCAGCATCAAGGTTTTGCTTCCAACCACCCATCCCTAGTTTGCATTCAACTTGGGATCGCTCAAAAAGCATGTTGCCCCAGAAAAGATGTATCTGTGATCTCATAACTGCTGCTTGCTCAGCTGCTTCTTCTGGTGAAATCTCACCCTGACTACCAATTCCAGAGGGCTCACCTTCACCCTTAATTCCCTGCTTCTTCTTTCTTCTCAATATGTCTTCCTTCTTGCTTGCATTAGGATCTTTAAGCTCCTTTGCTCTCAGCTCCTCCAGCTTCTCCCACATCTCTGTAGCTGCTTTCATTTTCTCTTCTGCACTGTCGAACAGACTAAATGTTTCTGCAGACTCCCAGCGAGAGAGATCTATTTTCTTAGCAAGCACAAAAGACCAATGAAGCTTAGCCATTTCAAATTGCTGCTGTCCTAATGCCAACAGTCCCTCGTAGAAATCTGGCTTGATCAAGAGTGCCTCCTCATATTTCTCTCTGGCCCATGAATATTTCTCCTTCACCCAATCACAAGCTGTTTGAAGCTGTGCTGTAACTTCTTCCTTTCCAGCAGACTCATCTAAAGGAATTCGTTTTCTTGCTGCACACATATGAACATTTCCCCAATTAAAGAAAGCCAACGCAGCAACCTCCTGGAATTTTGAGGCAGCCTTGTCAAAGAGGCTTTGGGCTTCCTCACTGGTCACCGTCTCCTCAAGAGCCTCCGAGCAAAGCTCCATCCCAAGCTCATGTAAATCAATATGAGCATCTGGATCAATACCAACATGGGTCCGAAACAGCTGAGCAAAATCAAACAACCAATCATCCATCTCTACTTCTCTGCTCTCTGGATCTTCCAAAGTTTCAGTTTTTACCTTTGGAACATCTTTTTCTACCTTGTTGATTTCAGTGTCAGGTGCCTCTGGAACAGATTCATCAAGTGATGAATGAGAAAGGCTTTCATCTCCTTTGGTCCCTTCTGTCTCAAGAGGCTTCACCTCCTCTTCCTCCAGTAATGGTGGCTCTTGCTCTGGACTAACTTCAACAATGTACAATCTCAACAATCTGACTGAATTGGGTTTCTCTGAATCTGGCTCCTCTGGTAAAAGGCTGTCTGCAGCAGACTCGGCCAATCTCAGTTCAGCTGTACACGTAATAGTCACCAGATCTCCATCATTATCTTTATACTTGACCAAAACTGATTTCGAAGAGGGAAAACGCTTAGTCACAATCTCCCTCAAGATTTTGAAAGTGCAATTCACAGGCATCTGTGCTAGTCTAATGTCATGATCGTAAACAAGTTTCAATGGCCTGAATTGAACCACTACCTCAGAACACTTCCGATGGTTAGGCAATGAAACGGATGAAGAGGAGCCTTGTTCTCCTTGGCCACTCATGCCTGGATTAGCAGTAGATTTTGAAGAACCGCTAGAAGGTTTCAACGTAAGTTTCGGCATATGAGTTTTTGTTTCAGGGCCGTTTTCACCAACCATATTCACATGAGGCTTTTCCAGCTTACTGTTTGGTGGTAGAACAGATCCCGCACCTGGGGTCACTCCCTTCTTTGACACTGGCCGAGCTGGTAGACAAGGACCAAGACCAGCAATTGGAGCTCCCCGAACTGCAGATGCTCCAAGGGCGGCAGGAGATGGGCGGCTTTGGAGGTCTTGTTGAGCCTCCTGTCGAGGACCCAATGCAGTCCTTAATCTTCGTGCAACATCCAAAGCATCGCGGTGATTTGGATCAGCTCCCAATAGTAACTGCACATCCTGCATCGCCATTTCATACTTACCAATTGCCTCAAATGCTCGAGCCCTCCTGAGGAGAGCCCTCACAAACCCAGGCTGAACCTGAAGGGCCATAGTACACTCATCGATGACAGTGTCATAGTCAATAGGTTTCATTTGCATCAAACAAGCAGCCCTATTGCTGTGAAACACGGCACGGTCAGGGTGGTTTTTAGGGGTTAAGCGGAGAGCATTATCGTACTGTTCAAGCGCACCCACATAGTCCTTGTTTTGGAACCTTTTGTTCCCTTCTTCTTTGAGTTCATGAGCCCTTTTCAAAAATGTGGACGAGTCCAAGTCAACACCTCCATTACTATCTGGTACTGACCTTGAGTTCAAACTATGGCTATGTTCACCACCTGACATATGATTTGAAGCCCCACTACCCTTCTTCTTTCTACCACCAGATTTTCCCATAATTAAAGTCTCTCCCACTCTTAATTAAAGGAACAAAGAAAAAAAGAGAAGCCACAAAACCTGAAACTAAGAGCTAGAACTTTTTATCAAATATCAAATGAAAATAAAGATTAAAGAAACAATCTTTCGGAGTTTTACAGCAAGAACTGCAGTTCGATGAACAAAGTGAGGAAAAAAAAAAAGGACTTACAAATAATAAATGGAAAGCACAAAAGGTATAGCCTTTACGCTCTGCAAAGTCCCGAAGGTGAGAATGAGAGGAGAGGTAAGTACGAAGTAGAAGGCAACTTGGAGAAAAGTTTGGGCCTGGAGGGGAGTAAGAAATGGTGGATGAGGGGTCTTGCAAACCCTAGACGGTAAGTAACTCACAGGGTTAGCTGAATTGTTGGACTGAATCACCTAAGGGTGGACCCAGAAGATAGGTCATTATCTACCGTAGGATGAGACGTGCGAAAGGCATCAACTTTGACTTGTTTGCTGCAGCCACAGGATGGGTTCATCAGAGCATAAGTGGGGCACGAGACGTTGTGTCACCGTTGTTAAACCAATTATCATTAAAAGCATGAGGGAGGTTTTAGTGATTATATACAAGGCTCTTAAGGTCATTTCATAATCTAGGGTTGGCAGCTTAGTAGTTGCCCTTTATAAGCTGGACTCGATACCTTTTGTGTTGTCGACGCAGTTTTTGAGTTACTTTGGGAAGGCAAGGCTTTTTTGGTTTCTAAATCTAAAAGCTAAAAGCTTTGAACTTTTGCATTCTGATGTTTATTCTTCTGTTCCAAATTAATTCACTTAGATTTGGGCCTCTGTTCCTGTATTGGTCACTGGAGACAGGTTAATGTCTGCTGGCTGGAAAGAACTGAGGTATATTGAGAAGACATTGGTTTTGGCCGAGATATCGTTTCAGTCGTCATTCTTGCCATTGGCGATTCGATTGTTGCTCGTCCACATTCTTTCTTCCTTAAGCTTTTTATTTCCTTCATTTGCTCTTAACTCTCATGTATGTGGTGTGAGTCTCTGCCAATGGGTTTTTAGGGCAGAAATCCCAACTGTTTTAATTCTCCTGTCTTGCAATTTTCTATTTGATACTTGATAGTTTCTACTTTTTGAAGTTTTAGAGCTGTTCCCATGGTCCCTCATATCTTTGAAGCTATTGGGTTTCCTATTCGTTACTTTAGGTAACAAAACAAAGAAGTCGTGAATAAGTAGCGTGGAGGAAATAAGGCCATCTCCAACGACCTCCAAAATGAAAGAGAAATCATATAACGTTTTTTCGATCATTTCGGAGAAATTGTTGATTATTTTCTTAATTTTTTAGCTTTTTTTTAATCTTTTCTTTTTTCTTTTTTTCATTCATTTTTTAATTCTTTTATTCTTTATTTATTTTATTATTTAAATAATATTTTAATATTTTTATTATATGTTTATTTAAATAATTATAACTTTATAATAATTTTAAAGTTTACTCTCATATTTATAAATATTTTATTATATTATTATAATTATATTGTCATTATTATAATTAGATAATATAAAATAGTACAACATTTTTTATATATTATTTCAATTAGTATTGTCAAATAATAAATTATAATTTCATTATTTATTATTTATTAACATAAAAATATAATATCAATAGTATTGTGAATAAACATGTACGGAAAAAAAATAAAATTGTGTTAATTTTATAAAGTAAGTTTAATAATTATTAATAAAAGGTAAAAAAGAATATGTTGAAATTTTTTTTTAATATGACAAATAGAATTATAAATTAAAGTGAAAAGTAGTGTAGGATTTTAAAATAAAGAAAAATTTACTTAGAGGAATAAGTTAAAGATGCCTACTGAAGTATTTCTAAAATTAAGAAAATTTTAAAATAGAAATGAGTTGGAGATGCGGAAGGTGATGGCATTGGCAAATATGATACAGGGGAACAACCAAAAGGAAAAGAACAATCTCAACATGTCACAGAGTATTGACCTACTGTGCTTTGCCTACCATATGATCGCCTAGAACAAGAAAATGACAAAGGCAAATGCTTCAAACTGGAAATGTCGAACAATTCAACAAAGCGCTGATCTGATAGCCTAGCCTTCGCAGCAGCAAACCTCTGGTACTCATCGAATATAGATGAAAGACACCATCTCTGCAATTTTCTCAAGCATCCCACAAGGCAGCCGGTACGATGCTAGACATAGAACAAAACAAACAAGTTTAACATTACAAGAAGTAGCTCGAAATAAAACAGGTAAAATTCGTAGTACCTTTCCTCTTTTGCAGTGAATTAGGAGGGGATGGTTTTCAACATCTGGCATGTAAAACATAAGTGAGCATATTGTAAACAGGCAAGCCATGACTTGGCATAGTTGGAAGTATACAAGTTCAAAGTTTCAAGATACCAAGAACTACTTTCAATGCTTCACGGATTGCTTCATCTGGGATGTTTACAAAAGGCTCCTGTCCACAGTACCAACTATTAACGTGCATTGCAAAACCTCAGTTTGAATGCGAAAGCTCTCACTCATCTCAGAATCAATACTTCTAATGGCCAAATACTTGGTGTATCTGTGGTACTTGATAACTGATCATGGATTTTCTTGGCCTAGAAAAAGAGTTAGGTCTGAAGTCCCAAAAGGTGTGCTAAATTGCTAATGTAATCCAAGAAACTCGAGCATTCTTGTTGCTACAAGATTTACATGTCAATGAAATTAATAGTACAGAATACAGATGCATGAAATGGCCGATTTCAATGATTTCCGGTCACAGTCAGCGCCAGGAGTTCAACAAGAAAGATTACAGTTCATAATATTATTGGATTTGAGAATGTAAAGTGTTTTTCATTGAAGTTTTGGATCATAATTTAACATTTGAGTGAAGTGATGGTAGCCTACGAAATTGCATCCAACGAATCTGTTTGGTGATGAATTATTTGCAAACCACCTACGGGCCAACACAAGTATATGGACAAAACTAGACGGGTTAAGTTAGAAATACAAGTTAAAATCCCAGAAACACTTTTACATCCATTCCATTATGAAAATTTAGCGAAGGAAGCACTATAGAAAATTGAGGATAGCGCATGTCTAATGTGCATTGATATCTGATTAGGGGATGACATAAATGCATTTAATGTATGCCTACGCGTGTGTAAAACTACACTACATTTTCATGTACACATTTACATGTATTATTAGGTCATAGCGTTAAACTATGACAATATAGTGGAAGCCACAACAGCAAAGCAAGTAAAGACGATTGTTGGAGTTCCTAATCTGCCAAGCAAGCATATGCCTCTTTTAACATAAAAGACGCTTGATATGTAATCTACTGATATTATCAGTACTGGGCAGTAGCTGCCAAACTCATACTATCACCCTGAATTTCCAAATCATTCCAAGCCAGAATACAATAGGTTGCAATGACTTTGTGAAGGCAGGTCTCAAGGCCTTTGTCAAGGACACTACTAAAAGCCTAATTGATACTAAGCATAAGCTGAAAGAAGCTCAGGAAGCCGCTACAATTCTCCTTACAACACTGTCTTGGGGTTAGCTGAAATCCAAAGGCTTAAGGATCATCAAGAATCATTGACTTTGCATAACTCTATTTTAAGGCAGAAAGCAAGAATCAATTTGCCAAGGAAAGGGGATTCTAATTCAAAATTCTTTCGTTCCTCTCTACTCAAAATCTCATAATTGCGAGACAGTATGGGAAACATTCATTCAGATCAGACAGTCTTGCAAGAGCTAACTAGAAATTTCTTCATAAACTTGATGGGTTTTGATGAAAAGACTCAGTCTAGCTTCAATGTAAAAAGATTCTTTGACTGATCTATAAGTCAGAATCTTAAAGACTACATGGTGACCCCTTTCACAACTCAGGAAGTCAGAAATGTTCTATTCAGCTTGCACCCTTCAAAAGCCCCTGGCCTTGATGGTTTTTCAACTTGGTTTTTCCAAAAATCCTGGACATTATAGGTAACCTCTTCATGGATGCTGTGTTGGAATTTTTTACATCCTCTAACATGTTTAAAGAAATTAACCATACCTTCATTTGTCTCATTCCAAAGAAGCAAAACCCTTCCTCTTTCGCTAAGTTTAGACCAATTTCCTACTGTAATACTGTTTACAAAGTCATTGCAAAACTCCTAGCTAACAGGTTGAAGGTTGCTCTAAATGAAATCATAAACCCTGCTCAGGGTGCTTTTATTGCTGGGAGACACTGGGGGAGGCATTAAAAGTTGTTTGATAAAAATAGATTTCTACAAAGCATTTGATACAGATAGTTGGAGCTTCATTCAAGCTTGCCTTGAAGCACTTGATCCTTAGGAAAAATTTGTAAAGTGGATCATGGTATCACGCAAACATCTTCTCCTAGTGTGCTTGTCAATGGTATTCCTACACAACCTTTCAAAAAAGCTGGGGGAATTAGACAAGAGGAACCTCTTTTCCCTCATCTTTTCACCCCAGTAATGGAAGGTTTGTCTAGACTATTTGATAAACTCTCAGCCTGCAATGGAAGATTTCGATTTCGTCATAAATGCAAGGAACCCAGGCTAACTCACTTGATCTATGTTGATGATCTCATGCTTCTGAGTGGTGCAAACATTCAATCCACCAATATTTTGCTAAATATATTGAAGCCTTTCTCAGAAAGGTCAGGATTAAAAGTCAGTACTGGAAAGAGCAACCTGTTTATCTCAATAGATAAGAGGAATCAAGCTTAGATATGCAGGAGTGTAGGTCTAACTTTGCTTTCCCCTCCCTTCAAATGCTTTGGAGTACCCATCACCTCAGCTAAGCCAAAATTTTCAGATTGCACTCCACTCATCGAAAAGTACAAATTCAGGATAAATGCAAGGCAAAACAAATTCCTTTCCTTTGCTGCAAGACTAACACTTATCAAATCAGTACTCAGCAGCCTGCGCATTCATTCATCAGCTCACATAGTATTGCCAAAGAGAGTTATAAAGGAAATTGATAGAATTGTTAAAGCTTTTCTATGGTTTGGGAACGCTGACAATTCCAAAGGTGCAAAAGTAAAACGGAGTGACCTAACCATTCCAAAGAAGCAAGGAGGTTTAGGAATCATCCCCATTCCACTTATACAAAAGGTTCTTCTGAGCAAGAGAATATGGAGACTATATACGGATAAGAAAGCCCTTTGGATCAAATGGATACATGAATTTCACCTCAAAAACTAGAACTTTTGGCAGATAACAAACTCCAAGGATCTTGGACTTTCACTCAATTACTGAACTTGAGAAGTATAATATGTCCTTGGATCAAACACAAGCTCAGAAATGGAGCTATCACATGGTATTAGTATAACAACTGGTCTAAAATTAGCCCTCTCATTCAAAGGAAAGAAATTCTCTACCTGAAAAATAGAATTCCTTTGGATGTTTAAGTATCCTCACTGATCATAATGGAGGTTGGTATGGGAGTTTCGAGGTTTCTCTCTTCTTACAGGATATTTACCTCAACTACATCAATGGAATAGAGAAGACAACATTATATGGATTCCTAGTTCCAAAGGGATCTTTACAAATAATTCTTGTCACAAGTTATTCATAAGCAGTTTTGGAGAAGTCCCTTGGCATGAACTCCTTTGGAAGCAATCTTAAATCCCAAAGCTTCACTAATCACTTGGCTTGTGATAAAAAACAAGATTAGAACTAAAAATAGACGGTTTGACACCCATGATTTCACCAGTGTCTTATGCAAGGAAGCTGAGGAAGATAGGAACCGTATATATTTTTTGTGCAGCTACTCCAAAGCAGCGTGGAGTAGAATTCTGCACATGCTATTAGATGTTAGTCACACCTACGAATGGATGGGACTCTAGACTGGTTTACCAATCTTGTCAAGCATCAAAGGCAGAATGAAATGATACTCAAGACAGCCTTTACCACTATAATTTACACACTTTGGAAAGAAAGGAATAACAGGTTGTATAAAGGAGCTGAAGTAGACAAACACCAGCTGGCTAGAAATATCCTGAATTGGGTTAGAGCTATTATGATAGCAAAAGATGTGCAAAAATCACTCACCCCTGGATTGAAAAACAGATGGAACCTGTAATCTATGCTTTTGTTATGTCTTTTGACTAGTCTTGTGATATTATTCATGTTGTAAACTGAAACTCATTATGATATTGTAAGCTGAAACTCATTGTGATGTTGAACTAGCTTTTGCTAGAGTTAATACAATTTCATTCATTTTCCAAAAAAGAAAACATAGTTTCCAATGGATGGACGAAAACAATTTTCTACAAGTCCGCAGAGAAGAACTGCGTATCGAAAATAGCTGGAAATATAAATTCTAGAGAGAATCAAGACAGATGCATATGATTAAATCCTTAGAGAAGAATAATTATAATTTTCGAATAAAACTGAAGTTTGCACTTGCAGATTGGAAGCTGCAGAAGGTACACACGTTACCAGTAAACGAAAAAGTAAAACAGAGATTGAGAAGGGTTATACCTTGCACATTTCAATACCGAACTGGAAAAGTATAATCCCGTTTGCCTTCAAGAATTCTTTATTAGCCTCTGGATATGGCTCCGGGCACAAATATCTATTAAACAAATAACAATCACCCACAAAAGACATGGATAACCAGAAAAGAAAGGAACCCCATTTGTAATAACTTACACGATGGAACGAAGGGCGAGAGATTGCAAGAAGCCAAAATTAGCAGAGTCGGGAAAAGCAGACCTGAAGATTCCAACATCGACCATGGCGAAGTTGAGAGGAGGTACCAACACCCTCTCTCCGTATTCCCTTTCAACCTCCCCAGACTGGGCGTCCAAGTTATGAATTTCCATTTTGGTGGAGGATGATTTGAGATTATAGTAGGAAGAGACAGCATCCAAATGAGGATCTTCCTTCTCTTTCATTGGTTTAGTACATGCAGATCTAATTGTGAAATAGTTGTCAGTAAGGAGAGACGCATTGCAGGGAAGGCTTTAGTTATTATTATACATTAGTTGACCAAGAATATGAATATCTTATGGACCTCACATCACAGCCGACAAATATGTATATGTAATACCCACTCATTTACCACAATACAATACCATGTTTGAATTGATGCAAATAATTATGTGAATGAGTAATTAATGCAAAATTTATTGTCGAAGTTTGGATTTTTCGGGTCCATTTAAATTTTTTTTGCTTTATTTAATTACCAACTAGTGAAAAAAAATCTCTTTTACTGCTTTCAATTCATCGACATATGATTAGTTCAACAATGAAAAACTGAGGATTGTAGGAGGCAAAAACATATTATTGGTTCATATTCATACATTTGTATGCATGTTTTGGTTTTGTTAGATAAGAGTAAATTACGTTATCAGTTGTTTTGAATAATACTTATGTTTTTATTTTCAGAGTTGATAACATGGAGGAAAGTTACAGGCAAAACTTTGTGTTTTTGTGTACGGTATCAACATGCAGCCGTAGTCAATGTTGATGATTAATTGGGGATATTTTGTTTTGAGCCATGCTTATAGATTCCATCAAGCTGCAGAGGCTAAAAGTTTTCCTCCTTGTATAGGTGGATGAGTAGCTTTATAGACGGTGAGTTAACCATCCAACAACGACAACCTTTAGAAATGTCAAAGGTTCAAAAATATGTCATTTTATTCCTAATTGATGCAGACACTATTATCGATAGATTTATAAAAAAAATAAAAAAGAAAAAAGAAAAATCAAAAATATAAATATAAATAAATAAAATAAAAAGATTAAAATAAAATAAAAAGAATAAGTAAAGATACATATTAAAATAATAAAAGAATTAATGAATAAAAAATAAAAATAAAAATAAAAATAGACATAGACATAGACATAGATATAGAAAAAGAAGAAGAAGATGATGGTTTCAAATATAAATAAATAAGACAATAAAGATATAACAACAAATAAAAATAAAGAATAATAAAAGATAAATATTTAAAATTACTGAAAGCAATAGTAAAAATAAAAATATATAAACATAAATGATAATAATAATAAATAAATAAACACGTACAAATAAAACATAAAAATAAATAATAAAATAAATATAAAACAATGTAAAGAATAAAAATAAAAGATAAAATAAGTATATAAATACACAAATAAGAAAGAAAACAAACAAATAAATAAAAACAAGTCATCCAATAACTTATAATTATTCATAAATATTTAAGACTTATACAAATTTTGTAATTTATTGTACATGACTTCAATTTTTATTTTGGTTGCTTGTTTTTCTATCTAGGCAAGCTATAAGTGAACTAACTTTTCAACTGGTACAAGATGACAAGGATTACAGTATAAGATGACATAAGAATTAACAAGATATTAAATGTTGATAGGGTATTGCAGCACGGCTATAAGAAGCTAAAGATAATGTTTTTTTGGCCAATTTATAGTAACATTTAGAAATATTTCTTATGAAGAATTAAATGGATTAATTTATCTTAAACATGGATAGTTGATTATAATGAGGATCATCGAAGAAGCATCATTGTGGTGAAAGGTGGCAAGGAAAGTAAATAAGGTTTTGTGAGAGGCAGAAGAGGTAAATGTAATGAGTTATTAAGTTCTGACAACTTGTTTGTCCGCAATTTTTGGCCTATACATGATTAATTGTTGACATTATAGTTAAATGGCTAGAAAGACAAGAAGTTCCAAGGCATAAGGAGGTGCCAATGATAGAAAATACAATTGAAAAAATAGTTCTAAGGTATGAAGGGACGTCAATAACAATCTAATAAAAAAGATGTCATAAGGCATGTTAAGACATTGATGATGAAGTAGAATAAGGAAGAGGTTGTCTTGAAGCATTAAAAAAAGACATTAAAGGAGAAGACCAAGAAAAGGAGATCCTAAACAGTAGCATGTCTTGAAGAAGCCTTTGGTACATTTAAATTGTAGATTTAATGTCTTTTTTTATGTAGTAGCTAAAATATAGACATCGAGGAAGAGCTAGAACCATAAGAAGATGTTGATGATGAAAAATGAAGGCAACAAATAGAAAGAAGAAGAAAAGATAAAAAAAAAATGCTTGAAAAAAGTTTAGTCAAGCAATTTAGAGGTGAGCATTAATGATACTACATGCCTAGAGTTACTGAAAGTTAAAAATTTCTACATCTTGTAATAAATTTCCAACTTCTTAATTTATTTATGTCAAATTCTTCCAAAGAAAAGTTGCATTGAAAAAAGGTAATATAATTATTTGTTACGATGATATTAAAGTCAATGCACATATGTGGTAATTTTAGTGGTATATATATTATATTTAATATTAATTCAGTTTTGGTTTGATAAATGCGATATTGTTTGAAACATCATATTTTGTTGAAATTGATCAACATCCTACCATGTTTTAAGACTAGGAATCACATAAGTAATATGGTGGAATGATTGTATAAATAAATTTAAGAAAAAAATTTCTAAGTTCCTTTTTAATATTTTGGTACTTTACATGTATCTAATATTATGTAGTAGTTAGCAATTTGTTAGCGAGATTTCATTTATTTTATTACTTGAGAGTACAATTGTTAAGCTTCCTCCAAGCCATTACATACTAAAATTAATAATTGTGATGATTAGTCTTACACTTAAGCATCTTTTGTTATTAAAAGAAAGATAATAGTTATTATAGTGGAATTGAGTTTTATGTTGTAATGTTACTAGACAGAAAAAATCCAAAATTTAAAGAAAAATCTAGATAAATCTTTATCAACTATTAGTTTCTTACATATTGTTTCTAAGTATGCGAGAAATATTAAAAAAGATTTGTATATTGATATTGATGCATACATGAATACCTGAGTATGTGTATTCGATGTGTGTTTCCTAAAAATATTGTGTTTCATGAAATAATAATTAAGATAAAGATTTATAGTTGAATATTTTTTATTTGTAAATTTTCATTCTTGTATATTAAAACAATCATTGGTAGTGTTGCTATATTTTATTGGAAGTAGGGCTGGATATGATATTTGACTCAAATCATGTAGGTGATTTTATTAAACATAACTTGATTAGAGCACTGATGGGTACAACTTAGTATTTGCATTGTTTATGATAAGATAAGATGTCATTTCATTATGGCCAATGTAAGGAAATAATAGTTTATGCATGCATGCATGCATATGTTTTATGATAAGTGACGGTGTCGCTTAGTTTGCAATGTAATATTATGTTTTTTGTCCTTATTTCCAATCTCTTATCTAGGAGAATTCTTAAGGTAAGAGTAGTAAGAATAATATTGTGCATATCTTAGTCTGAATGTAATATTACTTTTCTATTTAAACGTTATTATTGATTTGACTTATAAGATTTGACTAATTTGTCCATTATTGAATAAAAGGCGACTATGTAATTTGCCTGTATTATGCATTGGAAATTTGGTGTGTTGATTGGCTATTTGGATCACAAATTATGGTATGTTCGTGTGACTATATTGTATACATTTTAATATGAAATATATTATTGTTGATGTATATGACTTATAGCAAAAGCATTTGATGGAGATTTGGAAGCTCCTCTGTAACCAATTGATGTCAAACAAATTCAACTCCTTGCATCATCAATACCTTTTTCCTATAACAAAATTAAAAATTTGTACATACACCTAAAATAATAATCTATGATTGTTTTTAAAAAGTAATTATGATGTTCATTATTCTTGGACAAATTATACGTTCTAGGATGTTATATCCTTTTTAAAATTAAATTTACTCATATATTTGTGACGTTGTTGCTTAAATTTATATAAATACCATCTCGTGTTTTATAACCTTTTAAATTGCCATGCAAGTTGAGTTTCTTAAAACTTAGGTTTCTTGGGAAGGAAATTGAATAATGAAACCCTATTGAGAAATATTCCATTTTGTTATACTCAATTAAGATAGTCATATTTAGATAAATGAAAAAGGTTGTGTTTAGCGTATCTATTGATGTTATTACCCATATTCATGAATAAAATACTTATGATAAAATATTGTAACTATCAAATAGAAAAAGATTAGTCAATAGTACAAATACTATAACTTTATGTTGTAGATATCACAAGTTTATACATAAATATCACCATCTTAAAAAAGAAAAACCGCCACACTTAAAAAAAAAAAACTAGTACTATGTATAAAAATATCATCACTTATATAAAAATACCTTAACCCAATACCCTAAATTTTACCAATTTATATTGTAAATATCACAAGCCAATTAAAAAATAACACCATTTTAAATGAGAAATATCACTACTCTTTAAAAATTATTAGTAGTATGTACAAAAAATACCATAGGTTATATTCGAAAAATGTCTTAAATTAATACTCTAAATACTACTACAAACATATATGAAAAGTACCACCGTATAAAGTAAGATATACCACCATTCTTTTAAAAAAATCAATACTATGTATAAAAATATCATCAATCTTTCTATGATTTTATTTTAAAATATAGTTCCAAATAGAACATGACTTAAGACATGTCTATGTTTCAAATAGTTTTTAGTTTGCAATAGGAACAAAAACTTTCAAACTTTTGTGCTTCTCAATATGTTAATTTTTTGGTTGCAAAAGAAACACAATATTTGACACGCTACTTTTCCTAGTTGTGTTCTTACATGGTTTTCTCTATGTTTTCATGTCGTCTTTTCAAGACATGGCCTATTACACTCCTTTATACCATACTATGTTCATTTTTAAAAAAATGGGTATTTAGAGTCCCAAGTCAGAAATGACCTTAGATATAACTATGTCTTAGATCTTGTCTAAAGAAAATTTAAATACCCCTGTATAACACAAATAAAAGAAAAAGGTTTTTTATGCGTGTCAAACACACCAAAATTAAAATCTAACTCTATACAACCAAACTTGTAGCAATGGTGAGAAAGGATAGTATTCATGAAGAGTGTGTGACTAAGTTTTGTATTAAAATAATCAATATAATGAGATAGGGGTTTGGATGATTTTGATTAATGTAATTAAATAAACTACAAAAGATAAATTAAATTAAACAATTTAATTTGTAGAGAGTAATAATGGATTTATGACTGGTTCTCATTTCAATTTCAATTTTCACATGAACATGTAAAATCAAATGTAACATTGTTTTCGTCCCTCTCTTTGAAATTATTAATCATGGATTAATAGCAAACTTTATAAATCCTAATTTTCCTTAGATCATAACTAATTAAATCAAGCTCTGTAATTTTATCTAACTTTCAGACAACCTAGAATAAGTTATCTAGATTTAATGCGACAATAGCATTGAGAATAAGGAAAATAGGTGAATATAAGTAATAATCACATAAGCTTGTATATGATATGTTATCTCTAATGATCCATAATCATTAGTTTGCTACAAATGAATCAGATTAACAATAATACAAATTATATTCAAAATTTTGATAATAAATCTATACATGAATGACCTAGCAGGCCCTATCTAAATCATTCATACATAAATCATCAACTTTAAACGCAAAATAACATAATCATTTTTAAAGCAGAGATAGGAACAATGTTATTAGGAATGATCAATGTACAAACATATTATTAGGCATTGATATCCCTTTTAAACTGGAAGGAAGAGAATAGTCACTTATATCTCTTCAAAGCACACACCCAAAAAGAAGAATAGGCCTGTCTTGACGTCCCTCTAATATATTACCCTTTGATAACCTTCTTAATTGTCTTTTATACTTCATAATTAGTGTAGGTACATAATTAACTACATGACCCTAAGTGATCGTGTAATTAGTCGTCCAAAAGTCACAAAGACATATTTTATAGAGTTACACAAGCAAGGGACATGTCCATATAATTCACTTACGTAGGTGTGTACATTTCCACACAGTTGAAACAGAGTCATCGAAATTGTACACATTTACAATGACTTACATAGTCCCTCACATTACAGTGACTTACATGACCCCTCACACATTCGTGTAAGTATGACGGATGTGTAGTTCTTCACATGAGTGTGTAACTCCAAAATGTCTCTAATTCTCTATCCTGGTTTCACCCTAACTCATCTCTTTTGGATCCCAAAAGGAAAATAAGATCGATCAGCATTAAAATTGGACCAAAGTTGTGAATTTAACTTGTTTTGGTTCTTTTTCTTCCATTTTGTTCCTAAGCCAAAATATGAACCAAAATAAGTATCTTAGAAAAAAAACAAATATTAAGCATTAGGAAATAAATAAATAATCAATTAAGAACTTGTCATTTATGATGGGAATTAATTTTCTACTACTTAAGAGCTAAAAATTGTTAGTGGTCTATTAAAGAAAGTTGGAGGACCATTGATAAGGAGTAGATCAAAGAGGGCCAAAGAAACCCCTAACGATCTATCGATGGATCTTTATACAAAAGTGAAGCTTTACTTCTTTAAGAGAATGATTTAAAGACCATAAGAATGCTTTAAAAGGAGTAAGCATTAATAAAAGGTTCCAAAATGTAAATAGCTCCAGTATTATGCTAGTTTTGTGGATAGAGAAATAAAAGCAAAATGACACTAGAGTGAAACTTGTAACTAGTGTCAAACTCGTCTATAAAAAGCATTCGTAAAGTTCCATATCAAAATCACTACCAATGTGCTTCTTTGACAAAAGTTAGTCTCATAGTTTTAGTTGCTTAGGATTTTGTTATTTCCTTTTAAAACTTTAGTTCTTATAGTTTTATAATTTGCAACTTATAATTATTATTATTGATCAATCAAAACCTTTAGAGAGGTTTTCTTAAATTCTTTAGATAAACTCTTATTTTAGGTTCTCTAAAAAATTGTGATCTTTTGTATTGGCAGTCAAATCCTAGAATTTTATCACTACCAATCTTTTCTTTTCTATGAGCATGGAAATTTATACCATTCTTTGTGTTTTTGTGTTCGATTTTTTAAATCTAACTTAACTTCATAGATCAATTTTTTGTCCTATTTATAGTGATATCAAGTCTTATTAGTCCTATTGGTGAGGGTCGTACTAGAATTTGGTATTAGAGTTGATGCGCGTTGAACACATCAGAAAATAAAATATAACTCTGCATAACTAAATTTATAGTAGTGGCGAGAAATGATTGTATCCACAAAGAGTGTGTGACTAACTTTTGTAATAAATAAATTAGTGTTTAGGATTAGTTAGGGGGGTTGGTTGAATTTGATTAATAAAATAAAATAAAATAAAACTATTATTAGTAAAACAAAATGAACAGTACAAAAGTGATAAAATTAACCAACGGTTTTCAAATCCAGTTTGTGGTTTAATCTCAACGTTCATATAAATGAGCAAAATTAATCATTATGTTATTCTCGTATCTCTCTTTGAAACTATTAATTGTATATAAGAAGCTCTGTTAATCCCAATTTTCCATTAGGTTGTATCTAATTAAAATAAGCTCTTTAATTTGTTCTAGCTATCAAACAATCTAGAATAAGATCTCTAGATTTAGTGTGACAACCATATTACGAAATAGGAAAAATAGGTTAATCTAAATAAAAACCACACAATCTTGGGACATTTATTCTATGTTATGTTATCCTTAATGATGGATGACCATTAGTTTAACATAAGTGAATCAGAGTTACAATAATTACATATTGCAATCTAGATTCTAGCATGAATAATCTATTTGGAGTATCTAAATCATTCATACATAAATCTCATCACATTAATTATAGAATAACATAATTAATTCTAAACGAGAGTGAGAACAACACTACTAGAATAATAAATTCCCAAATATGTTTGTCAACTTTGATATCCCCTTGGAACCAGAAGGATGAAGTTTAGTTCCTCATAGCTCCCCAAAGGGTAAAAAAATTTGCCCCCTTTCATGTTTCTAAAGTCTTCATGCCTACTTTGGCCTTTTAAATTCCATTTCATAATAAAAATAAAGGTTCTGTCATAATACGTGGTCAGTTACAAGGGCGTATAGGTAATCACCTGTGTGAAAATTACAAGAATTATGAACTTAAACATTCACATTGAGCTACTCGGCCATTTACACTATCGTGCAAATCTATAAACGACCATGTAGGTTGTAGAGGTGGCTGAGATGTTGTCTTCGAGATCCTATAGACTTCCAGTGAATTACACGGTCCTATACATGATCATGTAAGTTACAATAACTTCATTTCTTCATTCTTTATTTCATCTTCACCCTAATTCATCTCCTTCTTATTCCATAATGGCAAATAAGATTGAAAATCAATAAGATGGATCTAAGGATATGATTTTGGCTCAATTTGGTTCTTGGTCCTCTAACTTATACCTAAAACAAAATATAAACCAAATAAGCGCATCATAACATTAATCACTAAGCATTAGGGAGTAAATATATAATCAGTCAAGCACTTATCAAGAACCTTCTTCTATATTTAAGTTTGTTCTTGATAATTTTATTGTTACTTTTTCAATATTCTTTGTATTTTTCCTATATATTCAATTTCCTTAATGTTATTGTCATTCTTAAGATTCATTAAGAACAAATTATTCTCAAGTTTTTTGTTTCGTATTTCTTAATTTATTAAGTTAACTAAAAAAGAAAAAGAAAAAATATATATTATATTTGACTGGGGTTTGTAAAGCAAAGCCCTAAAATTTCTCATCTAAGCATTCACAAGGGACTGATAATTGTATTATCCTTCACAGGTACCAAATTTTTTAAGAAATTGAAAGACTTTTATTCCTCAAAGGATAATTAAGTATTAAAAATATTTAACTAGATCAACATAATGGAAATCAAACAAACTATGTAACATCAGAATTTAAGACCAATATATATATATATTAGGTCCTAGACTCCATCAAACTTCTGTTGTATATATAGAATAAGAGGGGAATTTGTACTTAGCGTTGGTTCTACAAGAGCAGGTTAAAGAATGGTCTCTTATCTTAATTTACACTAGGCTTAAATTCCTAATCAAATTATTATTGGCTCCTTGCAACATATCCATGGCAAGAATATTTTATTTGATAAATTTGATGATGTTAGAGTATAACAAATGATTGCTTTAATGTTTTCCTTTGAAGAATCTATCATTTTTTTCCTATGTTGAGTGGGAGGTATACATAAACATTGAGCTAATGCTAAATGCTTAGTTAACTATATATTTACTCCTTAATGCTTATTGATTAATGTTATGTGGTGCTTAAGAAACTTATTTTGGTTCATATTTTGTTTTTGGTACAAGTTGGAGGAACAAGAACCAAAATGAGCAAAAACATATCCTTGGTGCCATTCTATTGATGTTCAATCTTATTTGCGTTTTTGGAAGCAAAGGAGATGAGTTAGGGTGAAAATGGGATAAAGAATAAAAGAAATGAAATAATTGTAACTTATACAATATGTATAGGACTGTGTAAGTCATTAAAAGCATGTAAGAGCTTGAAGACAACATTTTAGCCTCTTTTGCAACTTACACGATCATATGTGGACTCAAAAGGTAGTGTAAGTAAGCTACACAAATGTATAAGTTGCCATATAGCTCACTGTGAACGTATATGTTCACCATTTTTACAATTTTATCACATACGGTCACTTACAGACCCGTATAAAAGGGTATTTAAGAGGTCAAATAAAGGATGAAGATATTAGAGACTCGAAAGGGGGTAAATTCCTTGGAGATCTATGAGGAGCTAAACTTTAACTTTTCGAATTAAAGGGATATCGAGGCTGATGAACATGTTTGAGCATTGATTAATCTAGTAATGTTGTTCTTAAGTCTTTTTTGGAATTGATTATGTTAGTATATGATTAATTTTTTGGAATTTATGTATGAATAGTCTAAATACTCCAAATAGATTATTCATGTATGAACTCATTGTCATAATCTAGATTGCAATACGTAATCGTTGTAACTCTGATTCACTTGTGGTAAACTAATAGTCGCGCATCATTAAGGATAACATAAGTTAAATGACCTGAGATTATGTGGTTGTTACCTAGATTAACCTATTTTCCTATTACGTAATACGGTTGTCACATTAATATAAAGAATTTAGTCTAGGTTATCTGATAGACCAAATTAAAGAGCTTGGTTTAATTAGACATAATCTAAGAAAACACTAAGATTAACAAAGCTTATTGTTGATAGTTTCAAAGAGAGGTATGAGAATAACATAATGATTGATTGTGCACATTCATATGAAGGTTGAGATTGAATTGCAAACTGAATTCAAAACCCATTGATTAAATTTACCAATTTGTACTGTTTGACTAGATTTATCTTTAATAGTTTAGTTCTACTTAATTTTGTTAATCAAATTCAACCAAACACCCAATCCTATCACTTGCTTATTCATTAAAAAAGCTAAACACAAACTTTTTGTGGAAACAATCTTTGTTCACTGTTACTAAAAATTTAGTTGTGCAGAGTTAGATTTTATTTTTTAGTGTATTTAATGCATATTCAGATTTTTGATGCCATTGTTAGGGAGTGAAGTGATTTATCTTTTTTTATATTATTTGGTGTTTTGTGTATATATTTGTTTATAATTAATTTTCACTGTTACTTTTTGATCTTTTTCTTATGTTTTTAGTGTTTGCATAGTAGTGACGAGATCTCTTTATCAAGACATTGTACAATTTGGTCCTGAGATCGAAAGTAGATTGTGAAGGTTATATAGGGAAGCTAGAACATCTCTAGGAATACAACAAGGAATAGAAGTTAAGGAAGCCATGGCTAATTTGAGAATTCTAAGAGATTTAGCTGCACCAAACTGGACTTAAAGACCTTTATATATTAATATTCCAAAATTCTATGAACAGATTACTTTTGAGCTTAATTCTGGCTTAATCCATCTTTCACCTAACTTTTATGGTCTTACAGGTGAGGATGCTCATAAGTATTGTAAGGAGCTCGATGTGGTCTGTCTTAGTATAAAACCTCCAAAGGTGATGGATGAGTAAATTATGTTGAGATCATTTCCATTTTCATTTAAGGATGTAGCAAAAGACTAGATTTTTGATTTGCCTACAGGGAGTGTAAGCACATACATCAAAATAAATAGGCTATTTTTGGAGAAGTGCTTTTCAGCTCAAAGACAACCAATATAAGGAAAGAGATTTGCATGAAAAAGCAACATAAAGGAGATTTCCTTTACAAGTATTGGGAATACTTTAAAAAGTTTTATACCAGATGTCTTTGTCATAATGTCACATCTATTCAATACTCTACAAAGATTATTACCTATGGGTAAGAGCTTGGTAGATGTAGCAAGTGGTGGAGCATTTTGTGAAAATACTCTCATATAGGCTAAAATTTTAATAATGCATATGACATTAAACACTCAAAAATTTAACACTTGTAATGATGTTTGTAGGGTAAATGAGGTAAGAAATTCATCCATAGAACATCTTTTAGAGGAACTAACATCTTTTGATAAATAAATTGTTGTAGGTTAGGCACAAATGAAAGCTTGCGGTATATGTGCTAAAGCGAACCATCCAACAAATGGGTGTCCAACTTTGTAAGATGGAAACATAAAGTATTTCAATACTGTAGGGGGAAAATTTTTCCATTAATATAACTCATATTTTCATACCTATAACCCAAGTTGGAGAGAGCTTCCTCCTCTACCTCATCTATGTCATCGGAAGATATAGTTAAAGTCTTTTGAAAATAACACTTTGCCATTTCAAAAGGAAGTGCAATAATTTTATTAGGAGGCAAAATCTAATTTTTAGGAGATGAACTTTAGTATTCATAATTTGGAAAACCAGGCAAGCTAAATGGTAGTGGCTATCAACTGTTTAGAAGGCCAAAGAGGAGGAAAATTTCCATCATAACTTAAGATAAATATGAAGAATGTTAGTGTAATAATCTTAAGGAGTGGTAGGAAGCTTGAGGATCACAAGAGGACTATAAAAAGGATGGCTAGTGAAGAAGAAATTGAGAAGGAGCTTGAAGGAGAAAGGGATATATCATTTATCTCAAAGGTAAATGGTGAATTCCTAATTGTTATTAAGGCTAACGCTTGATAGATGATTAATTGACTATATTTTTACCACCCATTTATTTTGCTTGATATTATATACTTTTATCATATATTTGGTACTTAATTTGCTTCAAGTATGTTTATAGGGGATAATTGCCTTTATGGACTTAAAGGAGAAGAATTCAGGCAAAAACGCAGCGTAAAATAGAAAATTAGCAACCTGAAAGTACACGACTATGCACTTTTATGATTATGCACGGTCCGATGCATGGCCATGCATAACCCAAATATCTAAGTTTCATATAAATTTGATGTTTTAGAGGTAAATTAAAAAGGGGAGACTTTAGGAGGCGATTTCCATACGTGGAGAATATCCAGAAGGGACAATTTTGGTCCAGAATATAAGATCCATCAGAATATAAGATCAAGCCTTTACATCGTAAAAAAATTTGATATAAGATAATCAGGAAGATTTAGAATTAAGAACCCATTGTTTTCATTTCATTTTTTTTATATATGTTTGATTTCATATTCGATCATGTGTAACTAAACGTCCAATTAGTATTTAGGTTAGATGAACCTTATGTTAATACTTTGGTATGATTTGATTCCTTTATTAATGCAATTCGTTTGATTGATTATTGTGATCTAATTACGTGTTTTATTAATAATCTGATTTCATATGTAGAGATTAAGAAATCCTAGTGTGAATAAATCTACCGTAATTGAAAGGAGTTGATTTTAACCCTAGAAATAGGATGATATAAATTTTTCAGATTAGAGTCAAACCTAATAGAGGAACTCATAAATTGGTAACACAATCCTATAAAATTTAACCTGAGTAATTTGGTTAGAGACCTTAGGATTAATTGTTACTAAACTTAAGATTAGCTACTAGTATACCATAGGAGTCTCTACGGTCCAATTAATCAACAAATAATTGCATGATAAAAGATCAATCTGTTAAGTTTTAGCAAGTTTCGAATCTAGATATTAATTTCTAATAACGATAGCTTTTTAAGGGAATTCCACTATGTTCATTATTGTTTCCTATTTTATTTTATTTGTTTTTGTTTTAGTTTCTTTCCATTAAAAATCTAGAATCAATCCTTAGCCTAGATAATAGGGGAAGGGTGATTACTAGTAATCATAATCTTTGTAGGATCAACCCGTACTTGTCGATATTAGCTACAGCTACGTTTTGCACTTGTGGTTTATTACAATATTGACTAACATGAAATAAGTCAATCAAGTTTTTGGCACTGCTGTCGAGGGCTTTGATATTAGGAAAGCTTGAATGCTATTTCTTTAGTCATTTTCATTTTATTTTATTTTATCTTTTATTTTATTTTGTTTTTGCTTTTGTATTTATTTTATTTTATTTTTATTGTATCTTTTTGCATTTTTTGCTTGTTCATTTAATTGTCTTTTAATTTTCTCTACAATGATAGTGCGTGGTAGTTTATTTTAGGAATTGATATTTAACTCCATAGCCAAAACTCACAATAGATGGATGGAGCGAACAGTATTATTATAGGAGCTAGGATTTTTCTTTGTAAAATGAAACATCACTGTATTGGAAGGAGTTGTTTCCTCACATGTTTTCAAAAGCTCAACCGACGTATACATGAGAGAAACCAAACATGTACAACTGACCTCAAGGCCTATCATATGAAAATATATATAATTCAGAGTGGAGCAATCCTTACGTATATGGATGAAATGACTGTGTTCCAACTGAATATGTACAACAAGAACAGGGATAAGAAAGTATTACATATTGACTAATGGAATGCCTTACTGAGAGAATAGCTAGACAATGTGAATTCGATGAGAGACTTTCTTCACCTACATATGATAAGTATAATTTGAGCTTACAACCATCTCAAAGTAAAGAAGAGACAACAGTTAATTTCATGAATGAAGACACGTTTTAAGAAGACAAGGCGATAACTACTGTTTTGAAAAATATGTTGATTAAGTTTATTCAAGATTCAAAGATGAGGCATCAGGAAACGAAAGCTCGTATTCAGAATATGGTGAATCAAATTTATCAACTGATGGATATCTTATTTGACGAGATGCAAGAGAGTTAATCCAGTTCTATTGAAACTGATACCATCAACCAAGAGGCAATCACCTTTAGTAATGAAGAAGAGCTTCCTGAAGAAGAAGATGAAGAAACCTCCATCCAATAAGAGAAAGTAAAGAAGTGGCAGAAGGTAACTTAAGAATATAAGCTAGAAACCTCTACTCAAGAAGAAGAAGAAGACGAGGGGACAGAGGAGGTTGAGGAAGAACTGACAAAGGAACTAAGTAAGGAAACTACTAATGAGTTGTTGGTAGTAAATTTAAGTACAGAGGGTTCCCACTTCCGCCAAGACAAGTTATTCGAACTAATCGATGATTTAAGGATTTTTGTTATTCCCTCTTTCATTAATAATTTGTCATTTAAAAGGGCACTATTACTTGAAATTGGATGTATTAATTTGATAAATTATGTCCTTATTATTATCTTACAATATGTGACTTGTTTATAGGATATGAATCTGTTTTGTGGGGAAAAGGGTGGAAATAAGCAGCTGATTATTGATCCATGATGATGTCCACATGTTATACGTTACGTCAAGCTAAAGACGTTAAAGAAGCGCTGCATGGGAGGTAACTTATGAATCAGGATAAATTTCATTTTATGTTATTTTCTTTTCATGTTTCTTAGTTATTGTTAGTTTTATTTTCTTTTATCTTTTTTATCCCTTTTTGATTTATGTTTTGCAAGGATGTTAGTCTCACATTGGATGGATTCAAATAAAAAAATCTTCATAATTAGGAAAGTACCAAACAACCCTCTCACTTGCATATTTACTTGTATTATATAAATTAAGGACAATGTACAACTTTAAGTGTGGGGATTGGTGTTTAATGAATCTAAACTTGATTTCTTCAAGTTTATCATAATCTTGATTATAAATTTTATTAACTAATATCTTGAATTGATTGAGATCTTTCCATGAACACTATATGTTATTGTTGAATATTGACTTGAATTGGTGTGCAAAAGGATGATGGATAGAATAAAATTAGCTTTCTAAGTCATATTTTTTCTTAATCATTGAAATATTCAAGTTGAATGGAATTGCGTATTATTTACTCAAATATATACCTATTTTTTCGCAAGCTTTTATGCCTAAAGAGCAAATTTTCAAAAAAATTTTAAGCTTTTGATATTTGTTTATATGTGTAATTTCATGTATAGTAAGATAATTCTAGAATTGCTTTATTATGCATATTGAGACCATATTTGTACAAATTAGAAGCATTAATATGATGAAGGCACTTATATTCAACAACTTGCTTTAACCTATTTCTTTGAAAATTGTCATATCAAAAAATTTATCTTTAGGAATAAACAAGGTGAGCCTTAGCCTTTTTCATTGACTAAACCCACATATTAACCTTTATCATATTTTTCTTTGAAGACATGTTTATTGTTTTGAACTTTGAATGTTATTTACATTATTTACTTATTTGAGACTTGAAATTTGTGAAAGGTCCAACATTTATTGAATTGTGGTACTAATTGAATGTTGAAAAAAGAAATAAAATAAAATAAGCAAAGAAAGAAAAAAATATAAAAAGGAAGAAAAAAGAAAAAGTTTATGGTACCAATAGAGTTATGTTGAAAGGACCTATGTATTTTGTAAACAAGTCTTATACTATTTTTTTAAGTTAATTTCCTTCAATTTAACTTTTTATTATCCTAATCACACTGTACCTAAGGCTCATTACATCCTACACAAAAGACCTTTTGATTTTTGTTTCTAGTTTGTATATAAGTGATAGAGAAGTGATTTTACTACAAGCCTATAGTAAGAATTTTACTATGCGTTAATTGAGAGTTTTGATACTTTTCACCCTAAACACTTGAGTGCATTGGGTGAAATCTTGATGAGGGTGTAAAGATTTATGCTTTTGATTTTAATGTGATTATTGATGTGATTATTATTAATATTGCTTAGGAAGTTAATTTTAGGATAACTTAACTCTAATTGTATATTAATTTGATTCAATAGGATATGATGATGTATAGTATGAATGGACAGGTTGAGATTGATGATGGATTGATGTTGTAAAATTTATAATTTTGATTATAGTTTGCTTGAGGATAAAGAAAAACTCAGGTGTAGGGATATTTGATAGATGATTAATTGACTATATTTTTACCACTCATATTTAATATATTTTGTTTGATATTTTATACTTTTATCGTATATTTGGTACTTAATTTGCTAGTATGTTTACAGGTGATAATTGCCTTCAAGGACTTAAAGGTGAAGAATTCAGGCAAAAATGCGGTGTAAAGTAGAAAATCAACAATTTGAAAGGAGTGCACGGTCGTGCACTTTTGTACTTTTGCTTACATAAATAGTCTGTACATTTATGCACAACCGAATTTCACAACTATTATTCAATTCTACATTATGACTTAATTGGATATCCACAACTTAATGTTACCTTATAAACCTTGCATCACTTGGAATCAAATCATATTTGTGTACATTTTCAAGCTTGATTATGGTCCAAAAAACTTTTTACCAATTAACAACATACTCAAGCATTGCACCTAATTCTTCCACTTGATCTTGATCTTGATCTTGATTTCATTTTATTCAACCCTTATGATTTGTACAGTTGAGTTTGATGTCAAACAAATGTTCTGCTCTTAAACTCTTCCCTGCCATCTTCCTTTGCTTCCCTTATAGTAACTGCAAACTCAAACACGTTGTATACTTTTAGTAAAAATCAAATATTATTTTAGAAAATTTAAACTTTATTCTCATTTGAAGTACCACATCTATCTTAGTGTCTGTTTGGTTGAGCATTTGGAAGGTGAATAAGCACTTTTTTCACCGTAAAAGCTTTTTTTAAGAAAAATGAGTATTTGACTGTAAAATAAAAAAGTACCTTTTTAGTAGATATAGCTTTTTTGGCAGCTAAAATACAACTTTTTAAGAAGCTCAAATTTGGAACTTTTCAAAAACATACTTTTTCAGGTAGATTTTTCAGATCAATTAATGAGCCTATTTTTAGTCCCTTTTACCCTTATGTTTTACACATAATTCCTACAATACTCACAAATTTATCTTTACATTTATTTTGAGATTTATATAATATTATTGGAATTTTTATATAATTTACTATTTTTTATATTAGTTTTACTTATGTTATAATCCATACAAAAGATTTGGTGCCTGTTTGGTTGAGTTTTTGGAGAGTGAATAAGCACTTTTTTCCACTGCAAAAGCTTTTTTTTAAGAAAAATGAGTATTTGGTTGTAAAATAAAAAAGTACTTTTTTAGTAGATATAGTTTTTTGGCAACTAAAATACAGCTTTTTAATAAGCTCAAATTTGGAGCTTTTCAAAAAAGCACTTTTTAAAGTAAATTTTTCAGTTCAATTAATGAGCCTATTTTTAGTCCCTTTTACCCTTATGTTTTACACATAATACCCACAAATACATTTTTACGTTTATTTTGAGATTTATATAATATTATTTGACTTTTTTTAATATATTTTATTATTTATTTTTGATATTAGTTTTACTTATGTTATAATCCATACAAAAGATTTGTGCCTATTTGGTTAAACTTTTGGAGGGTGAATAAACACTTTTTTTCACCGCAAAAACTTTTTTTATGAAAAATGAGTGTTTGGCTGTAAAATGAAAAAAACACTTTTTTAGTAGATGTAAAATACAGCTTGTCAATAAGCTCAAATTTGGAGCTTCTCAAAAAAGTACTTTTTCAGGTAAATTTTTCAGATCAATTAATGAGCCTATTTTTAGTCCCTTTTACCCTTATATTTTACACATAATTCTCACAATACCCACAAACACATCTTCACGTTTATTTTGAGATTTATATAATATTATTTGACTTTTTATATGTTTTAATA
>JANZXP010000002.1:15978386-16005825 GCA_027576715.1 Erythroxylum flavicans
TACTAGGTTGGTAAATTTTAATATATAACGTAAATTTACAGAGATTAGTTATTCGAATGAATTTAAATTTTCTATTCAAAAGAAATAAATAATTTTGAAACAAAAATATCATATGTACAAAAATATATATTTTTTTGTACTTTTATATGACAATTTAATTGTCATAGAAAACTTTCATTTGACGTCTAAACTTTATTTCTTGTATATTTACAAGACATTAAATGTTAACTTAATTTTCAAAAATAGTTTAAATTTTAATGAAATAATAGACGGTTTGATAGTGTATCATGCATTAAGTTAAATTTTTAAAAATTTGATGTGAAAACTTTTTAAGATTCTTCAAAATAAATATATGTATATATAATATTGTATATATATATTTTAGGTGCGAAAAAATGTATTATAATCATAGAATGAAAACAAATATATTTATTTTAAATTGAGTATATTTAAAATTTAATTTATATATTTGGTATTTAGTCATTGTGTATTGTGATATTGTGGTTGAAGTTGTATGTTATGGGCTAAAATAAAAAATAAAGCGATAAATTAATATAATAAGATAAGATTATTAACATGTAATTGTTGCTCTTCAATGTATAATTATATAACAAATTTTTTATATATATGTACAATGTAATTAGATATTAAATAATAATATTTTGCACATGAATTGAAGTAGTTAATTATAATTTAGGTTTAAATAATTTTATACTATGTTGGTAAATTTTCATATATATATCGTAAATCTATAAAGATTAGTTATTGGAATGAATATATAAACTTTCTATTCAAAACAAATTATAATTTTGAAAAAAAAACAAATCAAATTCATATGAATACAATTGCATGGCAATAATGTCAGTCCCCCACCATCCATTTGAATGCACAAGATTGGAACTTTAATAAAATAGAGACAAACTGGAGGTATGAAAATCGGTGAGAAAAGATAGGTATGAAAAGCAATCAACAATTTACATTATTATACATTGTAAATATAGCAATAAAGTAAAACTTGATAGAATATTTTATCATAGAAAAATAAAACATACCTCAATAGCACAAAGCAAATGCAAGGTCGGGCAACAATTCCTACAAAAAAAATTAGTTTGAAAAAGACATAAACCAAGTAAAAGCCAGAAAAACATGGTAAAATTACATTATTATTGCAAAGTGATATACTTAAAAAAAAAAGCAAAACAACTTGTTCATATCTTTTATACAAGATAATCAGAATGAAGGAATGATTAATATATGTTGGATATAATATCACACACGTTAATTTTTTTTAAACGTCACTAAATACATGTGATATAAAATATGGAATCACTTTACAGATATATTTTGTAACACCCTATTCCCAACTGATATGTACACGTGTGTCCATCGGATACACATGTACATGCCTGTCAGAAATGACATGTAAACTATCTCACTTTCACTGTACATAACATGGCATCATATACTAAACCATCAATCACACATTTTCTAAACCCAAAATGTTATCACATTGTATCAAACCATAATTTACATTGTTTCATATAGTACACTATCATCCATGTTTATACAACATTGTTCTATGAACATAAACAACTCAGTACACACCAAATACTATAAAATAAAATAAAAACAACTATGTCCTTAATCTCAGCTTACTGATCTTTAAGCCAAATCTGACTGTAACAGTTGCACAAAATATGCTTCTACAGAGTCTTAGAAGCTAGGTCGTCTCACTTTCAAACATGAAAAGTAATGGTGCAATTTTGATGAGTTTTGCGAACTCAGTTGAGTAACCATCCTCGATGATTCACTCATGTCATAAAACAAGATCAATTATAATATGTAATCATACAGTTCAAACCCACTTAACAAGTATCAAATACTATCACAGATAAATCATTTCTCTGTTAATAACGACACTCACACAACTTTGCAAATCATTCAATGAATTCAAATTATATACGGATGCGATATGTATGAGACTCACATTCATTTTTATATTGTTGTGACTGTGTGCTTTTACAGTATCCCAAATTATCGGGCTCAGTCAGTCAGTCTGTGATTCATTAATGACAGTGAGCCATAGGCTCGAACCACATATGCGGGAGCTTAAAGCTCTTATCAGTAACAATATCATTAGCAACACCAGTCATAACTCCTTTATATTATATGCATCGGAATGAAGTGCATGCCACACAATTTAGTCATCAATTTCAATCACTTTCATTTGCATGTAATATAATAGTATAACTGTCCTAATATCAATTACAGTAACAATCACAGTAGCAATGGTCATCGAACTAAGTCCGACATTCAACTTTTCAGTTGAGAATCAGAAGAATCATTTAGGCAGACACATTCATAATCGATTAGCAGTTCCAATGTCATTCTCATGCATCAAAATGGCTCGGACAAATATTGCCCAGAATTTAGCACCATTCAGTATAGTTCAATAAGATAGCAATACAGCTCAATAATGTACAAAACAATAAGGTGAGACCATCTTAGGTTACTCACAGTATGCTCCAAACAGCTATTGCCTTGAACTACCGGCAATGTCTGGATGTTGTTGTTCAATGCGTTCCTCTATATAGACAATACATTCACATATCACAATATTGCACAATTATATATTCATTTATGCACATTTATGTATATTGAATATGTACAATGCATGTTCATGATCATTCTGAGTTTCTTATCATCAATCTAGTCATAATAATTATTTGGATATCCACATTCAATTTATTAAATCAGATTGTTTAAAGGTACACTTTTGGGTTTATTTTGCACAATTAATTTCATCAGGAAAACGAAGGAATTTGGTAACACTTCCTTCTAACAAATTATTTTCCTATGTCTTAAGTATCTATTGATACCAAGACCATTCAATTTAGTTTATTATTATATGAGTTATGCTTAAAATACCACAGACTATGCACTTTTGAAATTTTGGCTAATGTATGATTATGCATTCAAGTTGTACAACCCATATCTTTCAATTCCCATCTCTAAAAATTACAAACTTTATACCAATTTAAAGCTAAGAGAATAGGATACAAATTTGGTTTAGAAACCTTAGCCTAATTCTATCTACATCAATATAGTTTATTTAATAACCATAGGATATGTTTTCTGTCAATGATAGTGATACAACCTAGGTGAGGACTCAATTTCGTGCCAATTTTGACAGTCTTAGAGATAAAATTAAAATTTGACTTCTTCAAGAAAGTTGTAGACATACATCTCTAGTTTAATCTGAATTAAGAATCAACTCATTTAGAAACCTACAGATCAAGTTATAATCATAATACCAAAGCATATTCATGAAAATGCTCCAGTTCATAACATTCCAGCAGACTTCGACGCATTCATCTTATCAATCACTTTCAAATCAATTCAGATAGCTCTAAATTTTTTTGGAGAGAAAGAAAAATGTCTTAGAAATCCATTGATCAAAGTTTCAAGTCATTTAGAGTTTGGATGCAAAAGTTATAGTCAAAAACCTTAGAGTTGTTTCAATGAAATACTCTAATTCATAATTCATACATGCAACCACTGCCTTTTCTCTCTCTAAAACTCAAACCTGCATCTTCTTCACCGAACTTCACTTCTCTTCTTCTTCTTTCATTTTCTTCCATTTCCAGATTTACACACTTCTAACACATCCAGTATGCATTTCTATTTTTAGTAAAACCTTTAAACAACTTAGACTCAAACTTACACTTCAAACATTAAAATCCGAAGTTTCATTTATTTCCTCTCTCTCACTACTGCGTTTTTTTCCCAACGTTCTGCACTTTTCCGTTTCTTTTTCTTTCCCTCCTCAGTCCACGTTTTCTATCCTCTTACTCCTTTAAACACAACACTTCATTATACTCTATGTTTGCTTTAGCTTTAACCTCACATAAATCCATCCCTAACATTTCCCAAACACTTACGCAGAAACAAAGCATGTTCATCAACTGCACTTTTCATTTTTTTCTGCATTTCTCATTTTCATCAACAACTTCATTTCATCTTAAATGTTTCATTTTAGATCTTTTTCCTTAACTCAAAACCAACTCAAATGCAAAATCAAACACAAGCATCAAAACCTAAAATTATACATGGCTATTCATCCTTTTCTGCATTTATTTTTCATTTCTAAACATTCATGCAAGTATACAACAAAACAACAGAGCAATGTGAATCATCAATATTTTCTGTAATTATAACTACATCAATATTCTCTATTCAACTCACAGTATCACAAGCTCTTAATATCCTTTTTGCTATTTTCCCACATTCACAAATTCAATTTCTCATCTAAGTCATTTAACACATGCATTCACCGAAACTCTATTGCTTAACCTTCTCATGCATGTATTCATCTCTAATACTAGCCATCATCAAAATCATTTACACAACATCCAGAAAACTTAAACATAACTTATTTGAGTTCAGAAAAATTTCAGCAGTGAGATTTGAAGAATAGGTTTCGGTGGTTGCAAAAAATGAAATCTCCAGTAGTGAGATTTCAGTGGAAGCAAAATAAGGAGAAACAAGTAGTATATGAATTGCCCAATACACAACCATAAACCAATAAGTGATTCAGTGATGGATGAGCAAGAAGAAGGAGTTTAGTGTTGGTGATTTTGGGGCAGAACAAAAGAGAGAAAAACTACACCGAAACAAGTGAGCTAAAAAAAATGTTATTATTATTTTTTGTTTTAACTCACACGTGGCACCCATGCATGTGAGGCTGCCATGTGTCATATCTTTTCCTAGTCCAAAATATCCAAATTTTTAGAAAATTTCCTAAAATTCACCAAAAATTCCAAAATAATACTAATAGTCTTCAAATAAATTTTTAACGCAAATAATTCACAATCAACATTTTAATTGCATTTTTAACAATTAATAATACCTGAAAAATGTCAATAAATGCATGTACAAATAATTGTAATGTGTAAGATCAATAATATCGTGTATGAGTATGCCACATTATGCATAAACATGGGTTATTCTTCCTAATATCTCATTAATCTATAATAATCACCATTTTGACCCTAATTCAAGTGACAGGATGTTACATCTATAAGAATTATCCAAAGTTTTGATGACTATGACTAAACAACTGAAGTTGATATTGAACCCGAGATTAGTGAAGCAGAATCCATAGGTGCTTAACCTTTTAGACCAGTAAGAGTATCAAAAGCTGAGCCAGCTGCACAGGCTACACAGACCAAGCCATCTTCTAGACCTTGGTTTACTTTTGATGATCTTCCACCAAAAAAATGGAGAGATCGACTGCATGAATTCGGTGCATGGATTGATTTACAGATGAACAGACCTAATCATCTTTTGTCAGATATTTTGTCTGAATTCACTTCTCGTTTCACTGGTACTTTGCGAGAATGGTGGCAAAGTATTTCTAAATATCAACGTATGCAGTATATCCAAGTCACTACAGCCGGAGCTCTTCTTGGAATTATTCATAAGGAATTTATTGGTGAATTTTAGCTAATTGATAAACAGATTCGTCAGGAGTATTTTGCAATGAAAGGTTGTTCACTTGATAAGCGTGATATCCAGAAGCATTACAAATGTATGACGGAAAGGTACTATCTTTTGAATTGATGGAATGATGTTAATCTTCGATATACTTTTATCTCATCCCTTCTAGATGAACTGCAACCGATGTTACAAAGGACTATAACTTCTTTGCAAAGAGATATGGCTAATATATCTTTTGGAGAGATCTACTAGCTTGCTCTCGCATCTCTTGATAAAATTGTGTGATCAACATACCTTATTTAAGAATATCATCAAAGGTTGTCCTATTCTCAAACAGGCTTACAAGAAGCCTTGTATACAGATCAAGTGTAAAGATCAAAAGACTTGTGAGTGTCATAGCAAGAAGAAAGCTCATCTTCAACAAGTCTACCATAGAAGAAAGTTCCATAAGAAGATGGAAGGCTACAAGCCTTTACGAAGAACTTACGACAAAAAGAGAAGATTTGTTCGGTTCTTTAAAAAGTCCTCTCATCGTCAAAAAGTTGATCGATGTTTTCTCTGTTGACAACCAGGACACTTTGCACGTACTTGTCCTCACAAAACAAAAAAGAATAACAAGTTGTTAAAGCATATGGAATCAGTTTTGTCCATTCATTCTGTTAGCAACTTTGAAGATATAATTGAGGAACAATCTCAAGAAGACGAGCACACTAAGTTTATTGTTTCTGTTACTACTACAGATGATGAATCATCAGATGATTCAACATGCTATAGCAGACATGCATGAAGTTGGATCGTACTCTAGTCCAACGATCATATGTCCAGATCCAACTCTTTCAACAAGATAAATATGATAGACCCATCAAAGCTATTGGGTTTATAGATACTAGATTCATCTGTATGATCATGAAGCACAACATTTTACTGTCTACAGTATGGACCTCACATAACAAGTATTTTACAGCTGCAGATGGAAATTCTTTTAAGATCGGGCTTATCATAAAGAGAAAGATCAGAATTCGATTCTTTCTCCAATGTACAGTGTGGACTATAATACTTAGACATACAAAAATACCTGGCCCAGATGTTCTGATTGGTATGGCTACATATAGTAAAGCATCACCTTTATAGATCTTACACACAAGCCTCAGGTATCGATCATTTTTCAGTTCATACACTGATATAAAGACAGTGAGATTACTTCAGAAGCAGAATCTCATTGAGCTCAGAAAGTCAAATCAAGCCCAACCCATGCAACAGTCAGATCAGGCCCAGTAGATCTCTAATCCTACTCAACGTCTTCAGCAAAGAGGAGGTAACAATAGGTTACATATGGCAGCTTCTGTGCCATCCCTTTCGACTTTGCTCAGACAACATCCTCCTTAGCCTCCTGATCACTTTTTTGCCTTGTTCTTATCTTCATTACTTAAACATAATCTTTTGGTAGGATAATTGTTTAGACACAATCTAGTGGCAGGAGATTCTCAATCTCTATTCAATTTGCTTCGTCAGCATCCACTATGACACCATATACTTTTTCCTCTTATAAATATCTTCATTCTCTTCTGCGAGGTATATGTTTTAAACTCATTGCTTTCCCATTCATTATGGCTGATAACAACCTTTCTGCCATGAACAAAAAATACTTTCCTTCCATAACTAGTATGCCTACAAGTGTGTTTGAAGTAGCTTCTTTAGCTCGTATGAGTTTGTTTTATTATTTGCATCATTTTTTTGAGTGAAACTCATTCTCTTGGAAGTCCCACAATGTTCAACCTTAAATCACCTTACCTTAATGTGACTTTCATTCATAATCCTCTTTCGGAAAACACATTATGATACCTTTGGGCACTTTTTGCCCTTTATGCTTATGCCATCACTATATCGCCTCTTTAGTTGTACTAACATCTCTGTGATCAAAGTAATACAAGTTCTACTATGGACATTTTTTGAATGGTTCCAACCATTAGCTCAATGGAAGCAACAATGTTCTAGTGTCATTGCCCAACATAGTTTACAGACAGCCTTTGCTAGATGACAAGCCACACATTGTTTCTTCATCATCCATCTACCACATTGAGAAAAATACAATGGAGCTCTCTACACTGAACCTCGTGTCCTTCTTTACCATACTTCATTGTATTGGCCACGATATCAAGACAATGTACTCCAATCACTGAGGGATTTTCTTAAGCAGATAAATCATTTTCCTGAGACGTCAATTATCTCCACTTCTATTGGACCTCATCCAGGTGACTTTGTTCTTGGTGAACCATAAGCACCAGAAGTTGATATTCCAGGCTCCAGTAGTCTCCAATATGACATAGGAGAATCAATCTCAGATATTGCAGGACCTTCACAACCTTGTAACTCTATCTTCCAATATGCTCAAGACCCTAATGATGATGCTTACAATCTTAATGAAGATGAGTTAAATCACTTCCTGCATGAACTTCACAGATGTGAGCTCAACCCTAGTAAACGACGAAAGATTTTTTTAAGTCATTCTGATAGCTCAAGTAATCCAGACTCTCCATCCAATTTGCAATTATGGCATGAACCAATCAGTAACCCCTAGCGCATCATTATGGGACACGTTTTTTAGAAGTTTGTCATTTTTCCTTTAGAGTGTTTTGATAAAGAAGAATCGTCATGGCCCACAAGCACTATGCCAGGATTCCTTCTTATGAAGTTACTATTTGCTTTTAGAAACATATTATCAAACTAAGGTAGAACGTGTTTACAAATAAAGAAAAGCCTTGCTTTTATAGGCGAAGCAAGGGTTATAAAGGTAAATCTACCTAAAGACATACTCATGATAACTTTAGAAAGGTAAAGTACAATGATTACACTCTATCAAAACTACTTTAAAAAGGAATCTACTTTTCTAAAAGTAAACAGTAACTTGATAAGAAGGAATCCTGGCATAGTGCTTATGGGCCATGGCGATTCTTCTTTATAAAAACACTCTAAAGGAAAAATAACAGACTTCTAAAAAACGTGTCCCATAATGATGCGCTAGGTGTCACGGATTGGTTCATGCCATGATTGCAAATTGGATGGAGAGTCTGGATTACTTGAGCTATCAGAATGACTTGAAAAAAATCTTTCGTCATTTACTAGGGCTGAGCTCACATCTGTGAAGTTCATACAGGAAGTGATTTAACTTATCTTCATTAGGACTGTAAGTATCATCATTAGGGTCTTGAGCATCTTGGAAGATAGAGTTATACGGTTGTGAAGGTCCTGCAATATCTGAGACTAATTCTCCTATGTCGTGTTAGGGACTATTGGAACCTGGAATATCAACTTCTGGTGCTTTTAGTTTACCAAGAACAAATTCACCTGGATAAACTCCAATAGAAGTGGAGATAATTGGCGTCTTAGGAAAATGATTTATCTCCTTAAGAAAATCCCTTAGTGATTGGAGTACATTGTCTCGATATTGTGGCCAATACAATGAAGTATGGTAAAGAAGGACATGAGGTTTAGTGTAGAGAGCTCTATTGTATTTTTCTCGATATGGTCGATGAATGATGAAGAAATAATGTGTAGCTTGTCGTCTAGCAGAGGTTGTCTGTAAACAATGTTGGGCAATGAAAATGGAACATTGCTGCTTCCATTGAGCTAATGGTTGGAACCATTCAAAAAATGTCTACAGTAGAGAACTTGCAGTACTTTGATCACAGAGATGTTGGTATAACTGGAGAGGCGATATAGTGATGGCATAAGCATAAAGGGTAGAAAGTGTCCAAAGGTACCATAATGTGTTTTCCGAAAGAGGATCATTAATGAAAGTCACATTAAGGTAAGGTGCTTTAAGGTTGAACATTGTGGGACTTCCAAGAGAATGAGTTTCACTTAAAAACTAATGCAAATAATAAAACAAACTTATACGAGCTAAAGAAGCTACTTCAGACACACTTGTAGGCACATTAGTTATGGAATGAAAGTATTTTTTGTTCATAGCAGAAAGGTTGTTATCAGCCATAATGAATGGGAAAGCAACAAGTTTAAATCCTTTACCTCGCAGAAGAGAATGAAGATATTTATAAGGGGAAAAAGTATCTGGTGGCCATGGTGGATGCTGATGAAGCAGATTGCATAGAGATTGAGAATCTCTTGCTACTAGATTGTGTCTGAACAAATATTAGGAGGCCAAGGAGGATGTTGTCTGAGCAAAGTGGAAAGGGATGACACAGAAGCTGCCATGTGTAACCTATTGTTACCGCCTCTTTACTAAAGACGTTGAGTAGGATTAGAGATCTACTGGGCTTGATCTGACTGTTGAATGGGCTGGGCCTGATCTAATTGTCTAAGCTCAATGAGATTATGCTTTTGAAGTAATCTCACTATTTTTATATCAGTGTATGGACTGAAAAATGATCAATACCTAAGGCCTATCTGTAAAGGTGATGCTTTACTATATGTATCCATACCAATCAGAACGGGCTAGTTAGTTTTGTATGTCCATGTATTGTAGTCCATACTGTACATTGTGGAAAGAATCGAATTCTGATCTTTCTCTTTGTGATAAGCCTGACCTTAAAAGAATTTCTATCTACAGTTGTAAAATACTCATCATGTGAGGTCCATATTGTAGAAGGTAAAATGTTGGGCTTCATGATTGTATGGCTGTATCCTGTATCCATAAACTCAATAGCCTTGATGGGTCTATCATATTTATCTTGTTGAAAGAGTTGGATTTGGACATATGGTCGTTGAACTAAAGTATGATCTAACTTCATGAATATCTGCTATAGCATGTATAATGAATCATTTGATGAAGCAGAAGAGTTAGAAGATTCATCATCTATTGTAGTAATAGAAACAACAAACTTAGTGTCCTCGTCTTCTTGAGATTGTTCCTCAATTAGATCTTCAAAGTTACTAGCAGAATGAATGGGCAAAACTGATTCCATATGCTTTAACAACTTGATATCCTTCATAGTTTTATGAGGATAAGTACATGCAAAGTGTCCTGGTTATCCACAGAGAAAACATCAATCAACTTTCTGTCGATGAGAGGACTTCTTAAAGAATCACACAAATATTGTCTTTTTGTCATAGGTTCTTTGTAAAGGCTTGTAGCCTTCCATCTTCTTGTGGAACTTTCTTCTATGGTAGATTTGTTAAAGATGAACTTTCTTTTTGCTATAACACTCACAAGTCTTTTGATCTTTGTACTTGATCTTTAGATAAGGCTTCTTGCAAGCCTGTTTGAGAATAAGATCACCTTGAATGATATTCTTGAGTAAGGTATGTTGGTCACACAACTTATTAAGAGACGTGAGAGCAAGCTGGTAGATCTCTCTAAGAGATATATTAGCCATATCTCTTTGCAAAGAAGTTATGATCCTTTGCAACTCTGGTTGCAGTTGTTCTGGAAGGAATGAGATAAAAGTATATCGAAGATTAACATCATTCCATCCATTCAAAAGATAGTACCTTTCCGTCATATGTTTGTAATACTTCTGGATATCATGCTTGTCAAGTGAACAACATTTCATTACAAAATACTCCTGACAGATCTATTTATGAATCAACTGAAAGTCACCAATAAATTCCTTATGAATAATTCCAAGAAGAGTTCCGGTTGTAGTGACTTGGATATATTGTGTACGTTGATATTCAGAAATACTTTGCCACCATTCTCACAATGTACTAGTGAAATAAGATGTGAATTTAGACAAAATATCTGGCAAGAGATGATTAGGACTGTTCATTTGTAGATCTATCTATGCACCGAATTTATGCAGTCGATTTCTCTATTTCTTTGGTGGAAGATCATCAAAAGTAAACCAAGGTCCAGAAGATGGCTTGGTCTGTGTGGCCTGTGCAGCTGGCTCAGCTTGTGGTGCTCTTGCAGGTCTGAAAGGTTTAGTATTTGTGGATTCCGCTTCAATAATCTCAGGTTCAATATCAACTTCAGTTGGTTCAAGCATAGACGTCAGAGCTTTGAATAATTCTGATAGATCAGCTAACTGGGCTGAACTACTTTCTGATTCCTCAGCAATTGTCATTTTGGCTTCAGTCTTAGGACTGGAGGTTTCAGAATAACTTACTATGCCTTCAGAGATTTTAAAGGCTCCAGAGTAAGCATCTGATGATTTATCTGATTAATTTGATTAAGAAGATTGTTCTACCGCAGTCATAGTCTCAAGAGTTGCGATGAACTCTATCATAGGTGCTTTGTCCTTCCTAGTAGAAGTAAAAGGATGAGACTTCGGTGGAGATGTTGGAGGTGTATGTATCTGTACTGATTTTGTCCATTGTTGTTCTGGTTCAAAAGATGTGTGAGAAGATGATGTTGGCTCAAGAACCTTTTCAGGCTTTAACTTAGATTTCAATTTTCTTGTCGACTTAACTTCATTTACCTGTTTAGCTTGAGCTGTCTGAGGATGTATGTACTTCCTAATCAAAGGATAATTGAAATTGAATACCTTTGAATAGTCAGTTTCCTCTGGATACTTCTGAACTTGAATACCTTTGAATAGTCAGTTTCCTCTGGATACTTCTGATACATAGGAGAAACATATACTAGCTGAATATGTGGAAATACTGAAGAGGACGAGCCATATACAGCTTTAGACTGTGCAGATTGCATATCAATTTCCATTTGTCGCACAATTCCTTGTGTCTTCTCGATTTCTCTACATTTCTTGTCAAAGTCAGGACCTATATAATGTATGTCAATGTAATGCCCAAGTTCAGCATCAAGTTTATTAATCTGAGCTTTGTAAGATTGATACATTTGTTGGATTTGCTTAGACACTGCGTTAACTTTTTAATGAATAGCATGTGACTATTGACTGATTCCCTCAAGCTTAGAATCAATTCTTTGTAAAACTTTGTTCTGTGCTACTGCATTCTGTGTTTGCCAGTTCAGAAGTTCATCTGATGGATTTGACACAAGTGTTCCTTGTGAAGTTATTCCTGAAGCTCGAATATACGAGTTTGAGATAACCCTTTTTGATTCATTAGTACTCTTATTTAATAGAGGAAAGTCTTCCTCATATGGTGATACCATCATGCACGAAATAGGAGTAGGAGTCATAATAGGAATGACTAGCTTCATTTGATAAGAAGAGGATGTCAGCATCTCTTGTAGAGATCTAGGTCGAGACCTTTCAATGTATTGAACATTAGAGTTGCTGAGATCATGAGATCTGAGTAATCCAGATGAAGGATCTGGATCTTCTTTATCCTTGTGTGGATGATATTGTTGCAAAGGCTTGCACAAAGGTTTTGGCTTTTTTTTCTTCCTTCGTCTTCTATAACGATCATCATCATCGTCACTATCTGACTCAGGGTTGAAATAGACTTTACAATCGGGTTTGCACATAAATAGGTCAATATCCCGTACAAAATGTCCACGATAATGGCTAACGTAAACCGAATCTTCATTAGATTTGAAATAATAGATTGGAGGACCAGATTTACCTTCTTCATGTGAAAAAATGGGCTAGATCATAAATACCCCCTGGGGAAGTAGTACGTGCCAAATCTCCACTAGGCCTTAAATAGATGGACTTCACTATTCCATCCTTGAGTGTCTTCAGAATCGGAGCAATTGTTGTATGAAAAGAGTGTCGATAAGGCACGTGGAACACCTTTTGGTAATTGGTGATCCATTTAGTAGGCATCAACTTTTTAAGCTCCACTGTTGGTAGTTGCTTCGGGATCTGGATGATAGTAGTCTGATCATTAGAACGATCAACATCTATGTAAAGAGCATCCGAAGTAGAATTAGGAAAATTGAGGTCCATTTCATGATTCTATAGACGATAAATCATCTGGTGGTGTAAAGTAACCATGATGGCTGTAGGATCTTGATCTGCTCCATTGATCTAGATCTGAACTTGTAGTCATTCAGACAAAGTGGAATCATCCAATCTGATGTTAAAAGCAAGGGCTATGGTCAGTATGACACTTCCATTGTTGAGAGTTGTCAGCAAGGTACCAATCAAGGCATTTTGGTACATTGTATAAATAGTATCTAGAAGAGATATCCTGGTTGTAGTAGGTATTTCCTTTCTTCCATGAAGTGTGAGAACAAGGCGTATAGCCCCTACATCAAGATGTGTATGGTTCTGCGCTCTCTAAAGAGAGATAAGCTCCTTTGGTATTTCAAGCTTCGCGTATTATTTTGCTGTTGTAGATATGAGACCACATTGTTCCAATCTATAACTCTTGATTATTTCTTGTACTTTTGGTCTTGAAGTAGACAAGATGATACGAATACTCCTTGTCCAAGAACGATCACGATTGTAAATACTGTACGGACTCAATAAAGGTAAAGAAGACTTACAAATATGATTTTCTACAGATACATGGGTAATTTTTACAAAATTTTCTATTTTATTTGACAACATACACTTAACACTACTAAGTAAACTAGACATAGCCAAATTAGAAGATAAATAAACTGGGTCTTATGTTGCCATTATCTTATGGTTCTCTTCCTATTCACTAAGGTTATACTAAATGTGAATGTTTACTAAGACAGACTTGATATAAATGGTGAAGTAGCACCGTCCTTGACGATGCCTCAACGCGGACTGACTAAAGCAATGGCTCTCTTACCCCCGTACAGCAAAATACCGATGTAAGAGGCCTACTCTACTCTTAAGCTCTTCAACATACACGTGGTCGTATGGTCACCAATCTATTATATCTTTTTTCTGAGACAGAGTAAGATCTACAAAAAAAGAAACATGGCCTATTTTGGTTCTACTACTTCTAGTCGTTCAAGTAAAGTAAATTGAAGTTTCGTAAAAATCAGAAGTTCTTGTCAAACGTGTCATGTCATCGCCCTTGAAAATTGTCAAACTGGGTTTGAAATGTGGCTACCATCAAATGCCCGTGTCCCCACACAATTTGGCCAAGCTAATCATGCTGATTTCAGGAAACGTGATTCAGCGGAAAGTAGGAGGAAAAGTTTAATCGAAGATTTCTTTGTTTAGTCTTCAGTCACAAACATTGGCGCTTCCAACAGTAACCTTGTTTAATGTATTCCTCTCACTCTGAAATACTCAGTTTAACGAAGGCCCCAAGACTATGGAAGATGAAAGGCATGTCTTTATACCCAGAGCTAAGGAAAGCTCAAGCTACCTCGTCGATGACGGGATCGAACTGAAGAGCTTTAGATTGTGTCTCAATTGGGTTTGTCTAGATCAGACCAACATTTGGAGAACTGGACTTTCGTGGTCAATCTTCTTCCTTTTAGCTGTTGGAGTACCCATTGTGTCTCACTTCGCTCTTTCTTGCTCAACTTGCGATGCAAAGCATCAAAGACCTTATGATGCGATTGTACAATTGTCCCTTTCCGTGTTTGCAATTATTTCATTTTTGAGCCTTTCCTCGTGGTCTCGCAAATATGGATTCAAGAGATTTCTATTCCTGGATAAGTTGGATGGCGAGCCAGAGAAGATTCAACAAGGATACAAAGAGCAGCTTCAGGTATCAACCCTCTTTGTTTCTTCGTTTCCTAGTTGCGTTTCATGCTTCAAAGTGCTTGTTTTTTTAGGGTTTGAAATCAAAAGCTTTACATGATAAACCGGCTTTGCTTATTTAATATTTGGTAGTGGAAAATAGTAATTGTTAAGAACAGGACAATGAAAGTTGTCAGCGTAAACTAATAATATAGAAATAAAAATAACGAACCAAAACGTGATCCGATTAATATGTGTTTAACAGGAACATTTATTTCTTTTATATTGTGAGAAGACAATTAAACAAAATAGGATGACAATAACTATTATCATGTACAACTTTTATTAAGATATTTATAGATTAGGGTTATATGTAATAAGTTTAAGAATAATAAAATTTTATTTCCTTGTGTTCTCCAATTTTGTGTTACAAGTCCGATACCTGATTTATTCCTACAAGTTTGGTGTCAGTCCTATTCCTATATCCCTGTTTGACATCAGTTTGCTTATGTGATTTCACTCTTAAACAAAATTGAAGACATATGTCATAATTCTCTAACGTCTAAGTAAGAATCACTCCTTGCGATACGATCTCTAAAGGTTTCAAGCTATACGAGCATTCAACTAGTTCAAACTATGCTTGAATTTTTCTACCGTTAACGACTTGGTCCACATCTTTGTTAGGTTCTCTGCTGTTACTACCTTCTGTATGAAAAACACCTTTTCTTCAATAACATTTTGTATAACGTTCAACCTGACATCAATATACTTTTATCTCGCACGATAGACAATATTTTTAGCCAAACTCAATGCACCCGGATTATCACAATAAATAACAGTGTTTTTGCATATACACACCCAAAATATCAACAAGACCATGCAACCATATCCTTTCTTTAACTTTTTCTATCAATGACATATATTCTGCTTATATTGTAGACAAAGCAATTTATAAGATGAAGTGTTGCTTTCTAACTAATCACACATGCTAGAGGGTTAAAATATAACATGTCAAGCATATCCTTCTTAAGACATCTTTACCATAATTAATATCAATGCAACAAACAATACCAGTAATTGAATCATTAAAACTGTAAAACAACAAATATTGCTTGTACCTTTCAAGTATTGCTTAATCCACTTAACAACTTACTCGCGTACTTTTTCTAGATTACTCATAAACCCACATTAACAACATGTGCTAAATTTGGTCTTATGCATACTGTGACATACATCAGACTCTTGACTGGATTATAATAAAGAACATGTTTTATGTTATCCTTCTTTGTGTTTGAACTAGATAATGCACCAATGTCAAGTTTAAAATGTGGTTTCAAGGGAATGCAAACAAACTTTGACTTATCCATTTGAAAAGATTGTAGCTCCTTTTCAGTGCACTTTTTCTGTAAGAAGTACAACAGGCCTGATCTTATCCCTCCAAATCTTCACGCCCAAAATTTTCTTGTCTGCACTTAATTCCTTCATGTCAAATTCATTGATTAACAAGCTCTTCATGTTGTTAGTTTTAACCTAATTGTTAGCTATAATTAATATGTCACCAACGTATGACAATTGATAAATATATGAACCATCCGACACCTTCCTAGATCATACACGGTTATCAAATTAATTACTAACAAAATAATGAGTTATCATAAATGCATCAAATCTCTTGTATCATTGCCTTGGTGACTGTTTCAACCCATATAACAATTTCTTTAGCAGACATATATGGCCTTTCTTCTCAGAGTCAAGAAAACCTTTTAACTGTGACATATAAATTTGTTCTTGTATATTCCCATGCAAAAATGTAGTTTTCATATCTACTTGTTCCAATTTTAAATCCTATGAGCTTAACATGACTAAAAGAACTCGAATGATCTTATGATTCACAACTTATGAGAACACCTCATGGTAATTATTCCCCCCGTTCTGTAAAAAGTCCTTTGCTACTGACTCTGCATTGAACCTAGCTAGCTCAACTCCTAAGATATTTTCTTTTTTCTTAAAGACCCATTTGCGTCTTACCGACTTTACACGTTTTGGTAATGATAAAAATTCTCGTATCTCATTTGTGTTCAAAAACTGTATCTCCTCATTCATGGTAATTAACTATTGTGATGCTTCTTTACTATCCACTGCCTCTTTATAAGTCCTTGGTTTGTCATAGCCTATCTTTTCAGCTATTTCCAAGGCATATGCAATAAGATTAGTTTCACCAACATTAACACAGGTTAAATACTTGATAGATTTTCTTATTTCCATCCTTTTTATCCATGTTGCTATACTTTGTGGTTGTTCCTCTTGCACATTTATGGATTCACTTTGCACTATCTTACTTGGAGTTTCAATTTTAAACTTTACTTTTTGGTCAGCACCTTTATCTTTTTTATTCGCAAAATCATCAATCTTCTCTCTGGCTAAACATAAAAGATTCATTAAAAGTAACATTTCTGCTAGGAATAAATATTGGAGTTATATCCTTTGCAGTACAACATATTCTATACCCTTTAACTTTAACAACATACCCTAAGAATATGGATTTCATTGGCTTAGGCTCCAATTTACCATCATTAACATAAGCGCAAGTAGGGCAATCAAATATACACAGTCCAAAATAATCAAAATGAGTACCATATCATACCTCTTGAGGATCTTAAAATCTATTGCAGTCGATGGAGTTCTGTTCGCTAGATGAACAGTAGCGTTAATTTTCAACTCAAAATTGCTTCGAAAGTCCAACATTTAATCATATACTTCAAGCAAGTTGAGAGTGTTTGGTTCATCTGTTTTGCAACTCCATTTTATTGTGGTGGATGATGTACAATGCAATGTTTCATTATACCTTCCTTTTTGTAGAACCCATCAAATGGTGTTCTGAGTATCTTGACCTATTTTCTGATATTTTTTTCAATCATAGTCTTCCATTGAAACTTTTCAAACACTTCATCATTTGACTTCAAACAATAGGCCTAGATTTTTTTTTGGGTAATCATCACTGAATGTGATAAAGTAACTGCAACCTCCGTGAGATTGAATCGAAATTGGATCCCATAAATCTGAATGAATATAATCAAGGATAGTAGTAAAAATATGATCATTTGACTTCAGAAAATACACTTAAGACTTTTTTTGAGTAATCATTAATGAATGTAATAAAGTAACTACATCCTCCATTGGATTGAACCAAAGTAGGATCCCATCAATTTGAATGAATATAATCAATGTTACTAATGAAAGTATGATTACTAAATTCAAATTTGATCTTTTGTAGCTTGCCAAGAAAACAAGACTCGTATCATTTCATCTCCCCAGTTACAACTTCATCTAAGAACCTTTTCTTACTAAATATCTCAAGTCTCTGTGCACTTATATGACTCAATCTATGATGTCACAACTTTACACTGTTATCATTTTGCCCTGATGATTGAGAGACAACCATCAATCTAATTATTGTTTTTCCTATGAGGACATAGATTATTTGCTGTAATTTTCTTTTCATTACAGGCATGGTGTCCTTTGACATTTGGAGTTACCTATACCAAAAAAATGATACCTTTGACTATCAAGAGTACCCATGAAAATCAGATTTTTTGTAACTCAGGGATATACTAGACATTAAATGCTCTAACAATCCCATCTTGCATTTGGATTTGCACTGGACCGTTGCATTTAATAGCATGCTCTCGTTCATCATTCAATCTAACACTACCATTTCATTCTTTAAGAGAACAGAGCCGGTCCATATTGAAAATCATATAATAAGATGCAATAGTGTCTATCAAAACATTACTATCTTTACATTCTCTTCATCAAAACACTTTTGTATTACAGGTACTCTTGCTTTTTTATCTTTTTTCCTTTTCTATTGCTATAGACATCCCTTTTACGGTTAAAGCATCGAATAGCTTTAGCCTTTGATTTAGATTGTGAGTTACCCATCTTTCTAAAATCCCTTTCCTTACTCTTATCTCTGCTTACAATGAAACCAAATACTTTTTTATTCAATTATTTGGATTGCATAACATCCTTCACTTCACCAACAAAAATTGTCCATCTACTATACAATATGATATCAATAAAGTTTTCATATGAATTAGGCAAGAAACTTAAAAGGATTATGTTTGAACCTCATCTTTAGTTTTAATTGTGGCACCTTGTACATATAAAATGATTCAATTAAATTTATCAATATGAATCTTAACCCGTGTACTTTCAGTCATCCTTAAGGTATAAAAACACAACTTTTGATATAAACGATTAGTTAGGGATTTCTTTTGATATTCACTTTTAAATCATTTAGGTAATGATGCAACAGTTGTTTCATTAACCACTTCTCTCAAAACTTCATCTCCCAAACTCAACAGTATAGCATTGTATGTCTTTGGCATATCTCATTCTTTTTCGACGCTCCTAAATTCTTTGGCAGTTTTTATTCTTTTTCCAATGATGCTGCACATCCCTACTAAATAAGAAAAGCCGTCATCTTCACTTTCTATGGAGTGCAATCATCTGATCCATTAAATTTCTAAATATCGAACTTGTGAATAGACGTCTTGATAACAAACTCTAGACTTGCAAAAGCACTCTAGACTCTAATACAAATTGTCGCACGAATGGAGTAATATATGATGACAATAAATGATGCGAAGCAAAAAAATTACGTGGTTGGGTCAATACGTGACCTATGTCTATAGACAAGGAGATATATTTCTTTTATCATTGTGAGAAGACGATACAGAGAGAGTAGTATGACATCAAGCTCTATCTTATACAACTCTTATTAAGGTATTTACAATCTAGGGTTGCATGAAAAAAATTTAGGGACGGTGAAATTTTATTTCTACAGATGCTAAGGACAATGAAATTCTATTTTCACACGTTCCTTGAATTTTGTGTCACTAGTTTGGCGGTTGACCCACTCTTGATATTGACGTTGATCTACTTCTGACTTTTCAATTGCTCTGACCTTTACGAGTATGGTGCCAATCTCTGTCCATGTCCGGCACTAATTTGTTTAGGTGATTTCACCGTCTAACAAAATTCAAAGCATATCTCACTGAAGTACCGTTCCTTTTACTAAAAATTGGATATGTTGTTTGTTCTGGATTTCCCTTTTTCTTATACTTAGCTTTTGCTAATGTTTGTTCCAGTTTGCTTATGTTAGTTGAAGTCATTCCTCACCTGTAAATTGCTAAAAATATGGAACAACTTATCTGAGACTTGCTTGTAGGTGGAATTGAAACAGAAAACCCAATTCTGTCTCGCAGAAATATGAATGTACCTGAAGTAGGAAAATTAATGCTAGGTAGACCTTGGGAAGGAGTGCCCATGAATAAAAAATCTTCTGTTGCCTGTAGCAGTGATTAATGAGCAAACCTTTATCACACATTTGGCTCGAAGAAGAGCTTTGACTTTCCACTTGCTTAATTATGTTAACCTTCTATTCTATTACTAGTGATTGAACCATTATCAAAGCTGGCCAGAGGAAAAGGTTTGACATTCCCTCTTTTCTGACAGTGTTAACCGTCTATTTCTTGCAGCGGTCAATGAGGCTCCTCTGCATTTTTGTCCTTCCCTGCTTTGCTGCAGAAACTGCATACAGAATATGGTGGTATGTCACAGGAGCAACCCAAATTCCCTATTTGGGGAGCATGTATGTCAGTGACGCTATTGCATGCTTATTGCAGCTTTGCTCTTGGGTTTACCGTATATCAATTTTTATTCTGGTCTGCATTCTCTACCGACTTATTTGCTGGCTTCAAATACTTAGACTTGAAGAGTTTGCTCAAGTTTTTCAAAAAGAAAGTGAGGTTGGGTCAATCTTGAAAGAACACCTGTGGATCAGAAGAAATCTTCGCATCATAAGCCATCGTTTTCGACGATTCATTTTGTTGTCTCTGGTTCTGGTCACTGCTAGTCAGTTTTTTTCCCTTCTCATGACCACTCGATCTAGTGCTAATAACAACATCTTCGAGGCTGGAGAACTTTTGGTATATTTTATTCTTCACTTCCCTCTATATGATGCACCACCTAGCTGCCTTGTTGTTACTCTCATGATAATTTGTAATTACTTGCACTGAATGGGGCAGCTATGCTCCATTAACTTGATGACAGGGCTCTTCATATGCCTAAGAAGTGCAGCAAAGATTACACACAGAGCACAGTCCCTCAAAAGCCTTGCTGCTAAGTGGCATGTTTGTGCCACAATCAACACATACGAAGACATAAATGGGGAGTCTGCAACAAGTCAGATTGCTTCCAGCCAAGTGTTTCCAGTTAACATTGATTTTGTATTGGATGAAGAGGAGGAAGATGCGGATGATGATTTAGATAATAAAAACATGGTGCCAATATTTGCGCACACAATCTCATTCCAGAAGAGGCAGGCTCTAGGTTAGTGAGATTAAAGTTGTATATCACTTCATTATATTCCAAATTTAGGAGATACCGGAAGGAGACTGACGACTTTGTGCAGTGACATATCTGGAGAACAATGTCGCGGGGATGACAGTTTATGGATTCATGATGGATAGGACATGGTTGCACACCATATTTGGGATTGAACTGGCTCTTCTACTGTGGCTACTCAACAAGACGATAGGTACATTGTACAGATCTTTTTCATTAAAGAGGTATATAAGTGTAAACCCTGGATTTCAAGTAGCGAACAGTTGTATTACTTCATGTTTCCCCGTACTCTTGGTGATATACATATACTGTGCTCTCTTGCCATTTTTATTTTTTTGACCACGATGCTTTGTGTTTTCTTGCAGTGAATTGGTCATGAAGACATGTAAGCTGTGGCGATATCAATGTAACGTGGTGATGGTGTTAAAGTTGTTCTTAAGAAGGTTTACATGATGAAGGATAGGCTCATCCATCCAACTTTCAGGATTGTTCAATATGAAGAGTAGCAGTTTGGGAGACCATCTTTAGACCGTTCCACACCAATTGGCCGTGAGCAGATGAAATTAGAGGAGGTACTTCGATTGCTTGGATCTGTTCTAGAAGAATTTGCTTTTGTACAAATTCATTTTATGAAGGCGAGCTTTCATTTGTAAAATTGCATTCTTGTGTCATTGTATTGCTTTTTCCAATGTACTCCATCGTCTTAGTGAAACTTTGAAAGAAATTTATGTGTAGAATTTATGTATATTTTGTTATTTGCTCATTTGTATATTTATACAATTATTGGTCTAATATTGACCATACATTTGTCAGTAAATATAGAACAAAACAAAGGATTAGGATTATTCTGTCGTAACAGAATTGTACAGGCCAGCTTGCGTTAGTGAATTTCTATTATAGCCTTTTATGTGAAATTGCTATTGTGTCCCTCATTTCTTGTTTGTTCTTCCTTGTGTTTTCTTTGTTATCACCACCACTCAAACTAAACCGAGGGCTTCAAACTAAATTCAGTTTGGTACTTAGAGAGAAAAATATCGCTGATGTCAAGGGCTTTGTGAGGATGCCGGTGAGTTGGTCTGTGATGTTAACATATTTGACCTCAAGTTCTCCTTTTTCCACTTTGTTTTTGATGAAGTGTACATGCATTTCGATATGTTTTCTTCCTGAGTGAAAGAGTGGGTTTTGAGTTAGCGATTGAGCAACATTGTTGTCGCTCCACATAGTAGGTTTGTGAGAGAGAATCGTAACTCAGATAGTAGGGATGTGAGGTAGATGAGTTCGGTAGACACTTACGAGAGGGCTCGATATTCAGCCTTGGTGTTAGATCGAGCTACTGTCGATTGTTTTTTGGAGATCCAAAAAATGAGGTTTCCCTCCAAGAAGACGCATACTCTAGTTATTAATTTTCGATCATTGAGAGAGATGGCCCAATTGGAGTCACCGTAGGCGTGGAGGTCGAGAGGAGTAGATGATGGTTTAAAAAGCAATCCCAGATTTGAAGTTCCTTTTTGGTAACGCAGAACTCTTTTATATGCAATCCAGTGTATATTTAGAGGATTTCGTAAAAACTGACTTAATCTATTTACTGCGAAGCTGATGTCTGGTCTTGTATTACATAAACACTGAAGTGCTTCTATGATACTTCGGTAGAGTGTCGGGTGTTCAAAGGGTGTGCAATCACGCAGAGATAATTTGGTTGCTATAATGATTGAAGTGGAACAGGGCTTGCATGAAGACATGTTAGTTTTGGTAAGTAAATCTTCAACGTTATGTTTTTGTGAAAGATATAATCTATTTCAGTTTCTATATGCTTCAAAACTAAGAAAATGATTTATGTTTCCAAGCATTTTAAGTGCAAATTGCGACTATAATTGACTAATAATCGCATGAATAACTTGAGTTGAATTTCTTGTGATTAAGATATCATCCACATAGTAGCATTGTAATGATTCCATTATTGTTTGAAAAGAATAGAGAAGTATTTGACCTTGAATTATGAAACCCCCACTGAGACAGTGCATGTTTTAGTTTATGAAACCAATCCCTAGGGGCTTGTTTCAACCCATTGAGAGCTTTAGCTAGTTTGCAAACATGATGCGACTGTGTTTTGCTTTCAAATCCTTGTGGCTAATTTATATAAACAGTTTCATGTAAGTCCCCATGTAAAAATGCATTGTTGATGTCAACTTGCTGGATATCTCAGTGATGAGAAATAGTAAGTGACATAATTTTTCTGATTGATGAGGCTTTCACAACAGGGCTGAAAGTCTCTGAAAAGTCAATGCCAGGGGTTTGATTAAACCCTTTGGTGGCAAACTGAGCCTTGTGTTTAGAGATAATCCCATTAGCATTATACTTGGTCCGGAGCACCCATTTTGTGTCAAGAATGTGTATGGTAGGCTTGTAGGGAACAAGTGTCCAAGTGTGATTTTGTTGTAAAGCCTTGAATTCATATTGCATAGCTTGAAACTATATAGGATTATTTAGAGCTTCAGAAACTGTTGTGGGTTGAAACAATTGAAGTCCGATGTCACCTTGGCGTTATTTCAAAATTTAACTAAGGATTGCATATAGTGCAACCTCGGGTTATTCTCTTTGAGGAGTCAAAAATGAAATGAAATTCTTAAGTAACTAAATGCAATGCAACCTAAACTATAGAATGAGTTTGATTTGATTAACTATCACTAAAATTGCAATGAATTAAATAAACATAAAGAACTTGTTTTTGGTATTTTTAATTTAAAATGAGTGATATGGAATGAAAAACACAAGTGATTAACAATGATAAAAGCAATCCTCCAATTCAATAGCATAGGCAATCATCACTTAAACAGATATAGGAGTTAAAAACAATGAACCAAGAGTTATAATCAAGCTTTTAATCTAACAACCGAGACACCTCGAATTATCACAAAATATTTTCCAAGGTCCCAATTTACTAACTGCCACCAGAATAGTAAAACAGAACTAAGGATACTAAAAACCAATGCTCAATTATTACTCAATAATTAATAAAACAACAAAATTAAAGCCAGCAACAGATATAATAATCCAATAATTCAAGTCACCTTGAATAATCACTAAATATTCACTAAAATCTCAATACAAAGTCTTGACCCAAAACAAAGTAATGAAATTAAGCCATAATCAGTACAATATTAGTTGTTAAACAATAATCCAGCTACAGAAATCTTCCAATACAAAGATATAATCAATACATAACTCCAAAATAATTAAATAGTTATCCTAAGAACTAGGAATCACTAAATAATTAAATGGGTAGAAGATAAATGTAGCTTAAACTCCCCTATGAAGACCCAAGCTTCTGCCATTGCCATTGAATTTGAGGATCAGGGCGAACTAGCCACGGAAAACCATAAAAAACGCTGCCAACAGCGAGCTCCGACGATCAACCATGGAAGACAACGAAGGAGATGACAAAACAGTGAGGAAGAAGCTCAGAATCCAAAAGGAAACGAGATAGAAGATGGGAATGATGGTTTGGATTTGTGGGAGACGAGGAAAGAGGACGAAATTGAGGTCTGGGTGAGTGGAGTAGTCTGCCGTCCAATAAAACCCTCTTTTTTTTTCTTTATGAGTTCTCCCTTTTTATTAAAACCAACGCTTCCTATAAACCCTTCTTTGCTGTCTTCCTATTATCTTTTGCTATTGTGCATTTTGGTCTCATCCTTTTAACGTCTATATTTGCTTTTCTTATTTGTCCATGTGCCTGCGTACTCTTCATGTGTTACTTGCATTTTGGCCCTTCTTTATTTCCCACTGCTACTGTCGTTTTGTGCTCCTTGCCTCCCCATATTGTGTTGTCACGTTTTGCTTTTTGGATGCTGTCGTTTTGCCTATACAATAAAAATTACAAATAATGCAGCATCAATTGTCCTAAAATCAATTAATCACAATTAAACCAAAATATGACAATTTTTCCCCTTTAAACACAAATTAAATGTAAGGCACAATAATTCAAATAATAATCAAATAATGCAATAAAGACCAATTGTAGTGACAAAAACCCATCTAAATGATATGAAAAAATATATAAATAAATGAGTTTGTCAACTCCCCCTCACTTAACCTTTTGCACTCCTGGGCAAAATATCAGTAAAGAGAAATCAAACAGTTAAACTCAATGCAAGCAAACATAAAACCGTTAAAGTAAGAATATGCAATCAACTCAAGCAACCTCTATCCCTAATCAATCAACAGTCATGGAATGCTTCGGTGCAAAGAAACTAACTCAAGAGATATAGCAAAATAGAAGGAAAAGAAACATAATAGATCTCTCGTAAGGTATAAGTGTCTCACTCATCTCTCAAATAGGGAATTTTTCACTCAATCGACCTAGATTGGCACCTACCATAAGCTTGTAAAGATTCTACTATCTCCACCACTAACATACTATAGATTCATGATCAATGGGACTTTGTAAGGTTGTAATGTTGATGAAAAGCTAATGAATAGATGAAATGGAAATAATGGCAAATGCAATGCATGAGTGTTAAGAAACAACTCAAAGTGAGCTACAGTGCAACCATCAAATGAACACCAATGTGCAAATATCAACTTTAAAGAACCAATCTTTAATCTTTAACTACCAAGGGATGCCTTATTTCAAACTTTATTCTTTTTGGCCAAATTACTCCTCTTTCTTTTCTTTTTCTCTTTTCTCTCTTTTTTTCAAAATTCTTTCTTTGCTTTTTTTGCACATTTTCTTCTCTTTTTTTGTTTTTTTTTGTTTTTTGGAATGTTGGCATACCTAACCCAAGAAGATAAAAATAGCAACATCAATAATGCACATTTAATCATGAAGAACATAATGTAACTCATGCAAAACACTTGTTCGAAAACAATGGAATCAAAGAAAGTGAAGGGCTCAAAGGGGTAAGCAGAGGTCAATTGAAATGGCTTGTATTTGGGTGAAATGGATTAGAAATGAATGCCCCTATCATGCTCACAAATTTAGGTATTAACACAGCGTTGAAAAAGAATCTAGACAAGTTTTAAAGACTAACCAAACTAGGTGGAAATCTCACAAGATGAGAAAGAAAAGTAAGGCTAAAAAATCCTTCCAACAAGGCTTTCTCTAAAATATTTCCTCCCTAAAATCAAGTTATAAAATCGAGGTTAATAACATTGCACCAAAGGCACTCCACTATGCTAATCAACTAGGAATAAAAATTACTTAAATCAAAATGCATTCAAGCCTTGACATGCCAATGTTCACATGCATAAGCAACAAGGATTTTAAAACAAAGCCCAAGGAACGAAAAAAAATCAAGTAGAAGGTGGGAATCACAGCAGCAAATAGTTCTTAAAAGATAAGTCAAATCAATTTAGCTTAAAGAGTTCAAAATTTTTGAAAATTTCAGATTATTTCAGCTCAATCAAACAAACATGCATAATGCAAAGTCAATAAGTGACAATCCAAGTAGTGGTAAAACAAATCAGCAAAAGCAATCCCTCCCCCACACTTAGTCAATGCATTGTCCTCAATATAAGAAAAATAAGTGTAGGCGAAATGGCAAAAGCAAGGGGAAACTAAACTAACAACTACTAAATGAAAATAAAAAACCACAACTACTTCCTACTAGAGAGGTTCCCTCCCCCACACTTACTCCGAATTATCTCAGCAAATAGATATCACCATCAATACTATAGAAAGTAAAGGAGAAGGGTGGAAGGGAACAACCATGTGATTGGTCTTTGATCGTCATGGTAGTGCTTAAGTAGATGACCATTAACTTGTGAAACATGACCAGTTGCTTCATCTACTAGCTCTACCATACCAAATGAATGCACCTTGGTAACTTTGAAAGGGCCCTCCCACTTGGTGACGAACTTCCCGGGCAGCAACTTTAACTGGGCTTTGAACTTTAAAACCTTGTCACCTTCATGAAACTCTTTCCTCAGAATTTGTTTGTCATGAATCATTTTCAGCTTGTCTTTATAGATTCTAACGTTATCATAGGACTCAAGTCTCATCTCTTCAAGCTCTTGGAGTTGCATTGTCTGGTTTTCCAATGAAGATTCAAAGTCTGCATCACATACCTTGATTGCCCAATAAGATTTGTGCTCGGTCT
>JANZXP010000002.1:16005925-16026239 GCA_027576715.1 Erythroxylum flavicans
ATGAGATGTGTTTTCCTAATTTCTCCGATTAATCTCTCGTGTACCCGTTTCTATAATTCAACCCGTTATATGGAAACGGGATGTTACAGTAATCCACTAAACAGCAACCAAGTCAAAGAGCAAACCAAAACTTTTATCTAGTCAAGAAAATGCAAATGGAAATGGAATATGCAATGCCAATGCAAGTATGAGGCTCAATAAATAAACCCCAGTCAATGTTACTTGACACTTAGTTACTAGGGAAACAATTTCTTGGCTCCCCAGCAATGGCACCACTTGAAACAACTGAAGTCCGATGTCGCCTTGGGGTTACTTCAAAATTTAAACAAGGATTGCATATAGTGTAACCTCGGGTCGTTCTCTTTGAGAAGCCGAAAATGAAATTAAATTCCTAAGTAACTAAATGCAATGCAACCATAACTATAGAATGGGGTTTGATTTGATTAACTATCACTAAAATTGCATTAAAATAAACATAAAGGACTTGTTTTTGGTATTTTTAATTTAAAATGAGTGATATGGAATGAAAAACACAAGTGATTAACAAAGATAAAAGTAACCCTCCAATTCAATAGCACAGGTAATCATCACTTAAACATATATGGGTGTTATAAACAATGAACCAAGAGTTATAATCAAGCTTTTAATCCAACAACTGAGCCAGGTCGAATTATCACAAAATATTTTCCAAGGTCCCAATCTACTAATTGCCACCAGAATAGTAAAATAAAACTAAGGATATTAAAAACCAATGCTCAATTATTACTCAATAATTAATAAAACAGAATTAAAGCCAGCAACAAATATAATAATCCAATAATTCAAGCCACCTTGAATAATCACTAAATATTCACTAAAATCTCAATACAAAGTCTTGACCCAAAACAAAGTAATAAAATTAAGCCATAATAAGCACAATATCAGTTTTTAAATAATAATCCAGCCACAGAAATCTTCCAATACAAAGATATAATCAATACATAACTCCAAAATAATTAAATAGTTATCCTAAGATCTAGAAATCACTAAATAATTAAATGGTAAGAAGATAAATGCAGCTTAAGCTCCCCTATGAAGACCCAAGCTCCTGCCATTGCCATTGAATCGAAGGATCAGGACGAACTAGTCACAGGAAATCATAGAAAATGCTGCCAACAGCGAGCTCCGACGATCAACCATGGAACATAGCGAAGGAGATGACGGAACAATGAGGAAGAAGCCCAGAATCCAAAAGGAAACAGGATGGAAGATGGGAATGATGGTTTGAATTTATGGGAGATGAGGACAAGGGACAAAATCGAGGTCTGGGTGAGTGGAGTAGTCTGCTGTCCAATAAAACCCTCTTTTTTCTCTTTCTGCGTTCTCCTTTTTTATTAAAACCAATGCTTCCTATAAACCCTTCTTTGCTGTCTTCCTATTATCTCTTGCTACTGTACGTTTTGGTCTCATCCTTTTAACGTCTATGTTTTGCTTTTCTTATTTATCCATGTGCCTGTGTACTCTTCATGTGTTACTTGCGTTTTGGCCCTTCTTTATTTCCCACTGCTGCTGTCGTTTTGTGCTCCTTGCCTCACCATGTTGTGCTATCACGTTTTGCTTTTTGGATGCTGCCATTTTGCCTCTACAATAAAAATTACAAATAATGTAGCATCAATTGTCCTAAAATCAATTAATCACAATTAAACTAAAATATGACAATTTTGCCCCTTTAAACATATTAAATGTAAGGCACAATAATTCAAATAATAATGAAATAATGCAATAAAGACCAATTATAGTGACAAAAACCCATCCAAATGATACGAAAAAATATATAAATAAAGTCATGGATTCAGAGTGAGGATTTAAAGCAAGGGAGAAGGAATAAAGTTTAGGTTTAAAAATTCCACTTTTGGAGCGAGTTTGCATAGGATGATTATTTTGTGTTAATGGGAAAGAAGGATTGAGTTCAATGTTTGGTGTGGTCGACAGAATAGGATTAGTAAGTTATTTTGATTGTTTGATAAAATTGCAGGATGTGATGGTGAGCAAGGATTCTGAGAGTTTATCTGTCTGTTGGAGGATTTAGTTGTATGAGAACATTCTGTAGCAAAGGAGTGAGTCATGACAGCTTTTAGAGAGGTTGAGGTTAAAGTGAAGATAGGAAGACTTGGTGAAGCTATAGGATGATTTGAGTGCGTGGGAAAAAATTGAGGAAATGAAAATTCTTCCTCGTTAAAGACCACAAGACGAGAGATGTTGATTTTCCCTTGATTAATGAAACATTTGTAACCTTGATGCATTGAACTATATACAAGAAAAACACATTTTGTCGTATGAAATCCGAATTTATGGTGAGAATAATATTTAAGATAAGGAAAGTAATTACAAACCAAATGTTTTGAGATAGAGATAATTTAGGGGTTTATTATACAACTTTTCAAATGGTGAGAGATTGTTTAGTCTTGGAGATGGGAGGTTATTGATGAGATAGGTGGCTGTAGAGAAGGCTTCTAGCTAATAGGTGTGTGGTATGTGAGTATGGGATAAAAGAGTTAGTCCAATTTCAGTGATATATCGATATTTTCTCTCAGAGAGACACCATTTTATTGGTGAGTGTAAGGACAACTAAACCGTGGTTATATTCCATGTTTTGTGAGGTAAGGTAAGAGGACTTTGTATTCACCTCCCATGTCAGTGTGAAGAGCTTTGATTTTTCTGTTCAATTGGAGTTCAACATTGTCTTTGAATTTGACGAAAAATGATAGAGTATCAGATTTTAGATTTAGCGGATAAAACCATGTGAATCTTATTTAGGCATTAATAAAGATAAGATATATTTATGTCCTTCAGTTGAGAGATATAGAGAGGGTCCCTAAATATCGGAGTATATGATGTCAAATGGATTTTGAACAGCTATGTAATGAGTTTGAAAAGGTAGTTGAATGGATTTTGAACAGCTATGTAATGAGTTTGAAAAGGTAGTTGATGTAATTTTCCTTGCTTATAGACATCATAATAGGACAGGTTGTTACGATTTATATTGAATTTCATTGAACTTAGAATTTTTTTAAGGTACTGTTGGAAGGATGTCTTAATTTGGCATGCCAAACATTAACATTTTTCTGTGTTATGTTTATCTCACAATGATTGCCCTTCAAAAGAGAAGAAACTTCCTGTTATGAAAAACTGAACTTATGAGCAGGGTATGTTTGCATGACTGACATGATTTTGTTGTGCGTTTTATAGCTTTAAGGCTGTAGAGGCCATCCTGAAGCACTCTCTTGAGCAGAATCTTCCCTGTTACTTTGTCCTTAAATGAACAACTTTTATTAGTAAAATTAACAAAAATTTTGTTATCTTTGGTAAGTTTAGAAATGGTCAGCAGATTTTTGGTTATGTTTGGAACATGCATAATTTGTTTTAGTGCAAGAGGTGTGTGGGTATTATCTAGGAAATGTATGTAAGATGAGGCAATATTAGCAATAGGAAGAGAGCTACTATTACCAACAATGAGTTGATCCTTTCCACCGTACTCTAAACTTATTGACAGATTATTAAGGTCTGCTGTTACATGATTTGTAGCCCTACTGTCTATAAACCATGTATTGTTATTAACTACTTCCGAGAAGTATATCCATGCTGATTTTAAGCCAAATAGGATTGAAGACAGTTTTGTGCATTGTTCTATGTTTGTTAGGTGAAGATGTTCTGCCTCCATGGTTAGGTAATGTTACCTTGCCATGATATATTAAACTTTTTGGGACATTTTAGTGTTTAATGGCCGCATTTGTGGCAAAACTGACAAAAGATTATGTTTCCATTATATCTGTCTCCTCTCCTACGATTTCCTCTTCCTCTAAATCCACTTCTTCCTCATTGATTGTTTTGATTGAAAGTTGTAGAGTTTATAGTCGGTGATGAGTTATCTTTATGATCCATAACAAAGCTTATTATGTTTAACTGCTCTATTGTGTTATCAAAGTTGACTTTAACAAAGGTTTTGATTACATAAGTTGGAAATTTGTATTCAACTTGCTTGAAGACCCCTTTTCTCCTTATCTATTCATATTATCCATAGAGACATTGACTCAACTTTTGAAGTATAACATCTTGAGGAGCCCCAGTTTCAAGTATCTAAATAAGTGTAAGAAGATTAAGCTAACTAGTTTATGTTTTGGAGATGACTTACCACTCTTCTCTAAAGTTGAAGCGAAATCAGTTTAAGCTTTGATGAAGTCTTTAAGACAGTTCAGGAAGCTATCTAGCCTAAACATTAACTACAACAAAAGCCACATTATTCTGGCCATTAGTTTTATGCCATATGCGGAAAAACTTAGAGCTTTAATTGATATGCCTATTAAAGCCCCTCCTCTATTGTACTAAGGGCTACCTATGGTGACAAAGAGATTACAATTTAAGGAGTGCTTAACTTTGATGGAAAAAATCCAAAAGAGATTGAGTAGTTAGACTGATAAGGAGCTTTCTTTTGGTAAAAACTCTAACTAATAAAATCTATATCCAATTTTATGCATATCTATTGGAGTTCACATATGTTCTTGTTTAAATGCTTAATCAAGACCACTGAGGGGATAAAGAGGAAATTTTTATGGGAAAAAATTGATGCTAGTAAATATAATGCTAAGGTCAAATAATTGGAGGTTTGTAAATCCCTTGATGAGGGGGGAATTGGTATTGCTTTTATAATCGTAATCAATAATGTTTTAATGGTTAAGAGATTATGGAGAGTGTTAATGGATAAAGAATCATTATATATGAGGTAGATGCACATTTATATTTTAAATGGGGACAATATTTGGTCTCTTAAAAATGAAGCTTCTCACTCTTGATTCACTACTTAGTTGCTTAAGTTGAGAAGTACAATTGAGCTAATATAAGTAGTAGAATTAGGGATGGCATCTTAACATTCTATATTATGAAAATTAGACAGGAAATAAAGATTTAAATAATAATATGCAAGTCGTCCAAGTCTTGAATCAAATTCCAACTTAAGCAAAGGTTAGTAGGTGGATCGAAAAAGGGAAATAGGGGAACTTTCCAAGGGAATTGATTCAGTTCGTTCTAAATTATCATCCTAATACGAAGATAAGGGTTTGTTATATTTGGAACAATCACCTTAATGGTAAATTCATAAATAAAGATTATAAGGAGTGGATTAGACCAAGAGCATAGATTGTGGCTTAGAATAAACCAATATGGGATAGAAATCTTAGACCTAGAGACTCCTTTATTATGTAGTTTATGGCTAAAATAAAGTTAAAACAATGAAGAGGCTCCATTTTCTCCAAATGTAAGATACTTGCATTCTATGCGGACTAGAGGCAGAAATTGTCACATTTGTTCTTCCATTGCAACTTTTATAAAGCGATATGGGAACAAGTAAAGGGTCCCATGAAATGGAGAGCTAATGTATGTTGCTACTTGGATATTATTAGATAGCTACTGGAAAGTCTCAACTTTCTCACTGGAAGTGATTTAGTTGCTTATCTAATCTCATTTGCTACCTTCCTATAAACTGTTTAAAAGGACAGAAACTTAAGGAGATTCAAATATCAAGAAAAATAACTTGAAATATCTATGAATCATGTTTATACAAGGGAATAAGCAAACCGTTTTAAGGAATTTAATGATCTAAGTGGGCATATATTGTGCACATGGAGAATTGATTAAGAATTCCTTGTTCGCATACAATTCCATAAGTTGGAAGATATTAAATACATACTTTTGTTATGGATCAGTCTATAACTACTAGAAAATTTTAAGAGGTTTTGTATAGATGTTATTGTTTAAGAGAGGTGTTAGAAGTGACATTTATAGTCGCTTGAAGATGTATAAAGGAAGCTAGGATAACTTAAAGGAGCTCATCTTCCAAGTAGTGGTTCTACTTGCCTATAATTAGTGTAGCATTCAAAGTTAGCAAATCAGAGTCTTATCTAATTAAGTGAGGTATGGAGAAAGGACTCATAGTTAGTCATTGTCATATTTGGTCTTGGTTTGAAATTTCCTGTATGTATCCCAGTCCTCTCCAGCAAGGAGCTCTACTTCGCATGCAAAGCAGATGGATGCGAGGATAAGGAATACTCCCATAACCTACTTGTTAGTGTTTATTGATACTACTCTCCCCTTTTATAGGGTAATATCTAACATGTTGGCATTAAGTTTTGTAATATGTAATGGATAAAAATATGTGAAGTGCTTGCTATGTTATAATTAACATTTGGTTCCCAATTTTTTGGAAAAATTTTAAAATTTCCTAAATTGTGATTTAATAGGCAAGATTACATGTCTAAATTCTTCTCCACATGAACTCAGAATTTTCATTCCTATGATGACTAATGAGGAGAAAATAGGGAGTCTAAATGACAGTTTTTCAAAGAAGATGTGAAATCAATAGTCTTTAACCTAATCCTAAAAAAGGCCTCAGGACCTGATGAGCTAAATTTTTTACTTTTTTAGAAAGCATGGAACTTAGTGGGGACTAAATTTTAAAATCCATTTTGGAGCTCCTTTCAGATGGAAATATGCTTAAAGATATAAATAGAACCCACATTTGCTTAATTCCAAAGGGGCTTATTCTAATCAATATTTAAGATAGCTACCAGGTTAAAAGGCACTCTTTAGTCAATCAATAATCCTATTTAACGGGCTTTTATCTATGGGAGAAGTATAAGGGACAATAGATATCTATAAAACTTTTGATTTAATTTCTTAGAGTTTTATCCTAAAAGCAATGGAAGCCCTGAGATATCCTAGCTTCTTCATCTTTTAGCATCTTTGTTAATGGACAAACAATCCAACTTTTCAAAGAAGGAAAAGGATTAAAAAAGGTGATCTTTTTATTCCCTATTTGTTCGTAATATATATTAACTTTCTTTCAGGAAGAAAAGATAAGGACATTATGGAGAAAAGTATACTTACTATATCAGTAAAAGGCTAAATCTTAACCACCTATCCTTTGTAGATGTTTTTATTCTATTATGTATATTAAATGAAATCTCAATAAGAATCCTTATGGAAACTATGTATCAATTTAGCAACTTATCTAGCCTTAATAGTAATCAAGAGAATAGTTGTGTGTTAAGAGGAAATGCCAATGTAGTTGAAGTATTGGCAAATGTAGCTAGTTTAAAACTTGACACACCTCTATTTAAAAATCCTAGTGTCCCAATTACTACATCAAGATTTATTAAAAAAGATTGTCAACCTTTGTTTGATGCCATTTAAAGAAGAATAGGAAGCTGGAATAACACGTGTCTCTCTTATACTAGTATATGACAACTTAATTTATCAATTCTGAATAACCTTCATTCGCATAGGAGTTCTCATCTGAGCCTCCCTTGTCACAATTAAGGCAATAAATATGTTAATTAAGAACTTTTATGGAGTTAAGGCCCTAATAAATCAACTTAAGCAAAAGTAAAATGGAAAGATGTCTATATCTCTAAGGATACGGAGGGGAGATTAAGGTGCTACTCTATTAAAGTTGTGAATGAAGTGCTTTTGGCAAAAAGAATATGGAAAATTTATATTTAAAAAGGTTCCTTATGCGTAAGATGGATACAGTCTCACTTTCTTAATAGAGAAAATTTCTAAAACCTCAAGCTTCATGCAAACATATCGTAGACATTATTAAAATTACTAAATTGTGTGGTACTATAATTCGACATATGAAATGCATAGTTGGTAATAAAAAAGACAATTTTCCTAATTTGACAATTAACGGAATCCTAGTCCTCTATTCAATCTTTCGAGCTCCCAAAGTCTCATCTTTTTAATGCAATTTGATGTTAAGGTTAAAAGAGTTATAAGAAATGGATCCTGGAGCTGTCACTTGAGAGGATTCACTTTTATCTTGGCCAATATATGTAATTACTATCCTAATCATATAAGAGAATACTTAATCATTTCACCTACTCATAACTCACGTGTGTTTACAAATAAAACTTGTCTTAAAATTTTCAATCTTTCACCCCTAAAGGTTACTTGGTATAAACTAGTCTGGGACTATATTTGTCTCCTTAAGCAACCTTCATATTATGGTTAGTTTTGAAGTAAAGACTCCAAACTAAAGATAAAATTAAAGGCAGTTCAATCATTAACACCTGCTCCTTTTATCAACGGGAACAAGAATCCATCAATCACTTATTTTTCTAATGCTCATACTCTTTAATTGTTTAGGGATAGGTTAAGGACTAGTGTAAGTAGGTTTATGTTGAAAAAGAATGAAATATCACCTAATGAGCATGTGACGTTAGATACAATTCTAAAAGGGATTTGAAACTGTTAAGGATTTCCTTCAACTACTGTATTTATAAAAAATGGAGAGAAAGGAACTTGAGAGCCTTCTAACAAGTGCAAATTGTAGGGATGGCAATAGGTCGGGTCTGGCCTAGGCCCTAGAGAGGTTGCTTGATCTGAGCTCAGCCCGAGTCGATTTATTATTTTTTAGAAAATTTTAAAATGACGTTATTTTGTTGTTACCCGATAGGCATAAAGAATAAGATCCGAGGCTCAGCCTGGGCCAAAACTACCAGCTTTAACAACTTGGCACTGATAGCCTATCTATAAATTTTAGGAATTGGATAAAAGGAGGTTATTCTAGTAAAAGGAAACAAAGTTTAGTTGAGTGATGAGATGAAAAGTGCTTAGAATGTTTAACTAATATGCTTGGTTGAAGCTTTAATATTTTTAGTGCTAGAATAAAGAGTATCGAATTCTAGAATACTAGTTTCTAATCCTTTAGACGCTTTATTGTTTTCAAGTCTTTGGATTTAGAATTGTAAGTTTTCAATTTTCCTTTTTTCTAAATACCTTAGTGTGCCTTGATCTTCTTTTATGCTTGACTTGATCTTCATTTTGAAGATTCTAAACTTCATCTTCCTTTTATCAACTTCATGAAGTATCTTCTCAAATTATATGTGGTTATATCTTGTTATTATATAGCTTCTCATCAATATAACAAACTCATTAGTAGGATTTGTGATTATTATCATTAAAACATTGATTGGAACTTCCTTTAGTTTACAAATTTTCCCTTTTTCATGATGAAAAAATATTTATGATATTAGAGAGCAGTAATAATATTAAGCACATATGCAAATATCTATATTAAGATAATGATTAGTTCCTGCTTAATTCATACATTAAACATAATTGATTGTCAAAAATAAAAAGTGATATCTAGTATAAAGTAAATAAAATATCAATAAGAAAAAGAGAATTTCAATATCATATAAAAGAAATATCCACATATAAAATAAATTTTAAAAGTTACCTCTTTACAAAATTCACACTTCCCTTAAATCTAATATCACTAAGTTGCTTACCCCCTTTTTAAAACCATAAAAAATCAATTAGTTGGAGGAGGAAAGTGGGACTCAATTAAATGACATGGGTCATCATGATAATACAGTACGATGTCTCAGAAGGAGTCAAGTCCGACAAGCATCAAATAGAGACCAATGATATGATCAAGAGGGAGTAGTCTCATCATTTGCAAGCAACTCAATGGTATGACTTAGTAGAGGATTATCAGAGCCAATTCCATATGAAGGAGCCTCATGTACTATTGAAGGCTACTAGGGTTAGAGATAGCGAGTTTGATACTTAATAGTTGTTAGACGAGCATTAGATAGAGACCAATAACATTCCCAAGTAGCTCATATTATGACTAAGTAGAGGATTATCAGAGCCAATACCATATGGAGAAGCCTTATGTACTGTTGAAGGCTACTAAGATTAGAGCTGTTATTGCTAGTGTAGGTGAGCCATTTGACTATCAATTAAATAGTAATTCATAAGATTAAGAGTGTCAGAGTAAGAAAAGAAATCAAAATCATTGTCATCACTAGTAGAAGGAATGTGAAAATGCTAGAAGATGAGGCAAGTATTAGGCCGTAAGGAACGTTTTGCTTCTTTTTCGTGTTTTGAAGGAAATTCACTATATTGAGCAAAATAGAGAGAGCAGGATTAATGGCTTCTCCTAACATAAGTGTAGTAAGGAATCAAAGGTTATCATGGCTCAAAAATGTAAAATGACCACCAACAAAAACAAAATTAAACTTATTAAAAAGATGATGAAATTGAATAATGGCATTGAGGTTATAAACATCTTTGGGTTTTGTAATGACCTTTAAACTATTACCTAGCTCAAAGATAATTTTAACTCTATTAGTCATGGATTAAGGTCACATTTTATATTAGGTACAAAAAATATAATAGGCCATATTTCTAAGAATATAAATTCCTATTATCTCAATTTTAAGATCATAAGTGAGATGAATATCGACTCTATATATTTATCTGAAGTGATTTTTGGGGATGACTCTTGAGTCCTCCAAATCTTAGAAGGAGTGAGGTTAGCTCTACCTCAAGTCACTGTCTTAGACACAAAATTATGGTTCCTTTTAGTTCTTACCATGGGTTAGATGAAGGACAAAGGATAAAGATTATAGAGATAGATAAGAAAGGTTTAAAGAGGGTATAAGAACTAATAGTCTATGGTCATCCGCAGGAAAGACACTTCCATATTCAATTACACTAGCGTCAGATAGATAAGAAAGTTTCAAAGAGGATATAAGTACTAATGGTGTATGGTCATCCACAGGAAAAACAAATTTGATAAATTCAATTACAGCAAAGTTAATTCTTTAAACATCACAACAAGTAAGATGCAACATTAATTATGAAGTGTACATAGTTGATAACTAATCAAAATCAAAGTAGTTTGAAGAAGTAAAAATAAGACCAAAAATATGATTTGAAAAGTACAATCACATAAAAGCAAAATGGCTTCAATGTTGTGAGAATGAACCATAACTAAAAGAAATCCTTATTTCTTTATGGACGTCAAAGTTAATATCTTTTAATGGAATATGAATTGAATTTTTTCTATAAAATTGAACATTGAAAAAGCTCATAAACATCTTTTGATTGAATTAGTAGATCATCAAATTTACAACAAATTGCAAAAATTCGTGTAAGGTAAAAAATTCCTAACTTTTATTAAGAAAAGTACCAAAAACTCAAATTTAATAAGATTGAATACATCTGATGTAATTGAGGGTTGAAGATCTAAAATTTACCCTTCATTTTTACTAATAAACTAATAATGTGAAAGAATACCTAAAATATGTAGGAATTGAAGAATCTTGAAATTTGAAATTCTAACTCACACCTAGATCTCAATTGGATTCAATATAAAGGAAATTTCATGAAATCAGAAATATAAATATATTTAAAATTATGCAAATAACACAGATTAATCAATAATTAGAGAGGCAAAATTGGAAATGAGGATGTAGAGTAAGAAAGCTTCTCCAGTCCTCTCCATCCATCCTACTCTATTTCATTTCTACCTCACCACTCCTTCCTTCCTCCCCTAAATCTGAGGGTTCTACTCTCCTTATTTTCCACTCGTTCTCCTTCATAGCTTCGACTGATAGTAGTCCAATGTTAATCTAAAGGTATAATTGGAATTTTAATTTTCTTTTACATCTATCTTTTCTTTTTTGGGAACCAATCTTCTGAAACAACTTTCCTCAAGTTTTGTTTTTTGCTCTGCATGGTTATGCATAAACAGACTGTAGACATTATGTAGCGTCACTTATATAAATTTCCTTCTCTGCACTTAAATGCTTGCCCCCTTTCCTCAACACCAAGCTTGGTACCCCTTACATTAACCTGATTTTGCTTCACTTGAACCCTCTCAAGACCAAGCCTTAAAACAAATCCTTCTATATGATGGATCCCTAAAATATGTTTCATGGAAATAATTCATAGGAGAACCATCTCACTCAAAGTTACCCTTTCAACTGCCTACAGTAAAGGATTATATAGTGATTGTCTCTCCCCCTAGATGTTTTTAAATAAAGTGTGAGCTCTTAGTTAACCACGATGGTTGTTTTTTTTATATTAGGAAAAGGATAGATTTTCCTTTAGTGAGGTAAAGGAGCTTATAAACAGTGGAACTCTTGTGGTCTATAAGTGGTTATGCTAAATGAAGAATCATTATTTAGGGAGGCCCTTGGCATATAAATAGTGGTCCTATTTCCCTTCAAATATGGAAATCAAACAATAAATTAGAGGACATCCCTCAGAAGCAAGCGCCATTGTGAGTAAATTTCCATAACGTTCCTCTTAAATATTGAACAACTAATGGCTTGAGTTCTGGTAAAAGCTACATAAGTAAACCGTTGTGCATGGTTGTGGCAACATCAATAAGGTGGAGGATTGGGTATGCATACATTTTTGGTGGAATATACCTAAAGCATGAGCTCTTAGAAGAAATCCCACCTCTTAGGTTAAGGGGAAAATGATCAACTCATTAAAAACATGATGAAAGTTTCCTACCAATGGTGCTTACAACCTAACAAGGAAAAATATAGTGTCTAATGTGAAAGATTTTCATTAGAGGCAATTATGAAGAATTGGTTGTGCCATAGAAGAACTAGGAGACATAAATGATTGACTAGGACAAGACTACAGTGTGTTAGACCTGCTAGTTTATAAGCAGTTCATCCAGTCTTAAATAAGCAAACTAATGTTCCTTAACTAAATAGGGATTTAAGTTCCCTAACCTAGCAACCACTAAAAAGGTAGGGTCAATGAATTGAAAATATAGGGGGAAAATCCAAAAGAGACCCAAACCCCTAAGTTAGACATTGGGGGCATTCAAGGGGGAGAATTCTATGTAATTCTACTTCTTACCGAAGCCTTAAGAGGACTTTATCATAGTAGAAAGATATAATTCAAGTTAAAAATCTAAGAATTTTTAATTATTAAATAATTTCAGTTTCCCTAGAAAATAAGGGGGTTAAATGACTTAAAAAAACAACTTTTGGTAGCTGACTATATAAACAAAAATAAACTGTTGATGTTTGGGCTATTGGAGATAAATTTGAAATCTCTATCCTGTTCAAAACACAATTTCCTAACAAATACATGGAGCTTGATCATAAACCATTCTCATAACCATATATGATGCATTCTAGTGGCTTTCAACCCTATAATGGTGGATATGAAGGAGATAGGAACAATCTAGATTAACTTTATTTATGCCTTAAACATAGCTTTTTAGAGAGATTCCTTGTGGAAGGAGTTAAAGGAAATTAAAAGAAAGATCTCAAGCGTGTGGTTACTTTTAAGGGATTTTAATTGCTTCATAATCATAAGGAAATCATTGCAATCTAAACCCTTGTAAGGAGTTACTTACCTATATGTCCAAACTTAAGGTAACTGACATAAAATAGGTTGGCTGCCATTTCATATGGAGCAATAGGCAATAACAACCATAGAACATTTAAAGGAAACTATAGAGTGTGCTAGGAATGTAGATTGGAAATGTAGATGGGTATGATTTGCTCATATTTCATGAGAAACTTCAATCTTCAAAATATGGGCTTAAGAAACTCAACTAGTTACACCAAATTGGGTTAAAGGAAACTATAAAAGGAGCTAAGGAGAAGCTTTAACTTACTTAAAAGGAAGTCTACATCAATTCGGGTGATTTATACTTGAAAATCTTGGAAAAACAAGCCTTGAATGAATATATTAAGGCCCTACAAGATTATAATTTCACAATAGCTCAGAAATCTAGAATGGATTGGTTAAGGTATGGTGACTCAAAAAATAATTTCTACAAATTCTTACTTACAAGAAGTAACAATAATAGCATCTTCATACCTAAAACTGAAAATAAAGTAGAAGTGAAGAGCCAAAAGGACCTTTTGATCTATGCTAAAAAATATTTTCAAAATATTCTTGGACCTCCACTTTAATAACTAAAATAGGGGGAATGAATGGACTATTCCTAGATAAAATACCCCTTCATCAAAGATAAATACTAACCAAAGTAGTCATATACGAGGAAGTAAGAGGTGTTGTTTTCAATACTAATCCTTATAAATCCTCATAAGCTAAAGGATTTAATATTTTTTTATTGTAAAGCATGGAGATGCATAAAGAAGTATGTATTTGAAGTGGTGAAGGAGTTCTTTATCATCTCAAAATTACCGAGGATATAGAATAGGACACTTACTTATTTAGTTCCAAAGACAAACTTGGCTTTTTTTATAAAGGATTACAGGCACATTGAATGTTGCAACCTATTCTATAAGATCAATTCCAAAATCTTGGTGAACATGTTAACGCTAATCTTACTTGACACTATCGATCACATCCAAGCAACCTTCATCTAAGGGAGATGTATCGGAGACAATATATTACTTATCCAGGAGCTATTGAAGCACTACCATAAGGCATTTGACACATTGCAATAGAGCTTTATCCTAAAATTTATAAAGGATATTAGGTTCCCGGATAAGTTTGTGGAATGGATTAGCCAGTGCATCAATACACCAACCTATATGGTTGTATTTGATGGAGAAATTTTAGAACTATTTCAGGAACAAGTGGTATTCGAAGAGGGGATCCTTTATCCTGATATCTTGTTACAATATACTTGGAATGCTTATCAAGTATTCTCAATAGGAATATTAGTAGGGAATGTGGCTTCAAGTTTAATAAAAAAGGCACAACTCTACACTTCACTTACCTCACTTTCGTGTATGTTGTTCTATTGTTCTGTATAGCTAATAGGCCCTCCATTCTATACCTAATACAATCACTACAAAATTTTAGTTCACTTTTAAACCTTATAATAAATAAGGAGAAAAGCTTCCTTATTGCCTTAAAAGATTGTGAGCTTGATCTATAAGATTGGGAGCTGTTTACAGGAATAAGTGTATGACTTTTCCCCTTTGTATACCTCACGATGCTTATCTCATCAAAGAAAATCATATACCTAAATTGCTAAGAACTCTTTGATAAAATCGAGAGAAGAGTGAACTCATTATCATTCAGATGCCACTTATTTATAGGGGGCTTCAGCTTTTAAATTTTATGCTAAGTAAGTTCACAACCTTTTGGTCATCTCACCTTGCATTGCCAAAGAAGCTAACTAAAGAAGCTGTTAAAAAAATTACCTTTGGAAAAGAGGCTTAAAATAGAAATAAAAAGTGAAAGTTAATTGGAAAAGAGCCTATTTACCTATGAAATAAGGTCAGCTTGTCATTTTATCACTCTAACTAGTAAACAAAGCTATTATAGAAAATAAATAAGGAGAATATTAACTGAAAAGGACTCCTTATGGGTGAAGTGGGTTTATGTGTTCTATTTATTGGCAAGAAGTATAAGGAGAATCAATGCAAGGTTAGATGTGGTTTAAATCTTGAAAACTTGAGACTTCATCTAGCAGTCCATACAAGTGAAAGTTGGAAATGGATTAGATACATCCTATTGGAAAGAAAATTGGTCCCCTATAGTAGCACTATATTTACACCCTAACTTCAAATCTTTGAGGTAACTAATGAGTGCAACAGTAAGCTGCTTGATCACCAATGTAAGCTAAAATTATACTAGCAGAGTTTCAAGCATCCTATATATTTGTTTCCCTCCCAATAACCATGAGCTCCTACGAAGGGACTTAGTGTAGTGGATAAAGCATAATTCCATTATATTCAAGAAAAAATCCTATAGAGAATCCCTAAGGCCACTAGCTCTTACTATTCATTGGTACTATTTAGTTTGGACCAATGTGATATTAGCTAAAGTCTCGTTTGTAATGTGGATTATGGTTTAGAATAGGCTATTAACCTTTAATAGGCTCTTCAACACCAATCCAAACTTGGTTTCCTAAAAATGTAGGTTATAATTGATATGTCAAGAATTAACAAATCATTTATTTTTTAATTGTGTTTTCTCTAGGAAAATAAGGTGAGATATACTTAGTAGATGTGAAACTAAATGTCTGAAATGGTCTAAGGTGGTGGCTTGGATCAGTAACCTACCTAGCTTAAAAAGGGATGTAGATAAACTACTTTAAATAGATTTGGCTTGCATGGTTTAGAATCTTTGGAGGGAAAGGGACAACATAATCTTCAAAGAGGAAAGGTATGGAATAAAATACTTCCATCTTGCAAATATACAAATAATTTGGGAAATGGTAATGGTTAAGGAGAAAAATTTAAAGCTCTAAGGGAAATCTTATCTAATTGGTTTTTTTAAACTTTAACATGCTTGGACTTAAAGGTTCCAAGTCTAAGCAAAATTACATAGTCAGCTCATATTGGTTTGTCTGTATACTTGTGTCAGTTAGAATTCTTGTATCTAAATGTCCCCTTTTTGTTACACTAATGCCTAGATTAATATAATTATTTTATTTTTAAAAATAAATAATTGGAATAGAGATTCAAGGATTTTTAAAAATCCCCAAAGTAGAGAGATTAAGGTTTAACCTAAACAAAATATGATGAATTAAAGTTGAATGATAATTAATCTTGACCTTGTGGGTGTAAGGGAGCTTATTGGTGTTAAGTAATTCGCTTAAGGCTCACTGGAGAAAGAGGAGGGACAACAAATATTATTTTAACTTCATATGAGAAAAATGGAAAATATGCTTCTTAAAGGAGCTTCAATGAGTTTGCATGTAATGGAGATGAAAAACAATTAAAATGGGTAAGGTAATTAACTCAAGTGTGGAGGAAAGGCAAGAATATGGTGGATTTGCATAGGGAAGGAGGAAGACTAGCAATAGAATGAATAAGATAAAAGCTAAAAAAGTTAAGATTTTATTTTAAGGACCTAATATATTTGGTTGATCATGTTGATCATTTGATAATATTAGTCAACTGATGTCTAAAATTGTTCGACTATTGTAATTGACTAAACATTGATCAATATCAATAGAAGAGCTAATTTTTAAAAAATGGGTTTATTGGTCAACTATTGAGTGCTATTTGTTAACCAATGTTGGTTGTTGATTGACCAACATAATCAACCAATCTCTTTACAACCTCACTAGAAAGAGAAAAAAGTCTTAAACGATTGATATTGATCAAACATAAGAGCACATTGGTGACCAATATGCCTAAGTAGTTAACCAAAAGAGTGACCAAACTACAATCAAACTCACTAGAAAGGAAGGCATGGTGATTTTTTAGGTCATTGGTTGACCATACTAAGATATTTATGGCCTAGTACATCCTAATAACTTGAAAACCAACGTTAAAACTTAAATTAAAAATTAAGGTACATAGTAAATCACGGAAAGACTAATCAAGGATAATTATAAACATCAAAAGAGTCATTCTTCATATAGAGTTTCCATAAATTATGCGTAATTCTCTTTTAATTGTGTAAAATATATCCTTATTTATGGGTTTAGGGAAAACATTGGCTAATTTATTTTATGTATCCATAAATTCTAACTTAATATCCTTATTTTATATATGATCTCTAGTAAAATGATCTTTAGTTTCTATATTCTTAGTTTGAGAGTGCTGAACAGGGTTTTTTGTGAGGGTAATGACACTAGTATTATCGTACCTAATTGGTCTCTTTGTATGGTCGATGCTATAGTCCCTAAGTTATTGCCTAAGCCAAAAATTATGCACAAAAACTACCAGTTGCAACATATTTGACTTTTGTGGTTGATAAAACAAGTAAGTTTTATTTTTAACTAAACTATGAGACTAATGCATTTCATAGGAATTGAAAAGTACTAGATCTACTCTTTCTATACAAAAATATTATCGATATAATCTACATCTGAATAGCCAATCAAGTAAAAAGTGTATTTAGGATACGAAAGTCTTAATGAAATGGTAACATACAAATATCTTAAAATGAAATTAATGGTTAGAAGGTGGGACACCTTAAGATTGATTGAAATCTAAGATAGAAGCATACACTAAATGTAATATTAAACCCATTTGAGGTAAGATAAACCAAACTACCAATCATATTATGATAGAGATTTACATAAAATGACTTACGTTCTTCATCCTTATTCAACTTTGTTGCAATCCTTATATGTATCCCTAATGGTTTGACTTCATCCATTATGAAGCATTTGAGTATTTCTTTGGAATATTTTCCTTGATTAATAAAAATACCATCCTTTACTTTCTTGATTTTGAGTCTAAGAAAGAAGTTGAGTTCTCCCATCATGCTCATCTCAAATTCCCTACTCATACACATAGAAAATTTTTGTACATGCTTTCAATAGTGACACCAAAGATAATGTCATTAATATAATTGAAAAATTAAAATGTCATGTTTATGCTTTTAAATAAAAAATGTAGAATCAAACTTTCCTTTAAAGTACTCATTTTCTAAAATAAATAAACCTAACATGTCATACCAAGCTCTATAAACTTTTATCAAATCATATAAGGTCTTAAAAAGTTCGTAAACATAGTTAATTATATCATGATTTTCAAAGTCGGGAGGTTGATCAATATAAACTTCTTAAATAAAACCATTTTAGAAGGTTCTTTTAACATCCATTTAAAACAATTTAAAGTTCATATAGGATATAAATGCAAGTAATAACCTAATAGCTTCTAATTTAGCTATTAATAGAAAAGTTACCTCGAAGTCTATGACCTCATATTGATTATACCCTTTCACCACCAATCTATTGATCATACCCTTTTACCATCAATCTATCTTTACTTTTTTACAATGTTATATGGTTCTTTTAATTTGATTTTAAAAACCCATATTGAACCTACGATTTAGTGATTTCTAGGTCATGTAATAAATTTCATACCTTGCTTCTCTCAAATTGGTTTAACTCTTCATTCATAGTAAGAACCCAACTTTCATCGATAAGAGCTTCTTCTATAATCTTAGGTTCAATTTAAGAAATGAAAGCAAGATGAGATAAGTCTCTAAGATGATATCTACTGATTAAAACTTGTTGAATATTATCTATAATTTGTTATAGAGGATGATTCTACTTGAATTTCTAATCATTTAGAAGCTCCTCATTTTTATTATCCTTAACTTGTTTTAGTAAAGTGTTTGTATAAGTGGCGTTAATGATTGTTATTATTTTATTCAAGGACTAACTTCTCTAATTCCTTGGATAGAATTACTTTATCATCTTAAAGATCTTTCTTAGATATAATAGGGTTAGATTTATTAAAGACAACATATGTAGACTACTCGATGATAAGATTCTTCTTATTAAATAACTTATCTGCTTTATTAATTTAGAAATAGCCAAAAAATTGATTCATCCTCTTTGGAATCAAACTTCCCCAAGTAATATTTAGTGCTCAAAATGTAGCACTTATAACTAAAAACGTTGAAATAACACATTTTTGGCCTTTTATCATACCATATATCATAAGGAGATTTATTTAAAATTTGTCTTATTTAGACTCTGTTAGAGATGTGACATGTAATAGCTATGACTTCTACCAAAAATTCTTACGAAGTTTATACTCATTTATTATGGTCCTAGACATTTCTTACAATTTCCTATTCTCTATCTCAACAAATCCATTTTTTAAGGGGTATTTGTAGTATAAAAGTTGTGAAAGATACCATCATCTTCATGAAAGGCTTTAATTATTATAATCACTCATAATAGATTCAATAAAGAGGTATTTTTCATTTTGAAATCTCTTTACAAATTTGAAAAATATCCTATAACATTCATTTTTGTTAGCTAAAAATAAGATCAATATAAATCTACTAAAATCATCAACTATGAAAAAAGCATAAAAGTTACCACCTAGATTTGCATCTCTATTTATGCCAAACAAATCCATATGAAATAATTACAAAAGTTTAGTGGAAATTAATAACATTTTTCTCTTAAATAAGCTCTTGGTTTACTTCCTTATTTGGCAAGCTCTATAAGTCTTTTATTTCTCAAATTTTACCCTTAGAAGTTCACTGAAAAGTTTCTTAGAGTTAAGATTGGAGATGAGGTCCTAACTTACATGTCTAAGCCTCCTATGCTGTAACACCCCACTCCCGCTGGACCCGAACCCGATATTGATGGTGATATCCGAGTCCGTGTCCCGCGAGGGTGGTGTGCCACATCCCTAAACAATCAAAAGTCGGTATATATATTTTTTAAAACCACTAACATAAATTACAGAAAATCAATAACCAAAATGTTCCACTTTGTTTTAGAATTATTTGATACAACACAATGAAATCAACAGAAACTTTTATTAACCATTTGGGCCCATTTCAAATTACAAAATACAACCATTTCCAATTTCTCAACATTAATACAAACTGTAATATTCGATTACAAAAAATACAACATTTTGCGAAAAATACATTTCAGTGTCAAATAAAGAAAATTAATGCAGACGCGAACTGATCCCGACCTCTAGCCTTGACTTGCATGCAATAGGTATACTCCCGTTACTTAACGGGGTATTCTTCTGAGTCCTGAAAAATAATTGCAAATTTTGGGTGAGTTTTGCGAACTCAGTGAGTGACCATC
>JANZXP010000002.1:16037194-16056942 GCA_027576715.1 Erythroxylum flavicans
ATGTTGTGTGAACATCTGGAATGTGTTTATGATCTGAATGAGTGTCTGTAAAATATGTATTATGTGTATGTGATCCGGTGAAATCATCAATGATGGTTCACTCATTGAGTTCGTAAAACTCATAAAAATTACAATATGGTTTTTCAGGTACAAGACAGGAGACCTAGTTCTTTAGACAGGATTAAAGGACCCTTTAGATTTTGTTATAGCTCAGAGGTCTGTCAGCTGGCTCCAAGAGTGTTGTGTCTTGTATTTTGTTATTTTTGTTAGAACCTCTATGAGGTTACGTAACTATTTGTCTAAAGGAAATAGTGTAAATTTTGTGGATTAATGCAATGAATGCTTTTCTTAAATTTGCTGACTTTTAAATGATGTTAGTTGATGCCATGTGTAAGCTGGAATTGTTTTGCTCTAATATACCATTATCATATGTTATGTTCCTGAAAGTTTGGGTATGTACCCTATGGTAGTGGGATGTTCCATAGCATAAGCTGCTATATACGCCTCCTCTAGAATTTATCTCCTTAGATTATCAATGTTAGGCATATACAACCTCTATTTTAACCATAGTGTTTCATCCCTCAACTCAAACTCAGAATCTGGATTCATTTTTTACTTCTCTATAAGCTTTATCATTTTGGGATCTTCACTATAAACTTTCCTGATTCTGTCATGCAACATCGACCTCAGTCTCAGTGTAGTAATCGATGCTTTATTTTGCTCTAGATTTAACTCCATATTTAAAGCTCTCAATTGAATCAAGCTCGGTAACCTCGATAACTGAATCTGGGCTACACTACTATTTGACTTCCTACTCAATGCATCTTCCACCACATTAGCTCTTCCTGAATGATACGTAATCGTACAATTGTAATCCTTTAACAACTCTATCCATCTCCTCTGTCTCATGTTCAAATCCTTCTGACTTAGCAGATACCTCAAACTCTTATGATCATTGTATATTTGGAATGTCTCTCCATATAAATAATGTCTCCATATCTTTAGAGCAAAGACTACAACTATAAGCTCCAAATCATGTACTAGATAGTTTATCTCGTGAGACCTTAATTGTCTTAATGCATAGGCTATTACCTTGCCATACTGCATCAACACACATCCTAAGCTTTGATGTGAAGCATCACTGTATACTATATAGCCACCAGTTCTTGATGGAATAGTCAATACTGGAGCTGTTGTCAATCGATGTTTCAATTCCTCAAAGCTTCTCTGACAATTGTCATTCCATCTGAAAATCACATTCTTCCTCAGAAGTTTAGTTAGAGGGGCTGAGATCAATGAGAACCTCTCGATGAACCTCCGGTAATATCCGGCTAATCCTAGGAAACTCCAGATTTTTGATACATTCTTCAGAGCCTCCTACTTCATTACTACATCCGTCTTCTTTGGATCCACTTGTATACCTTTCCCATTTACTATATAACCCGGAAACACTACTTAACTCAGCCAAAACTCACATTTACTGAATTTAGCAAATAGTTGTTTCTCCCTCATAATCTGTAAGATTACTCTTAAGTGCTCAGCATGCTCTTCTCTGCTCTTTGAGTACATTAAGATATCATCAATAATCATAATTACAAAATGATCCAGGTAGGGCTAAAACACCTTATTCATCAATGCCATATATGCAGCTAGGGCATTAGTTAACCCAAATGGCATTACTAAGAACTCATAATGCCCATACCTGCTCCTGAAAGCACTCTTTGGTACATCAGCTTTTGCTATTTTCAACTGATAGTACCCAGACCTCAAATCCAACTTAATGAACACCTAAGCTCCTTGCACCTGATCAAGTAAGTCATTGATTCTAGACAACGGGTACTTATTCTTCACTGTTACCTGATTCAGTTGCTTGTAATCGATGTACAGTCTCAACGTTCCATCCTTTTTTTCACAAATAAAACTAGAGCTCCCTATGGTGATAAACTGGGTCTGATGAAACCCTTTTTACGCAACTCATGCAATTGAGCCTTCAACTCCTTCAGCACTATATGTGCCATCTTATATAAAGGAATGGATATAGGAGCAGCACCTAGAACTAGATCGATTGTGAACTCTGTTTCTCGATCTGAAGTAAGCTAGATAGCTCAGCAGGAAACACATCTAGGAATTCCCTCACCATAGGAATGTCCTGCACATTCTGCTTAGTTCTAGTATCAATGACGTGGGCCAAAAAAGCCTCACATCCTCCTTACATCATCCTCAAAGCACTCATAAATGAGATCAACCTAGTTGGCAATCCTTGACTAATACCTCTGAAAACTGCTCTCGGTTGATTAAGATATTCTAAGATTACTTCCTTTGTATCGCAGTTCATGATGGCTCAATGAGTAGTGAGCCAATCCATACCTAGGATAACATCTATTTCCTTTAACTATAACACAATCAAGTCTGCCTCTAATTCTGCCTAATCAATTCGAATCAAACACCTCTTCTAGACTTTCCCTATCACTATGTTAATACCTGTCGGTGTACTCACCTCTAATCCATATCTCAGTAGCTCTTTATCAAAATGAAACCTAGATGCCATATGTAGTACGATAAAGGAATACGTAAATCCAAGATTTAACAGTGTAAAAGCCTCAAGAGTAAATATAAGTAACATATCTGCAATGAAATCTAGAGAATCCTGAGCCTCCTATCTAGTCATTACATATACTCAGACCTGAGACTGTGATTGATTATTCCATACCTCAGTCCTAATAGTAGGACTCCCAAAGCTCATTCTGCCTCTACCACGATCTCTTTATCCAGACCCACTAGCTTGGCTCTGCTGGATGGTAGTTTTAGTTACTCCTCCACCTCTCCTTCCAGACAGTGCTCCAAATACAACAGAGCAATCCCTGATTTGATGATCAAATGATCCGCATCAAAGGCAAGCTCCAGATAGTTTCCAACATTCACCATTGTGCTTCTTTCAACAGTGCTCACAATTTGGCAACTGACCCTATATTGCTCCTTTTCCACTACCAGATTGTATGAAGCTACCCCTCTGTCTAAACCTCGATTGTCTTGATCTAGCCGGTGGTCTAAAAGCTCAGTTCTGATGCTTGCAAAACCTTCTGCCATAACCACTATGAGATTCAATTGGCCTCTTCAGCCTGGATTTTGATCCGTACTCAGACTGACTGTCATTCAACAATCGTTCAATTTGGATCGAAGCAGCTCGTAGTTCTAAAAAACTACCCAGGTTAGAGATTGCTAACCTCATCTGAATCTCCATGTTCAGCCTATCTTCGAATCTCCCGCACTTGTCTTCCTTAGTAGGAATCAAGGCAGTAGCGTATCCCATTAGCTCATTAAATTTAATCTTATAATCAGCCACTGATAAGTTGCCCTGCTTCAAATCCAGAAATTCCTTCATTTTTAGATTTTGGGCATGTAGTTCTCCTTGAAGACTCTAAAAAAGTCTTCCCACCTTATGTTATAGGGCCTAGTGGTACTACTTGGAACAATTTTCCATCATTGGTAGGTTGGGCCTTGCAATAGGGAAATTGCACAGTTGAACTTTTCGTCTAGCTCACAGTCCATCTGATTAAAGACTCTCTCTGTCCTCTTTAGCCATCCCTCGGCCTCTATAGGGTACTGTACTTCTGTAGAAGTCCATAACCCCTTGCTTTTGCAGTCTGTCGTACCTTCTTTCCCTTCTCTCAAGAATTCGGGGGGGCATTCTCTAAGGTCGAGACACAGACGACTCCCTACTGGCTCTTACTAATCCTAGGTCAGTTGATTGTCCCACTTGATCACCTATGGCGGATGACTTATAATAGACAATAACTTCAATTACTATCCACATTTCCTATGATAACTTATATATAACATCCTATATATCCCTATGGATGCCAACCATGTTCTGATACCAACCACTGTAATGCCCCACTCGCATTCGACAAGTGCCTGTATGCTTGTCAGATGTTCATGCACATTCCCGACGAAAATGACACGCCAACTATATCACTTTTTATCATCTCATGGCATCATAACTTAAAACATATATATCATAATGATTTAAACCCTAAAATTTCTCATTTCTTTTCATAAACCATGATTAACAATATAACACTTCATAAAACATCCATGTATATACAATATCGACAACCTATCAGAGTCTACAGCTCTATTACAAGAAATGTTACATATATGAGAAATTATACAAAAAGTTTAACTAATTCCTTCGGTCATAACTGACCGACCTTTGAGCCATGTCTTCTATCCAAAAGCAGTGCTAGATCTCTTCTAAGCTGTCTTAGAAGCTAAGTCGTCACTCTCGAACTTGAATAGTCAACTTTGTAATTTTGGTGAGTTTTGTGAACTCAATTAGTTAACCATCCTCAATGGTTTACCCATAACATATATCACATCAACACATACAATCACATAATTCACATCATTTTATTTTTCATGTATCATCATAAAACACTTGGTACATAAGTTTTCACATCTTTCATTCCACTCAATTCACATTACATTGCAATCATTCAAATTAGATAATTTATGTGTATATGCAATGTTCATGAGACTCACATTCATTGATTATGTTGTTGTGACCGAGTGCCTTTTTCACTGTCCCATATCCGTTGTGAATATCGGGCTAATTAATACTGTCCTTTAACCGTTGGGGATATAGGGCTCATTTTACTTAGCGCGCCAAAGGCTCTTACCATGTTTTGAGCTTTAAGCTCTTTTTCACTCGCGACTTCGGTCATAACTGCTGTTATATTTTAATGCATTCATGAAATGAAATGCATTACACATATTCAATCATTATGTTCAATAAATCACATTCACATTCTTTTTCTCATTCACATTTGTCATCAGACCTTGGACTGACATTCAACATACAAGTTAAGAATCATTTATTCCTTCAAATTCACATTCAATGAGCACTTCCAATGTTTTATTCATACATCAAACGCCTCAGACATTTAATTTCCAGAATCAATACTTACATATCATATAATAATTCCATATATATAATTTAACAAACAAGCAATCAAGGTGAGAACATCTTAGGTTACTCACTGGTTGCTCCTGTTGGCTTATTGCCTTGAAGTCCCAACAGCGTCTAGAAGCAGTTGCTCAATTTTCTCTTCTATATCATATAATCACACATAGTTACACATTTCTACTTTATACATTCACATGAATACTCAATCATATGCATATATATATGTATTATGTATAATGCATGTTCAATGACAATTCCTGGGTATATTTCCTTAATACATATCTTATAAACAATTAACATTATTTTCGAATCATCCTTTTAATACCTAATACCCTTTGTCACTTTAAACACCTCATTCAATATCAACTAGGTTCATTCAAGATCCTATTCAAGCCTAAATATCTCATATGGGAGCACAATAGCATTGTTTGGTTCATATTTCACTCGAAAGACAACTCTTTCTCTCCATAGCTCTGGCCACGATCTTGGTGCTCCTGCCACGATTGTGACAGAAACTTATGGAGCTGGACATGATTGAGGTGCTCCTGCCACCATCATGATAGAAATTTTTTTTGTCTAGGCCACAATCGTGGGGAAGGGTCATGATCATGACAGAAACTTTTTCTGTTGGGTCACGACTGTGGGGTGAGGCCACAATTGTGCCATGTAATTTTCCTCCTCCATTCATCCTAATTCAACTATCCTAACACCAATTTCACATCAAATTTCCCATAATTCACTACCTCTAATACAACATCATTCCATACTAATTCAAATACCAATTTGATTGCAATAAATTCTCAACTTCTACTTATTTAACTTACCATTTCAAACTTAATCTCATCATTCATGAAAATCTAATCTCCTTCATACTATGTCTCATTCCTAAACATCAAACCATTCATGTCAAAATCCATCATTTCAATTTCATAACCTCTTTATTCTTACCTCACTTACCAATTTAAACATTCACCAAAACAAATCATACAAGGTATTAACCTTAACCACAAAACAGGACATATTCATATACTCTCTCATCATCAAGTTTTTGCACATTTTCTATTTCTCTAACACGTTCATTTCATTTCTACCTATCACTTTAATAAAACTTATTTCAAGACACCATAGCTCACCTTTTTATTAACTTAAAATTTATCATTCCTTATAACATAAAAATAAGGCATAACTTTATCTACCTCTTCATCCACACATCATCATTTTTCAAACTTTATTGTCCATAATCATTCATCTCTTAAATTTTATCATCATAATTGCTTCTTACTAAAACAACTCATGTATAACATTAACTCACAAAAATTTAAAACATGATCTCTTTATTACTATTACCTTTCACATTAACAAAAAAACAAATTTAATGATCATGATCATCCTTTTCAAATTATTCATTATATTAGTTTCATTTAACACTATCCATAAGGATCAAAGCATAACTTACTTGATTTACTCTTAAGCTTCTTCAAAATCACCATGAAACCATAATCCTTCATGCTCATGATCATCAACTTTCTAGGGTGGATTAAGTTAGGTTTTGGAGACAATATAAAGAAGACAACAATAGGGAAGTAGCAAATGATAGATAAAGGCAAGGTGTAACGTGGATGAAGGTTAGTGAAGTAAAATAATGAAAAAGAAGAAGAATGAAGAAGATGATGAAGATTACACAGAGAGGAAAAAAAAGCAAGATGAGAGACAATTAAATGACCTTCCCAAGTTAAAAGAATCATGGGATAGGCATTGTTCCAATCTCTATAGGTTTACAATTGATTCTTTTATAAAACTAGTCCAGTTAACTCCATTTTCTAACCCAACTATCTCATAAATTTCAATGGCACTTGTTAATAATTGCTATGCTCATTTATCAAAATTTTCCATTGCCATTTGACTTTTATTTCTACTATCATAAATTAATTGTCCTGTCACTTGGCATTTTTCCTAATCTAGAAATACCTAAATTTTCAGAAATTTCTAAATTTCACCAAAATTTCCAAATCAATACTAATACACACTCTTGCAATTTTCAGTACATATTTTAACCACCATTTATATAAAAATCACATTTATAAAACAATTATACCCGAAAAATGTCAATGAATGCATGTACAATCATTTTACTATGTGCAAACATTAATATTCACCAGTGTGTGTATGCTATAATATGCATAAGCATGAAATGCACTTCCTAAATTTACAATAATCTCTCATGTACAGTATCCTAGGATTCTAACCTTTATCGTGGGATAACGGGATGTTATATGGTAAGTCAAAATTTATTTATTCCTAAGTGTTTGCAAATTTTCATAAACATTAAAAAAGGTTCAGTGAAGGAAAAATGGAAGCAAAGCACTCAAAATAATACAAAATGGGCTAAGTTTATGGTGGGTCTAAAAATAGGCAAATAAATCAGTCTAGAAACAAATCACATGATAGTCTCTACTTGTTCCTTAATTTTCACATAGCAAAAATTAGGCTTTGAGGTCTTCTTAAAATTTGTTCCTTATGTCTCTAATTTTCATATCATCAAATATCAGACCATTTGGACTTCTAAATTATGAAGTAAGTACCAAACATCACAAGCTATTCCCATACAGGGCAACATTAGGTGATCATTTTTTATCTCAATTTCCAATATCATACACCAGAATTAGGTCAAGGTTGCTTTTATAGAATATTAGTTCTATGTTTTAAGTTCCATTTTAAATTGGAATCACCCAATTTGGAGGTCTTTAGGCTGAGTTATAGACAAAACAATAGCACTGGTTCGAGTGAACCGAGAACCTAAGATAGAATTTCACTAAATGTGACTCTGTCTTATGATATTCAACCAATTCATGCAAAGTAACACCAAATCACCATTCTAGGAACCATTCCATGCCTAAATCGATCTTTATACACATTCAAATATACACAAACACGTAAACTACCTTAGCGGAGTCCTAAACTTTGAAATTTGACAATTAGCTCTTCTTTTAGTACTCTTCCTTCTCTTCCCCTTTAGTTTTGCTTGATTCACCAACTAGAACACCACAAATACATATCTCAATCTCATATCCAACCTTATAATTCTAGCTCTTCATGACAATGCAAGAAAGATGAAGATGAGAAGAAAAACCACAAACTTTTTTCTTGATTTTCACCTAGGATTAACTTGATTCCTTATGCAAAATGATGTGATTAAGGAGATGGAATGGAGAGGATATGAGAAGATTAAATTTTGGAGTTAAAACACTGCATACATGTCCCTCTCCCTAGTCTTCTACTCCCCACTTCAAGAAGTTTCTAGCCTTACACACATGTTTCAATCCCATTGGTCCATATGTTGATTTTTAGCAAAATTGCACAATTAGTCCTTATTTTTCCTTTAATTCCCACATGGACATGTAAAGTCATCAATTGATTTCATTCTAGTCCATAACTCACATATAATTATTCATGTCCATGTCTAAATGAAGAAATTACCAAATTTCTCCTATCTTTTAAATTAATTACCATTACGTCCTTTACTATGCGTAGATACACTTAATTCTTTATGTTCACTACTTAATACACCCTAGACATACTATAATGCTTCTAGGGTATATATTAGGGCCTTATATGTAATGTTGTCACTGAATCGACAATAATCACTCCTTTTCAATCTTGAAAGGTTGACTATTGTTTTACATCTATCTGACATCCAAAGATAGCTATTATTCATCATCTCCTCTAGCAATTCTTTTGCTTCCTTAACTGTTTCCACATTGGGAATCCTCTAGCAACTGCATCTATAGCTCCCCTCATGATTGTATTAACTCCATTGTAGAAGTTTGTAATAGTGATTCCTTTGGTAGGTTGTGGTGAGGACACTCCTTTACAAATCATTGTATCAATCCCACGTTTAGTATAATGACACCTGATCATTTGTTTGGAAATTTGTAAGCTCCATTATCAATCTTGCTATCTTTGTTAAATAGAACTACTTATTTAGGAAGGCTCGCACTAATTGCTCCCATATTATGACATTGGTTGGGTTAAGTGAATGGTACGATGCCTTAATTCTATTACTGAGTGTAAAGGTGAGCATCATTCTAACATCATCTTGTAACATACCATTATATCGAAAGTTATCAAATATTTCTAAGAAGTTCATTAGATGAGCGTTGGGATCTTCATTATCTAACCTATAAAATGAAGTTGCTTGCATTAGTGATTGAGTGATGCCTTCTTGTGCCATAGTAAACCAATCCTCTTGAAGACTATAAGGTTTCTATACTAGTCTCCATGAATAAATTCTTCCACCATTATTCTTTCTATCTCTTCTTGGTGTCTTGCTATTCAGATTTCTCTTTCCTGGTGATGTCAAAAACTAGAGTTTTTTTTAAACTTGCTTGAACTTTAAGTAATTCTTATGTTTATGCAATCACAAGCACACAAGAATGGAAAAAATTCTTTAAATTAAATGAATCCAAATTGTTCTAATGCTAAAATCCTTGGTAACAGTGCCAAGAGTGCCAAGAACTTGTTGAACATGGTTTATATATAATAAAACTCTCAATACCTATAAGGTTATGGATCATATCTTGTAGTATAAGAGGTTATCATTACCACAAGGATTTATAAACACCTAAACAATTTGAATCTAACTTTGTCTAAGGTATTTGGAAATTGATTTGAAATAAAATTAAATAATAGAAATTAAAACAATTAAATAAATGAAACAAGTAATCAATTAAACAATGATCAGCTGCAACTGAAATTAGGGTATGATCAAGATTGAGTACTTAGGAACTATTATTTCCTTATTTTGATTCCTTTAATCTTTTTTTTTCAGTTTTATGTTTGACCTTAGATTTCATAATGTTTTAATTACTCTTTCTCAAGATCTAATCAATTAACCCTCATTGAATTCAAAATTTACATATTTGTAATCTCTCGATTAACAAAACTATTCCTATCTTATTCAATTAGATCTAAAGAAATCTATTAGATAATCAATTTTACAACCAAGGTTTCTCTTTGATTGATTATCAATTTGATAATTTTGGATCTATTAAATTGCCAAATCTTGTTATATAACCTAACACTAATTACTTTGACTCACTCTCTCGATTCGATGTCAAGTTTATGTATGAACAATTATCACAAACATGTAAGTATATATTGAAATCAACAATAATTAAAAGTTACAAAATAATTTCCAATGTGAATTTAGAAATCCATAGACTTGTTTAGCATAAAATAATTCCAATTACACATCAAGAATAATGAAAGCAATAAAGGAAAAGAATAAAAACTCTATTGAAGCCTTGATCTGGAATGTTGGAATTTCCTGAGTCTTTTCTTGATCTCTCCATTTTTCATTCATTTTTTATTAACAGATACTGCATTTGTTGTGTTTTTCTTGTTCTTAAATAGTTCTTGAGGCTTCTAAGATTCTTTCTAGGGTTTCCCCACTTACTTCGGCTCCAAAAATAGCCCTAAAATTTTAAAAAGCTGAAAAAAAACCTCGCAATCTGGAAAAGTTGAATTTTGCTAGAATTGTTGTGTATCATGATTGTCACATTTATTGTCACGATCATGACCAGCCTCTATGCACCAAGATCTTGTCTTTTCTTCACATTCATGTTTCCATACACTCACGAACACTCCAAACACCTCTTGAAACATAAATTTAAGGTCAAAATTTTGTTTTAAACTAATCAAACACTTAGAACAAAAACAAATATTAACAATAACACAATTCTAAGTCTAAACATATGATAATCATTTAAGAAACACTAAAAAACACATTTAAATACTTATAAAAACATTTCAATTACTAGCATATATTGGTGGACCAATCCTTTCAAAAGTATAGTTTTAATCAATTCAAATGCTCAAAATTGATTTGTTTAATGAAATTATAATTAAAATAACAATTAAGATGTCCCCTAAAATAGTGTTTAGGAGATCAAGAGGATTTAGAAAAAACAAGGCTTTAATATCTCTTAATGAATTAAAAGATTCAGGCAATAAAGTGATATGATATGTTTGTATATGGTAGGCCTTTAAGATTACCATACTAACATAGTGAGATTAGAAATAACATAAAAAAACCTTCATATGTCTATCTTTTTTTCCTTAACTTAATCTTCACTTTAAACGTTGCAAACTTTATCTTTTCTTTTATCAACTTCGCGAAACATCTTCTTGAATTATATATGGTTTCATCTTATTCTTATATAGCTTCTCATAAAGATAATAAACTTATTAGTAGGTTTTATGCTTTTTATTATCATAACTTTGATTGGAACCTCTCTTGGTTCAATAGAGAATATAAATGGAAAACATTCGATGTAAGGAAAACAATTTAAGAGAGTTGTAAAGCAATTTTATCTTTCTTGAAGTCACCTCTTAATATGTTTGTCTCTTTCACCAAATTTCTTCATAGTAATCATAAGTTCTATATCATATATTATTGACCATGTTTTTATTTTAGTTCGAGCAAGAATGGTGTCACAAGTTATATCATTTGTATCCAATCCTTTAAAATATGTTCCTACATATAAACTCAAATTTCAAATAGAAGTCGGAACCATAATGTTTATCCTTTGTTTCATAGAATAAAAATTTTCTAGCGTAGCTCTACAAGGCTGACCATTACATGGGAAAGATAATGTTATTAATCTAATTGATCTCACATTTATTAGCAACCAATTCATTTATTCTCACAAGAAAACTAGTAGTTGTCTCAATTCAAATAAAGTTAGATAACATTATAAGTAATGTCAACTATCTTAGTACCATTCCTCACTTTTGGATAAGTTTAAAAAATCTTTTAGTTTCTGATCATAATCCTAAAATGGTTTACTTTGGTTATTTAAACCAAATTAGAAAGTACCTCTTAGTTTTAATGATTAATTGGTTTCACTTGTATATTTGAGAAAGTAGTCCATAAAGGATGGTATATTATGGTAAAATGACCGATCCCTTTACAATTGTATAAAAAAGAACAAGGTCATGAAATCAAAGCTTAAGGCGTTCATCTTCAAAATGAAGGGTGATATTGAATTAAATATTTCTAAAACTATAGATTATTTAATTTCTAACCATGCTCAACTTATAAATTCTCCTTATGATGTCATTTTAAGGAATCAGGAAAAAAGTAAGCTAAAAAAGTATATTATAGCATTGGAAAGACATTATTCTCTTACAAAACAAAATTTTAGAATTTCCTGATTAAAATATGTGAATCCATTATTTTATAACTTCATTCTTATAAAAGAAACAATAATAAGATAATGGTTTTGGAAGATGATAATGAACGAATTATCACTTCTTATGATGATATAAAATGCATAGCTCTTTCTTAAAAAATTTGTTATCTTAGTGATATTGACCTACCAATATGACTAATGAGATTCAATAACAATATGAACAAAGACCAATGATTACTTTATCAGAATAAGTTTTCTTTAAGAAAAGGATTCAAAACATAAAAAAGGATATAAGTCATCACACTTACAAAAAATGAGATGGAAGTGATAAGATTCTAAGGTTTATCTCCATTAGCAAGCTAGATAAGATCATAAGTTATTAAGAACTAAACATAAGAGTTTCTCTAATCAAAGAATGGAGAAAATCTCAACTGGTGTTTTTGATTAATGAATAATACCATCTTCTAACTATCTAAATAAGATAACCTTTATAGGCATAAACTACCTAAGAGCTAGATTCCTAAAAGAAAATTAACATTCTTAATATAATCTAATCAGGAAAAACTAAATAACTTTGAAAATTTTAATCCATATCTAAACATAAATATGAAATTTTAAAAAAGTTAAAATAACTAACTTTATGAGTTTAACATCGAAAAAATTTCCATATTGACATTAATTTTGTTTTAGAATTTTACACATATAAATTATAATAAGTTTAACATTAGTCATAAGAACCTCTTTAGCACCATTTTTCTTTTATTTCTCTACTCTCAAAAGCTAGCATAGGACTAATGTTGAACACCAACATAACACCGATGTCGATTACATTATGTTTAAAGTAACAAAGATTCACTTATTATATAAAGATCCACTATTGAGTCATTAAAAGCTTTTGTTATCCTTCTTTGCCTTACTCCTTGTCAATAGTCCTGTAATATTCTCCAGTGGATCTCCAATAAAATTTCACACCTAATTCAAAATATTTTTTGATTTTTTAAGTACCTCTTTACATCTCGTTTGATTAAATCTTATGTAACTTAAGTAGATACTTGATTCCCATTATTTCCCCTTTTTAAAAAGGAATTATCCTCAAATTAACATTTTTATTTTCGTAAAAAGAGATAAATCAACAATACTAAAAGTAGTATGGATACCATACTTACCTGAAAAGTCAGTCTTGTAAGATTTATTATTCACTATTGCTATGACTTAAAAAAGCTCATCGCTTCTTAGCTACAACTTGGATTTATACTTGCTTAGAAACCTCTTTTTTCTTAATCGTGTGGGTCCGGGCCTGGAGTGGTCTAAAGTTAAAAGCTTAGGCTAGATTGACCAAGCATTCAGCCCATTTTTGGGGCCAATCGAACTTTGGTTTTGGCTCTAACTTAGGCTTAGGTAGCCCAGGCCCAGCTCAGTCTAAGGCTTGACACTTCTAATCGTTTTGCACTTATAATTAAAAAAATTTTACCAGCTAGGCTCGGGCTCGGGTAACCTCTAGCCCAGTTAGGCTTAGACTTTAGCCTAATCGAGGGCCTTAGTAGATAAAGGTTGGGTTAGGTTTGGCCCAGCCCATTTCGATCACTAATTGTACCCAAACCCAATCTCCATGTTTAAATATCATTTGTTTTATCCTCTTTTTAGCTTTTTTTTTGTATATATTGGGTTCTTTTCATAATGTTCAACCTTGCCTTCTTATATAAAAATTTCACCATTTCATCCTTTACATTTTCTCATCTCAACGATCTCTTTCATGGAAATGAATAGGAACAAGATCTAAAAGAGATAATGAGTTAAATCCATAAACAATCTCAAAAGGAGAATAACTTGTAGCACTATGGACAATCCCATTATAAGCAAAATAAATGAAATGCAAAGGCTCTTCTCAAGTTTTAAGATTCTTACTAATAATAGCATGCAATAAAGCACCTAGCCCTATTAATCATCTCGGTTGAACTTTAGCCTATGGATGGCAAGTTAAAGAAAATAACAACTAAGTTCCCAATTTTTCTATAAAGTTCTCCAAAATTAACTTAAAAACTTTATATCCATATTCAAAATAGTGGTTTTAGGAACTCCATACAATATAACAATTTCAATAAAAAATAATTCAATAATGTAAAATACATTATTGGTTTTATAACATATGATAAGATATTCAATTTTAGAAAACCTATCCACCACTAAAAAAAATGAAACTTTACCTTTCTAGACCTAAATAAGTTCCAAACAAAATTTATTAAAAGATCTACCTATGGTTCACCAGGTACAAGCAAAAGTATGTACAATCTATGGGGTTGCACTTTAGATTTGGCTTACCTACACATAACACCTCTTTTACACACCCCCTTTATATCTCTCCTCATATAAAAAAAATATTCATTCAAAATTTCAAAGTTCTTGTTGACTCCAAAATAACCTGTTAAGCCTCCCTCATATTCACATAACCAATTCTTACTAAACAAATATCCTTCATACCTATAAAACTTTCAAAATGAAGAATTTTCACATGCTTTAAACATATTACCAAAATCGGGATCATTAATATATAAATCGTTAACCTGCTCAAAACATATCAATTTAATATATTAAATACTCAATAAATCATGTCTCTTAAAAAACCCCATTAGTAGCTACATTTTCCTTACTTTGCTATATTTAACCATAAAAAGAAAAGTTTTGATGAATTATGCTCATTTGTCATGTATTTCACTCAACTTAATTAAACTCCAAATATATTTTAACAATTCATTATCCATATGTATCATAAACTTAGACCACAACTAGTATTGCCAAGTCTCTAATGTTGTCACTAACACATATTTCTTTAACAAAAATTAGGTAACTCAAGGCTATTATACTAAGTTTCACACTAAAGTATGCTGTTGATTTCCTATCTTGCATCAAAATTGAACCAATTCTTACACTCAAAGCATTATACTCAATCTAAAAGGTATAGGCAAAGTTGGGTAAAGCTAATAAAGGAGTTAAGATTAAACTTCTCTTTCAATAAGTTACAAGTTGTATCTTGACCATCACCGTACTTAAATTATATACTCCTTTTCACTATCTCGATCAAAACTGCAACAATTATGCTAAATTTCTTAACAAAACATCTATAGAAACTAGTCAAACTATGGAAACTCCTAACATCACTCATGGTTTTTAGTGTTTGCCACTCTTTAATGGTTTTCATTTTCTCCTTATCTACTTCTATTCCCTTTACACTCACCTTATAACTAATAATTACAACTTAGTGTAAAATGAATACTCTTAAAATTCACATAAAACTTTTCTTGTCTAAGCACATGCACTACCTTTCCTAAATGTTCAACACTCTCATCTAAGGCCTTACAACATACAAGAATATCATTAAAATATACAACAATAAATTTGCCTAAAACCTGTAAAATATGGTTCATTAGTCTTATAAAAGTGTTAAGTCCATTACCTAAACCAAAAGGCATTATTAACAATTCATAAAAACTATATTTAGTTTTAAGTAGTTTTTCGTTCATTAACTTCTCTAATCCTAATTTGGTATTAACCAGATTTTTTATTAATTTTAGAGAGAAAATATGCACCTTACAATGCATCAAGCATATTTAAGGATAGGATGTATATACTTTACAGTGATATTGTTGATGGCATAATAACCACACACATTCTCTAAGATTGATCCTTATTTAGTAATAATAAGATATGCATAACACAAGGGCTCAAGCTCTCTCTCATATAACGCTTCTCCAAAATTTTATACATTTATTTTTGTATATATTTTTTCTCTTTAGAATTTGTTTTATATGTTGGCTAGTTGAGAATTTGAGCTCCAGGGATTAAATTGATTTGGAGCTTCATACCTCTCATAAGTTGTAACCTACTTAGAATATCCTCTTAAAGATATCATCAATTCTTGTAAAAGAGAAAAAATAACACTAAGCAAAGTATCATTAGTATTAACATCAAGAGAAAGAAAAAAAATCTTTATAAATAAGAAAGTATTAAACACTTGTATAAGAATGCATCTCGCATATCCTCCATTCTTACTACTAAACTCGCTTGCTTTTCCTCGTATTTTTCTCTAATAAATTTTTTATATTATCTTCATATGTTTGCTCTTCCTTCTTTCCTCTCAATCTTTCGTTTTCATTCTCATAAATCTTCGTTAATCTTTATAAACTTGCTTTGATGATAATGAAGTAAGCGTAGTTGGTTTGAATAACAATTCTTTTTCTCATCATATATAGCTCTCCTATCAAATTACTAAACACGTCCCAAAAGAATGCGATTAGTTTGTTTAGGCAACATATTATATTGTATCTCATTTTTATACCTCCTAATTGAGAAAGAAAATAGTGCTTACTTTGTTATCTTAACATTCACGGTATCATTCAACCGTTTTAAATTATACAATTTAAGATATTTTGTATTTGGTAGCCCCAACTTATCTACTAACTCCATATAAGGCAAATTTTCATAACTCCTTTCGTCTATAATCTTATTAAAGACCTAATTCTTAATGTAACACCTTGTATAGAGGAGATTATCATATTGTTCATTCGTATCATCCTCTTCAATTTGCATGCTCATTAATCTCCTAATTACTAACAACCTTCCATCTTCAGGCCTCTTAATACTTTTATCATCGCTGGCATCCACTAAACTAATCATATCCTCATCTGTCTCCTTTTCACTCTAAAAAATATACTCTCTATCCTCTCTTACATTATCAACTTCTTATTAGGATATTTTGATGCTATATACCCTCCCTCTAAGAACTTAAAGCATTTAATATCTTGATTCCTAATTGATAAAGAGAAATTGGTTTTAACTTTCTCTCCACTTGGTACTTATACCATTAGTTTAGTTACTTCTTTTTAAGGCTTTAGAACATTTTTCATATTTTTAATCTATAATTTGTTCCATGATGAATAACATGTACTAGAAACATCAAAATAGTCAATAGGTCTTCTTTTAAGTCATCTTTTTACCTTTATGGTATTGTAAACAACATCTTCCATTTTCAAATAATGATGTAGATCTATAAAAAGTAATAATTTTTTTAATTTAGTTCACAAAAGAAGTGAACCTTTTTCCTTCCCTATCTCTCTCCATATTTTCTCTAACTATAACAAGCTCCATTTGCTTATGGTACATCTCCATTTTATTGGATCCTTGAGTCACAATTTTTAGCCTTTAATATATATCTTGATAATGGGAACTAGACACAAAATGCTTCCTCTTCACCACTTTTATCTCATCCCAAGAATTGATAGGTGACTCTTAGTTCCTTCTCTTAGTTATGATTTATTGATCCAACTAATTCACAATATAATCACTGAAATTCATAATTACTAATTCAATCTTTCTCTCATCTAAAAGGTTGAGACAATCAAAAATTAACTCTATACATTATTTCCGTTTTAAATAAACATCTAAGTGTATCTTTCCTATAAAAGATGGTCTCTTCATCTTAATACAATTGATATTATTATCCACCCTTTTCTCATACCCTTTATCATAGCCTAAACCAAACATATCCCCTCTTTTTCTCCTTATTCTATCACCCTTTATACCTTTTTCTTCCTTTATCTCCCCTTAGGTTTAACTCCCCTAAGTATTTGGCAATGCTCTCAAACTCATCATAAGATTATTCTAGTAGATAATGGCGAGTTACATTGTAAATTAGCTATAGCAGCTTTATGTTTCTCTAAATTTTCCCTTACTTTACTAATTGGATAATAAGATGCTCATAATAACTTGGCATTGCATTCGTGATAAACTCCTAGTCTCATTAATATCAAAACAAACCTACATCTAGAAGAAGTCTTTGATACTAAATTCTGATATGAAACTTATCAATATGACTAGTGAGATTTAATACTAATATGAATAAGAATTAAAGATCGTTCTTTTAAGAAAAATTTCAATCAAGAAGTCGACCCAAAACAATAAAAAGGATATGACTCATCATATTCACAGAAAAGATAATACAAGAGTGATAAGATTCTAAAGTTGATCTCCACTAGTAACATATATGATCACAAGTTATTAAGAACCAAAAAACTAAGAGCTTCTTTAATCAAAGAATAAAGAAAAATCTATCTTGGTGTTTTTGATTAATGAATTACATCATTGTCCAATTACGTCAATAAGATAACCTTTTATAGGCATAAACTACTTAAGAACTAGAGTTCTAATAGGAAACTAACATTCTTATTATAATCTAATTATGAAATAACTAAATAACTTTTAAAAATGTCAATCCTTATCTAAACAGAAATCTAAAATTCAAAAAAAGAAATAGCTAATCCACGAGTCTATTAATAGACCAGATTTTACACCAATGCTGTTAACTTTACATGTGTAGGATATAATAAGTCTAATGCCAATCAGAAGTACCACTCTGATGTTGGTTTGCTTTTATTTCTCTATCCTCAAATGGTAGTGCAACTTCATCACCTATAACATCGATTATATTATGTTTCCTCTTTCTAATAGCTTGTTCTTTAATTTTAATCATCACTATAAGCTTGGATTTAGTCTCTTAAAGTAATAGATTTTCACTTCTTGCATAATGATCCACTATAAGTTATTGAGAGCTTTTTTGCCCGACTTTATTATACTTCTTGTTAATGATCATCTTATGTTGTATAATAAATCTCTAGCAATTTTTAGCATCTAACTTTTGAACTATTTACAATATGTTTAAGTCCCTTTTCATGTCTTTATAGCTGAGAAGATTGCATAGCTTGAGTAGATGCTTTAAGACATTAACCAAGTAGGGGGTTATTAATGAAGCCTATATCTTAGTCTTAATAAATTATTAGGTACTATGGATTAAACATCCTTTTTTAAAAGACCTAGAATATCATAAGAGATGAAGTTGCTAATGCATTGTTTGACTTTTTAAAATGGTAAAAGCTTAAAGGAGTTAAATCATTCATTTATCACTTTAATTCTTAATTCTTGCAATCCTTTTAGTAGGCAAGATTAACACCCAATTTCTTATTACTAAACACTTTATAAGATCATTTATAAGATGTTAGACACTAAGCTAAAAGAAGTATTATATGTCATTATCTACCCTTTTTAGGATGTCTCCATTTTTTAAAGAAGCATATGTGATAACGTCTTGTTATTCTAGGAACGAATGCAAGACTATCATAAAGACAATGGGTTCTAAAGATGTATAATGAAGATAGACTTTTTAAAATTCTTTAATATGGTAGAAGGAGACTTCCTCATTACCAGTCTTCATGCTTTTGGATTTCCTAATCCCTACATAAGCTAGATTAATCAATGTTTCATAACTACTACTAATATCTTAACAAATGGGAAATTTGTAAATTAATTTAATGGTAAGAAAAGGGTTAATGTAAAGTAAGTGAACCTATATCACCTTACATTTCTTTTACTTTGATAATTAAGAAGCTACTAAACAGTCATATAACTTTAAATGTCATTAAAAGTAATAAAAAATAAAGATCCACAATCTTTCCTTCACTAATGACCTATTATTATTATTATTATTATTATTATTATTATTATTATTATTATTATTATTATTATTATTATTATTATTATTA
>JANZXP010000002.1:16085731-16101528 GCA_027576715.1 Erythroxylum flavicans
TGTGTGAACTGTTTTGATGAATTTGTTAAGTGCGCAGATAAATATAAGTGGCACAAATCATCAAATCAAGACGATACTTAAGTAAAAGCTGAATAAGACAGATCAGACGAAGTGATCAAGTCTAAGACATCAGACGAAGCATATGAATCTAAGCAAGTCGATGTAATTAGAGAATGTGCTAAGAACGTCAGTTAGTTGGAGTTGGTTACAGGACTTAACTAATAATAGACTTTATAAGACTCGACACACAGATTTCTCCAAAAGACCGTTGGAGACTTACGCTATAAATATTGGTCGTAGTCGTAGACTTCAAAAAGAATTTTTGCATGTATAAAAATACTTAGAGAAATTCTAAGCTCAAGTGCTTATGCTGTGAAAAATATTATGAGAGAAAAGAAAGAAAGAAAAAGAGCAAATACATAAGTAACGTGAGTGTGAAACTCAAACAATATCTTTTTAAGAGAAAGGAAGGCTAAAGCTTGAAGAGGCTAAGGAAGCAAATAAAGAATTCTTTGTGAAAGAGACTTGGAGAGGCTCTTCAAGTGTAGAAATAATACTTGTACATGGAAGGAGATAGTGAAATCTCAAACAAACTCTGAGGACTGGACGTAGCGCAAGGTTAAGGTGATCCAGTATAAATCGCAGTTTCATATTCTCTAACTCTTACCTTTTTAATTTTCTTGTTGTTAGAAAAATAGATACTAATTTTCTCTATTGCATTACTCATCAAATTAAGTGCATTGTTTAAACTTGTAATCATCTGAATTTTCCAAGAAAATCAAGAAGTTTTAAAAGATTCATATCTTAGACGATTTAACACAATTCAACCCCCCTTCTTGTGTATTTTACATATCATACGTGATTTTTATATTAACAAGTGATTTACTTCACAATTCACTCATTTGATACATGTAATGATGTATATGCAAATATACATGTGTTTCCATTCTCTTTTTTTTGTGACCAAGAGCTTATCAACCCAATTTGCTGTCCTGCATTTGTTATAAACACCGAGATCATTTCTGACCCGTATCCATTGTGGATATCGAGTCCATGTCATCTAAGCCTAAGTCTCTTTTTCACAATCCTGAGCGCAAGGCTCTTTTCCCATATCAGTCACTCTAGTCAGAACTCCTTTATCTGATCATGCATTTCAATGTGATGAGATGCATCATATCATATGCCATATTTTCGTTTCAGTATGCACATGTCGTATATCAAGCTCCTCGAATCTAAGTCTGACATTTATCAATTAATTGTACACACATTTTAGATTAAACATTCAAATCATATAGAATCACATATAATTGAGTTTACACATATAAGTTAACTCACAGCATGCTCCAGAAAAGTTATTGCCTTGATGTCACGGCAATGTCTGGATGTTAACAATCACCTTGTGCATCTATCGTCATGCAATACACATATAGTTCACAAATCACTAATTCGTTTAATCATATAAATATACAATCATGCACATGTATACGTGTTATGTTCCAGTGTATGCTTAATTGACTTTTCGAGTATGTATTCTTATACAAAAAATCTTGACCATTCTAACATTATAACTTGTAAAAAACTAGTTTACAATCAGGTTTATACATTAAGTAAGCTTGATTTACTCCAAATTCATCAATCATACATTCACCAAACTTTTCTATCAATGTATAATCATACAATTTCTCGATTCTCATTCATCCATATCTAATACACATTACTTATGTCCTTAAGATCATATTTGCATTCAAAAGAACAACTTCATTCCTTTGACAACTCATAATGTCCAGTTTTGGATACATAGATATCAAAACAGTCCATTCTTTAAGTTATGACATCAATTAACAATCTAAACTTATCAAGCTCTTTTACCAATTAATTAAGCAATAATCTAAGTTCATTCCAAGCCTTAATCAAGTCCAAATACACCAATTTAGAGTGACTTTTCCTCAACTCATCCAATATGTATGCAAACATAAATTATCAGTCCACAACTAGGCCCACAATCGTGGGGGACCTTGCCACGATTGTGATAGAAGGCAAGTAATCAGGCCACGATTGTGTACAGTCTTTCTTCCTCAATTCTCCATAAATTTCACATATTTAGAGACATCACTACTACTTGAATTTTTCCATAATTCATGTCCTATAAAGCTACTTCATTTCATGCTAGTCTAGCTTTGATATTGGTTACATTAAATCCCACAAAAATCTACTCATTTACTTCATTACCATTTATTTTATACCATCTTACATGCAGTCCTAACTTTTTCATATTTAAAAACACTTCATTAACGCCTATCTTTAGCATGAATTCATCATTAATTATACTTCAAATCCTAACTTAAATCATCCATATAACAACCCATAAATCACTGTTGTCATGCATCCAAAAATATAATAGAAGATACCCCTTTCATTAATCACTTTCTAGCATAATATCAACACCAATAACACATTCAATCTATCCCTAACCATTCATCATAATTTCTGCTAACACATGCCACAAAGATTAGTATTTCACTTGTTCAACTCAAATTCCTATCTAGTCTGCTTTGCCTCACATGCATGCAAGATCATCTCATGAACAGGGTGGGAGTAGGATGGTTTTAGCAAAGACAAAAAGATGACAAAATACAATAATGTTCTGCTTTTATAACTGTCTTTATGAAGGATTTTTGCATGGATTTTGGTGTGGCAATTAAACAAAATTTAGACAAACACAAAGATGTTAGGGAGAAGTAAGTTTCGACAGTGAGGGGAAGAAGAAAGAGAGAGTTTCAACAGAAAACAGCAAGTGAAAAGGCTTTTCCATGTGTGTGCGTGTGGTGTGAGTGGAGGATGAGTTTAAGGACACTTGTCAAGTGTCTAGGCCAGCTACATGTCCTCTCTTTAGGCTATCAAATGTCAGTTAGTTCCAAGGCCATTTGTCTAATTCCTAGGCCATTTGTCACTTAATTCTACTATCATATGTCACTCAATTTGTAGGCTTAGTCATCCTAAATTTTCACATGTCAACTTGTCTTGCTACTTGAAAATTTTCCTAGTCTAAATGTACATTTTAATCCATCAACCTTCCAATTGTAACAATTAACTACAAATTACTAATTGTAATCCATCAATTCTTTTTATTGGTAAATCAAAATATAAGACATTAGAAATGCAAAATCATATCGTAATCATTTTTGAAACTTTCATACCCCCGAAACATGTCAATTAAGTGCAATTTTTCTAAATCAAAATTCATGTATGTATACTCATATTATGCATGTGAATAAAATCATATCCTAAGTGCACCAAATTCGTTATAATATGGTGTAATTCATGTGACTAAGTAATCTAATTCTCAGTAGTTTTAGAAACTGATTATTACAAAGATGGTAATGGTAATTTTTTAGGATTGAATGAGATGATTGCTAAATTTGATGTAATAATTTAAGATCATGTTAGGTGTATTCAAAATCATGAAATTCATCGTCATTTTCTTGGTCACAAAATTTCAAAATGAGTTTGAATTCTCCATTAGCCCATAGTGTTAGAAGTTTTATCATAGGGATCATTAAAGAGGCAAAATACTTTTCTATTATTCTTGATTGTACCTCAGATTTGAGCCATCAAGAACAAATGAGTTTGTTAGTAAGATGTGTGAATATGTCAAATAAAAACAAAGGAGTACATTTTAGAGTTCTTGAAGGTAAATGACACATCTAGATTGAGACTTTTCAATGAATTATTGAATGTATTTAATTCTCTTGATCTTAATGTTTATAAGGTAAGGGGTCAAGGTTATGACAGTGGTTCTAATATGAAGGGAAAACACCTAGGGGTCAAAAGTGATTACTTGAAATAAATTCGAGAGCATTATATATGCCATGTGCTTGTCGTAATCTTAATCTTACTTTTAGAGATATGACACATTCTTATGTTAAAGTTGTTTCATTTTTTGGAGTTATGTAACGCATATATGTATTATTTTCAAGTTCTCCGAAAAGGTGGAAGGTTTTGCTTAATAATGTTTTAGGCTTAACAACGAAATCATTGTCTAACACTCGTTGGGAGAATCAAATAAAAAGTGTTAAAGCTATTAGATTTCAAGCTCCTCGAATAAGATTGGCTTTGATGGAATTATCTAGATCTTATGATGATGCTAAATCAAAGAGTAAAGAGGAAAGTTTGGTTAGTGTACTTGAGAGTTTTGAGTTTTTACTTGGTATGGTTGATCGTGGTTTTTTGATGTGTATAAGTTCTAATTAGTATCCTCGATAATCCGTAAGCGTTCGGGTCATTCATGTAGTACTTACGGTGTCGATCCCACGAGGAGGGATAATCTAATCCTAAAATCTAAGGCCAAAATAAATATCAAAAATTCAAAATATAATGAAACTAAAATAAGAATTCAATTCAATCAATTAAATCAAATTAAAATCAATCACAAAAATGTTAATAACTCAGCAATTGCAACACACACCCAAGAATCAACCTAAGGAAATTATCAATTAAGAGAAAGGGAATTTACTTATCCTTAACTCTAACCTAACTAATTATGAATTATCGAATTATTGGTTCTGGACGATCCTAGGGTTGATTACTCTCTCTCGAGTTATAACCATTAACCTTAAATCATGAACCCTAACCAGATTCTAGAAGCTACAATTTCTCAATTAACATCTTATCCAAAATCCTAGTTAGTTCTGAAGTTGTCCAATAAAATATTGGAAACCTATGGAAGATCTCTCTTCGCACAATTTACCAATTTGATTTAATTCTTTTTCTATTAAATCACCTAACTCTCATTAGCCTAATTTATTAATTTTTGATTTGATTCACCCTCTTGATTTATTACTAAATTATGCAATTATAGAATTTAATCACAATAAATCCAATAAACATAAAACTGATCATATTTTATTAAATCAAGAATAAAATTCCTAAGGTGAGTTTAGAATATCCTCAACATTTAGATCCTATCATCAACTATTCAATCTAATTCTATACAATGATAAAACTGAAAATAAATAGGATATACAATCGAAATGGAGTCTAGGAGGCAGTGACATTGGGAAACCTCCTGATCCGAGAAGTACTTCGAGTCAGCTTCTTCTCTACTTCTTTCTTCCTTCTTCTCTTTCTCAATCTCTCAATGAATTCTCTCTAGGGTTTCTTTAAGGTGGCTGATGTCCAAAAGCTCTCTTTCTCTTCTCTTCTTGTTCTATTTATGTTCTTTTAGTGTTTAGGATTAAACTAGGGTTTTTCGGGGTCCGAAAGTTCCAAAAAATCTCTCAAAACGTGAAATTTGTGAGTTCCTATACGTCTTCCCGATGCAGGCCACGATCATGGCTTACATCTAAGCCTTCAGTCATGATTGTGGCGTAGTTGTTGTTTCAACCCGAATGTCTTCTGAATTTCTCTATTCTTCGATATTGACCCTGAAACACTAGCAAATACATCAAGGTACCTTAAAAACATAATATTTAATCTCAAAAGCTTGTACTAACCCATAAAACACTTAAAACACAAATAATTAATAAAATAACACAATTCTAACCTAAACACATACTAAATAATCGGATTAATGGATAAACACATATCAAACTATGTCCTAAAACACGATGCAATTTACACTTATCAATGGTTATTTGGTATGATATTTTATTCGCTATTAACATGGAGAGTAAAAAGTTGCAATCTAAATCTCTGTGCATTAATGCTACCATAAAATAAGTAAATGGTGTGATGGTATTTTTTGAGAAATATAGAGATGAAGGGTTTGACTCTAGTACGAATATTGTCAAAAGTCTTACACATGAGATGAATATAGAGCCTACATTTCCAACCAGATAATGTATTATTAGGAAAAAACAATTTGATGAAATTGACCACGATGGAGAAATACAATTAGCTGAGGATTCTTTCAAAGTTAATTACTTTCTAGTTGTTGTGGATATCGTAATTGTTTTGTTGAAGAATAGATTTGAACAATTAACAATATTTGATAATATTTTTGGATTCTTATTTGAATCAAAGAAGTTGTGATTGTTGGATGATAACGAATTAAGAGAATGTTGCACTAATTTTACAATGACTTTTTCTCATGATAATGTGTCGGATGTGAATTTAAATGATCTTTGTTCTAAATTAAAAGTGTTGCAAATGACTTTGCCAAATAAGTTAATGTCATCAGTTGAAATTTTAGAATTTGTTAAAGCTGCAGATTGGTATCCAAATGTTTCAATTGCTTATCAAATTCTATTGACTATACTTGTGACTGTATAATTAGCTGAGAGAAGTTTTTCAAAGTTAAAATTATTGAAAACCTACTTGAGGTCATCAATGTCAGAAGAAAGGTTGAATGGTTTAACTATGTTACGTATTGAGAATGATATGTTGGACAATATTGATCTTGATAATATTATTAATGATTTTGCATCTAGAAATGCATGGAGAAATGGTTTTTCATAAATCACGATCATCTGTGTATTTATTAGTACAATTCTCTTAGTGTTTTGCAATCTAATATTGTTGTTTGATTTCTACTATTACTATTTTGTTGTTACTGTTACTATTTTTAGTGATTTTATTGTTACTGAAATTTGCAAGATATTATTAGCTGATATTATGATTATTTAATATTTGGTTGAGTATGTAGACTTATAAATTGAGTCACCTATGTTCCATATAAACATACAAACTTAAAGTTTACATATTTGTATAATGTCGATTTATTGGGGCATTTTTTTTATTTCGCCCGGGGCCCATAAAATGATAGGAATGGCTCTGGCAAGAGCATCTACAACTTAATTAACCTCTCGAAAGATAGGAAACATTTCAACCTCCCAATCCTTTGATAAGAGATTTCAAATCACCTCATAAAGAGAGCATCTTTCATCTCAAATCTCCTCACAAAGAGAGCAGCTTTCATCTCATCAATCATAATTCTTGTTAATCCTTGCCACAACCACCTAATTATCACACTTGATAATGAACCTTCTATAGTTCGTAGCCTAAACTTGAAGGAGACCTAAAAATGTATCTCACTACTTAACTTTAAACGCAGAAATTTGATATATAATTGTTTAATTTTATATTGTGTGTCTTTATTTAATTTATTTTCTGCTAATATAATATGTAATACTAAGATAAAATGTTATGCAAATTACACCAACATATATGTGGATTACAATTTCTTGAAAACTTTGTGTTCTGAATTCAATTCAAGAGAATTTAAAATAATTGATTAACAGAACAAATCATTTTAGTGATATTTTACTGTGTGATTTTATCATAGGGAATTTCAATTTCAATTTCAATTTAATTTATATTATTAATCAATTTATTAAAAATATGTCAGTAAGGAAAAATATATATAAGTGTATATTTTATTAATTTTAAATTAAAATTTGAATGATAAGGAAATATTGGGAGATAATAAAATTGTATCAAGATTTTATTATAATTAACCTAAAAGTTTAAGATTAGACCCACACTTAAATGCTTGTGATTGAATGGAATATGCACAATATTGTCAACTAAAACATTATTTGAAGTAAAAAAAAATGACAGTATGTACAATATATTAGTTCAAAGAGATGTAATAATATATTTTTACTATTTTATTAAATCTTTGATTAATACACTATTAATCTTTTCATTAATTCAACTCACCATTTGTGAAATTTTCATTTTTATTACAGATTTATTTTAAGTATACACCCAAAAAAAAAATCTGTAAACCTTAATATAATTGACATAACATAAAATATTCCTTTTTTAATATTTTGAGTGTGAATAGTATTCTATTTATACACGTGCGTACTTAAATTTGAGAATGTCACTACAATTTTGAAAACTTATCTATATATTGTCCTTACCACCTAATTATTCATGAGTTTCATACTACGCAGGAGTTTTATTATCTTTTATCATTATTGCTTCAAAAATTACGTACATTTGAATTTTCATATTGTGTATAATTTTTTTAAATCTCTGATAGTTACTTTTGAAGAAATTTTGATGAGTGGATGCTCCAAAATGTTGTATTTTAATATCTTTTACAATTATTTTTGATATGAGATGCAAAGAAGTGTCCGATTCTATTTCCTTAATTAATAGCAAATTTTGGTCTAGGAAAGTTATTGAACAGTGAATAATCACATCTAGCTACTCCTTAATTTTCATACCAGAGATAGGGGATTCTGATAAGTAGGACTACAGAGGAACTCACACAGGCGGCCTAGATCAGTTACAAATTGAGGAGTAAACGACTGTTATGAGAACTCATTTTTTGTGATGCACTATTAATTAAGTCCTCGAACTTAAAAGAGTTCATTCAACTTGTTGTGCATAAGTTGTAACAAGTAACTTACGCACTAAAAAAAGGCATAATAATTTCCTAATATTGTGAATGGTGCTCGGATTGCGTCAAGAATATGGTTGATTATTTGTCTGAATAAGTGTGGAGACTTTCTGTTGTGAGAAAATTGTGGTTATGTAGAATACAACAAGATCCATACGCGCATGCGTGGATGCTAACTGTTATCATTATATTACTACGAATTAATAACATCATAATTAATATTCGTGTAATAATTAAATGGTGAAGCAAAATCGAAAATCTACAAATAAAAAAAAAACGCTAAGATTATAAAAAGACAAATTCGTAGTTTAGCAAACTGTAAGTTGTTCGCAATTGGATGCCGTAGTCAGGACTCACGTATTACTATAGTTCTAACTGGAAGGAAGTTACAGAGAATTTCTTTACTTGTTCTGTTCTTGAAAAGAAAATGGAACTCTCTCGTCATTAACCACAGTTGGCCAACGTTCTTTGTGTAAAAGTGCCCCTAATTTTGTAGGATTAATTTCTTAAGAGAAATGTATGGGAGAGCTTTGTATGTATTCTTATTTTATACAAGGGACAAAAAAAAAAAATCCCAGAAAACTTTGTGACTACTTGATAAGAAGGGATTTATAAATGAATAATTAGTGAAATCTTTACATGTTTGGGTGTTATCTAAACGATTTTAACCGTGTAATCTCCAGGTTTTTAAATCAATTTGTTTTAAATAGATAAGCTCTTTTGTTATACAGACCATATTCTCTTCTCTATATAGACACTTGATTGGTAATAACTAATATATTGGTAGAGTCCACACATTTTTTGTATATCCCTGGGTGGTTCCTTTGCCATCGCTATAAATTAATGAACCAGTCTCATTACCTTCCACAAAACAATTGTTTCCTGAACTGCTCCTACCTTCCCTTCCACCTCAAAACCGAAATAATCACTTATCTGTTTTTCCCTCTTGAAAAATTGAGTTCAGTATTCGAGTGATCTCCAGTCGCCACCATAGCCATGGTGGTAATAGCAACTTTAGTGATTATACTAATTTTTTCATTCCTTAAGGTTGCATATGACACCCTCTCATATTACTATCTAACACCAAGACGCATCAAGAGAATCATGGCAAAGCAAGGAGTGCATGGTCCGAAACCTCGGCCTCTTATGGGGAACGTCTTAGACATGGCCTCTCTTGTCTCACAAACAACCTCAAAGGAGATGAAAAGCATCAGCCATGACATAGTTGGTCGTCTTCTTCCACATTATGTTCTCTGGACAAAGACATACGGTATATGCAAATCAACAGAAGCTGACAAGTCTTTACCACGTGATGTACCAAAATCATCACTAATTTATTTTGTCATTTATTGCAGGGAAAAGATTTATATATTGGAACGGAGTTGAACCTAGAATGAGCATAACGGAGACTGAATTGATCAAAGAACTTCTGACCAAGTACAGCACCAAAGCAGGTAAATCTTGGCAACAGCAACAAGGATCAAGGCATTTCATTGGTCGTGGTTTATTAATGGCTAACGGCGACGACTGGTACCATCAACGCCATATTGTAGCTCCAGCCTTCGTGGGGGACAAACTAAAGGTGGGTAGTGTTTGATACTTTGATGCCTATAATATCTGTTTGGAACGATCTAATTTTGTCTGTGAAACGCGTGTGGGATTATATTTTTTATGGTTTCAATCAAATGTGCTGAAAATGGGTTGGTTCGGATTCATGTTTTTGGAAAAAAGAGCAACGCCGTACACATGGTGGAGTGCACTAAGAAGATGCTCCAATCGCTACAAAGTGCGGTAGAATCAGGCCAAACCGAATTTGAAATTGGCGAATACATGACGAGGCTCACTGCGGATATTATCTCAAGAACCGAGTTCGATACTAGCTACGAGAAAGGCAAGCAGATTTTCCAGCTCTTAACAATTCTTCAACGTCTTAGCGCCCAAGCAACCAGGCAGTTGTGGTTTCCTGGAAGCCGGTGAGTGTTTACACATTGAAATAGAATGCCCATCTTTATTTTTGGCTCTGACAAAAAATGTCCCAATTTTTATTCAACTTCCATACATAATCTCGCTGCTTTTCTTTCTTGTCAATTCCATTTTTAAAGATTCAGCAAGTTTGATTCTTTTGACAGGTTTTTTCCTAGTAAATACAACAAAGATATCAAATCCCTCAAGATGGAAGTGGAGAGACTACTACTGGAGATTATACAAAGCCGAAAAGATTGTGTTGAGATCGGAAGGAGCAATTCCCATGGGAATGATTTATTAGGCATGCTTCTGAACGAGATGCAGAAGACGAGAGGAGATGGCTTCAGTTTAAACCTACAGTTGATCATGGATGAGTGCAAGACTTTTTTCTTTGCTGGGCACGAAACAACATCTCTTTTATTGACATGGACTACCATGCTTTTGGCTACCAACCCTTCTTGGCAAGACAAGGTTAGAGCTGAGGTGAATCAAGTTTGCAATGGCGAAACTCCCACAATTGATAATCTCTCCAAACTCACTTTGGTAAAGCTTGAAATCTCATACCGTATTTAGTTCCTTGTTCAATAACTATTCTTAAAAGGCTGCTCTCAACTTCCTACCCTTTCTTTTTCTTGCACTTGACCAACGTAATGAATCTAATGATACTTTTATGAATCTAGAGTCTAGAGTCTTTAGCAAGCTTGACCTCAATCTAGAGAAGCCACAGTTCATGGCTCTCCGCAACAACTTTTTTTCCCCCTACTGAATGGCCTGAATGTCTTTGTTTATTGATCATATCCCTAACCAGCCTAAACCGAGCCGCCTAACTATTCACTAATAACTAATAAGTACAGTTAGTAACATCCATCACATGTCAAAAGGAGTTAATACAAAACTATCTTCTTAGTGGAATGGTCAAGAAAATCATGTTTACAATCTCACATAGAAAATCTCCCACAACTTCACTTACCCAAAAGTTGCTTACGTTCTATATTCATATCCTCCCAATCATTCCCAGATCATCTTTCTAAATGTTTTTAATTCGATTCTCACTGTTCTTTCTAGCAATTACATAGAGTTCATGAAAAGAAAATCGTGAATTTTTTTCATTTTATGTTTTTTGTTTTGTACTATTGTTGTTTTACAGCTAAACATGGTCATAAATGAATCTCTGAGGCTGTACCCACCGGCGACTCTGCTTCCTCGAATGGCCTTTGAAGATCTTAAATTAGGTGATCTACACATTCCAAAGGGTCTATCAATATGGATTCCTGTGCTTGCACTCCATCACAGTGAAGAGTTCTGGGGTAAAGATGCTAATGAGTTCAATCCTGATCGATTCACGTCAAGGTCCTTTGCTCTTGGCAGGCATTTTATCCCGTTCGCCGCTGGACCTAGGAACTGCATAGGCCAGAATTTTGCTATGATGGAAGCTAAAATCATATTAGCCATGTTGATTTCTAGGTTTAGTTTCACAATTTCAGATAGCTACCGCCATGCTCCGGTAGTTGTCATGACAATAAAACCCAAGTATGGAGTCCAAGTTTACATGAAACCCTTGAATCCATGAAAAGTTTTAGATTGATATTCGGTGAGGGAATATGAGGTTGAGATTATTTTGAATTAGTAACTTTACGTCCCTTCAGCTTTTTAGTATTATATTACTGAGATTTTGCTTATTCTGCAGTGTACTAAAGTAATAATTGAAATTAAAAAAATACGGAGATTCTGCTTTTTTTCTGAAATAACTATCCTAATCTTATCTTTATGTGAGGCAAAGCTACTAAACTAATACATTATCAATGGGCCATGAACTGCTCCAGAGGTCAAAACTAGCATTGGAAAAGACTGAAGGTCTCTTGAAAAGTTGAGTGCTGTTTTATATAAGCCTAAGATGCTCAATGAATAGCAGCATTACAGAAAAACAAAAAACACTCAAAAGTGTTTCCTCTTTGGCTTAAATGCTTATAATAGACTTGCAATGATAACTTGATTCCTCCATCTTTTTTTCCTTGTAATTGATTTAACTAGGTGCTCAACTTTAAATATTGAGCGCCAATGTACATCCCACTCGTAGTATTCTAGAAATTAGAGTCAGAATCCTCTACTTCAATGCCTTACGTTAGTAGGAAGCTTTGCTTTCTACGCCAGCCCATGATACGTATACAGCTACACAAGTTTATGATTCTCTGCATCCTCCACTACTCAATTTCCCAACTTATTTTTGCTTCTACTTTCTTATTTTTATTGCTTTCCGGCTCTTTCTCTGCCTTTGTCAAGTGCACTGTGCTCCGCGGATTTCTACATCGGTCTCACCTTCCACCTACAAACGAAATATAATATAAATTATAAATAGTTCAATACGTTACATGTTAATAACGACGTCCAAAACCGGATCTATTAGCAATGTTTTAATTAGCGACGATTTTTAAATCGTCTCTAAAAGAACACATTTGGTGAGGATTCAAGTCTTTGTCATTACAAGTAAACGATTTGACAACTTTTTAGCAAAACGTCGAAAAAATTAACATATTTTACAACAATGACGGAATATCGTCGCAATAACATCAAGTTGTAACGACGTTTAAGCAATTTCATTACCAGATGTCGGGGAAATCAATGTACTTGGCGTCGATTATGGTAAAACATCATAAATGGTTGGGACAAATAGCAACTAAAATATATATTACATCACCAATAATCGCCTTTTTTGCGACTATTGGAGTAATCATTGCGCAAGGGATGTAGAAATGTAATATTGAGCGACGATACTTGGAAACTGTCGCAAAATGTGAACTTAGTGCGACAATTTATTTAGTTCGTTGCCAATTGTTGGTGACAAGATTCTAAAGTGTCAAATTGTGTCACATATGGCGACCATTTATTAGATTCGTCACAATTGTGATAGCATGTTGCGATGATTATGATTTTCGTCGCAAAATGTACGCGTTCAAATATTTTCCATAAATTTTAAGGTCAATTTTGATGAATTTTTGCATGTGATAGTATTGTTAAAATTAATAATATTTGGAAGATAATTTGTTAATGCTAAGTGTACTTAATAATCATAGTTGAGGTTAATTATAATTGACATTTTTATAATCTTAGTGAATATATGTTTTGTTGTCAAGTTGTTTTCAATGTTTAAAACATATTGTTGAAAAACATATGGTAGGTTATTTAAAATATGAAAATAAATATATTTTGGACATTAAAATAATTGTGAACCAAAAATTTTAAATTTAATAGGATAAAAATATCATTATAAATTTAAATAAACAACTATTCTTAATTATTAGTATTTAGTAACAGTAAAAAAATTATTAAAAAATATGGAAATGATATCTATATAATATAATGATATATGGTAAGTGATGCAAGATTTTAATTAGAAGTTTAACAATTCTTACATACATAAAATATCAACAATAACAACAACAATAGTACGCAGCCTTACCCCTAACTAGTAGGGAGGTTGTTTTAAAAATTCTTACAGATAGAACAATAAATAAAGTTTCAAGCTAATTCCATCGATAAAGAGTTGAAATAATTATTTTTTGGATTCCAAGTGTCGTGAGAGTCAGTAAAGGTAAATGAGTTCTCTATGTCTGGATTCCCAAGAAGGATCTTTGCATATTCGAAGTCACTAATTGAAATAGTGAAAAATGTTCCCTCAAGTGTAGGGCTATTGCACCCTCTTCCAACAGCTTCTTCACTATAGCTAAACTTCTAGCAGATACGATGAGTGAGTCCCCAAATTTAGTATGGAAGATAAGTTGATTAGATGAACTACCAGTATGATGCGTTTCACCTAAAACACAATCAATATAGAATTTAAATTGCTAGTTTAGTGAAGCTGTTTAACAAAGCCAATTTGGAACACATGCATACCTAATTAAACAGACATAGTCATTGGAATCTACAAATTTTCCAAAATAACTGATTTCCCTAATACTTTATGGACCATTGTGATATCGTCCCCACCTCCATTTCCATTTATATTCTCGTGGAGATTCAAGAAAGCTATCTATATAGTATATACAATCAAATGTTCATATATATAATAGGTTTATAATAGGAAATGAGATCCAGATAATAAGGAAAGTGAGGTAGTTCGGATGATACTAAAAACCTAGAGGAAGAAGATCGGTCATGGAAGGCAAACGATTATTAGTGTATGAAGAGAGGATTTGTTTTGTATTGTTGTTCACTTTAATAAGAACAATTTTGTCACATTCCTCCCAACAGAATGAATTTTCACCATTGGAAAATAGTTGACACCTTGACATTCCTCAATGAATTATGTTAAGAGTTACACTCTGTAAAAGTGAATTTAGAATAAATTCATTATGTTCAATGAAATTTTAGATGAAAAGTGAAAGTACTATAGTTTAGTACTTATACATCTTCAATCTCCCTAATAAGATGAAAGTTACCCTTATTAAAATAAAAGTTATCCATTTACCCTTTACATCATATATAAATTTTAGAATTTAAAGTAGATTACATATGACCATGTTGTTGATGTAAAGAAATATAGTATTATCTATATAGGGTTATATTACTATTATTACAAAAAAGTTAAATACTATTTTAAACCTTTCACCAAATAGTTAGCAGGCTTTCCTGAAAGAAGCGTTGAAGGTCATAAAAAAAGTCAACCCATTTACAACCAACAAAGGAAGACAATAAATCATCTTCAAAACACAAAACAAACACAACCCATACAACATATGGAGAAAAAAAGAACTCACAATAAATATCTAAACGTATAAGTAAAACAATGCATAAGAAGGAGGGTTTTGAAAGTAAAAGTACTATAGTTTAGTACCTATATATCTTCAATAGGTCATAATGAAGCATAATAGTGGCAATTTACACGGATTAAAACCATATCACAATAAACAGAGCGACAAAGAAGACATGAAAAGCACGTCACAACAATCCAGAGATTAAAAGGAGAATAGAAAACTAACAATACATAAGATAGACGACTTGCTTAGACGGATGGACAATCAAAGATGACCACAACAGAAGAAGAAGATTCACCATGCCGAAGGCTTCTTCAACAAAAACCAAAACCAAAGGGAGAATAGATGAAAACAATGAATAGTCGAAGACGAAGATGGCTTCAGCTTTGCCTTAAACTTTTGTGCTAATAACCTTGTAGCGAACGATGTCGTTTGTTGTATAATAAAACGATGGTGTTTGTTGTACAAATCACAACGTCATTTGTTGGATGGTGAACGAAGATGAACGTTGAAGATGAACACGAAAATGACGTTGTTTGTAGTTAACATAAACGATGTCATTTTCGATAAAGTCAAAAGAAATTTACCATTTAGTGAGGATTTATAAACCCATCCCTAAATGGTTAGTCATTACCATTTGATTTCACATTTGGGAAATATAATAATATAATACATGTAAATTATATGTTACAGTACGAGAAGTTAATATAATAAAATGATAATTATTATTA
>JANZXP010000002.1:16101628-16116063 GCA_027576715.1 Erythroxylum flavicans
CTATTATGCAAGAAACACATGCTAAATACTTAGAAAAGCACGTACTAATGCACAACTATCAACTTCCCATACATAAGATATGAGAATATTTATACATAATGTAAATTTTCATAAAACATTACACTAGTTACATTACTTGTTCAATATGTTATTGCTATTAAAAAATTTATTAAGTGTGATAAAACTGCATTTTATTACATATAATTTTTATAGTAATTTATGTTTATGATATATTAGAAAAATTTAGCAAAAATCAGTGATCTAGTAAAAAAATGTAGCATTGGTGACAGTTTTCAAGATTGGTCATCAAAAGTGAACATTTTGCGATGGTTTGTTATATTGTCACTAAATAGATGGACAAATTAAGCGAAGCGAAATGTCTTCGTGTTCATACAAACGATGACGATTTTTAAATTGGTAGCGAAATGTGTGATGTCATTTTTTTTAAGTGACAAAAACATAATTCATCGCTAAATATTTGGACTTTTAAAAAAATAAGCTGAGATGATGTCGTTTCTTCAACGCTATCATTTTAACTTCTATTAAATGAATCAACGTCGAGGTCACCTCTCTATTTTTCCCTCTCTCCCGCACCAACTTCCACCTTTTTCCTCTCTCCTATGTTGGTTTGCCATCATTTTCTCTTCTCCTCGTTGGCATTTGCGTGCCTCTGCCTTTTCCAATCATTGTATTTTGGTAAAGGTAAGTCATTCAACTTTGTTCTATGTGATGAATGACATGTTCATAGTGTTGGTATTTTAAGAAAAAATACCTAAAGGTTTGCGATGGTTTTTGGACTGTTTTTGCATTTGTTACGATTATCTGTGGTGCATTTGGATTTGCAATAAGTTACAGTAGGTTAAGGAAGGAAAAAGACATGATTTCCTTAGGCAATTTAGGATGAAAATGTCATGGCTTTGAAGTGTTCGACGAAAGTTCAGAGTGGTCATATGTGGAACTTATGGCATTTAAGAGCGAGTTTAGTTTTGAAATTTCCATTTAGAGTTGTTGTAGATATCTAGTTCATTTTAATTACCAACAACTGAATACAAGATGAAATATATTGTAATTTGCAACTATAACAATAAGCAATAATAATTTCTTTTAATAATGAAAAGATAAAGACCAACTGTATTATATTAAATACAAAATTACCTTATCTTGCAGGCTCTGTTTTGTGTTGAAAAGCATTAATAATTGTGTGATGTCCTCCTTCGTCTTTGTAGTTTACGATTGTCCGTCCATCCAAGTAAGTCATCTAAATAATGTCTCCAATATGTTTTGCTTCATTAGTTGGAGTATTTGTGAGAAAAACTTTTTGTGATTACAAATGAGGTCTTGTTTTTTATGTTTTTATTTGTCATAGTCTAAGTATCATTGATGATAAAATAAAGTTCTAATTTAACAATCTAAGTATTGCATTTAATATGGGTATTTTTTGAAATACTGAGGCATAATAAACCCTTATGATGGTATATAGGCTGGTAATCGGTGATGCAGCTTCGATGAGGCTTATTGGTGAAAATTCCATGAGCTTAGGAGTGACAACAAAAAGACACTTTCTCGATTCATAGGTATAAACAATGCCACGTGCCTTAGTGTTTCTTTTCTTTTGAACTTTGTCAACAAACTTCAATCTGAAAGATTCTAATTAGTAGTAACTTTTATTGTCACGTAACAATTAAACTAGGATTACATTTAATTTGGTTATTAACTTTTTATTATATAGCTAATGGACAAAAATTGGATGTCGCATTAGAAATGGTCTACTAAATACATAGGAGTTATACAACATCAAATGGGTGATGAATGTTGTTTTTGTTTTCCTTGCATTGATTGCTTAAATGTCGACTCTCAAAGTCAAGATTTGGTATATAATCACTTGCTAATTTAAGGCATAGATAAATTTTATACTTTATGGTTTTATCATGGCAAATGTAAGGAAACAAGTTGTAGTGAAAGTGTTGGTACAAGTTATAATGATAGTAATAATAATGATGTAGAAGATTTTGATGTTAATGATGATGGTGATGAAGGGATTGGTGAGATGTTAGATGATTATAGGAATTATATAGAGACTATGAATGAAGCAGGTATGCCTAACATAGTTGGTAGAATTACAGAAGATAAATTTAGCAAGTTATTGAAAGTTGCTCAAGAAAAATTATATCTAAGGTGCTCAAATTTCTCACAGCTATCTTTTGTTGTGAAGTTGCTGTATTTGAAGGTTTATAATAAATGGAGTAATAAGTCTTTTGTCATGTTAATTGACTTGCTTAATGATGCATTACCCGTTGGACACAAATTGCCCAAATCTTACTACGATGCAAAGAAATTGTTAAAGGACCTTGGATTAGGATATACATCAATAAATGCTTGTAAGTATGATTGTGCCCTATTTTGGAAGGAAAATAAAGATCTTAAGGAGTGTCCAATTTGTGGTACATCAAGGTGGTAAGTGGGTGATGGGAGAGGAAAAAGATATAGAATAAAATCCTGGGATGCTTTCATATTAAACCACAACTACAAAGACTTTCTATGTCAATAAAAATAGTCATGATGTGAGGTGGCATAAAGAGAAACACATTGATGATAACATTATGCGTCATCTAAGAGAATCAATGGCATGGAAAGAATTTGATAGAATGTTTCCATAGGTTGCACAGAATTGTCATAATGTTTGACTTGGATTGGCCTCCGATGACTTTAATCCTTTCAGTAATATGGGTACTTCATACAGCATGTGGCCGGTAATTATAGTGCCATATAATTTACCTCAATGGAAGTGTATAAAGAAGCCTTTTATGATATTGTCTTTGCTTATTCCAAGACCTACTGCTTCTGGTAAGGATATCGATATATACATACAACCATTAATTGATGACTTAAATGATCTATGGGAAGTTGGATTACAAACTTTTGATGTTGTTAAAGGTGAAACATTTATAATGTATGCCACTATTTTATGGTCTATAAATAATTTTCTAGCTTATGGGAATTTGTCTGGGTGGAGCACTAAAGGGTATATGGCTTGTCCTGCATGTAAACATCAAACTTATTCAATGAGGCTATAAAGTAAAATATGCTATACAGGTCATTGTCGTTATTCCTAACATGGGCATAAATGGCCAAGAAACAAATTATTTAATGGAAAAGTATAGTTGGGTGAAGTTCCTTTATAGTTATCTGGTGATGATATTATTTACCAGCTATCACATTTGGGTGAGATTATACCTGGAAAACATCCAAGTAATCAAAAGCAAAAGAGAAATGATGTTGACCTCAATTGGAATAGAAAAACATATTTTTCAATTTTCCATATTGGAAGGAATTACTATTGAGGAATAATCTTGATGTGATGCATATTGAGAAAAATATTTGTGAGAATATTTTAGGAATTGTGATAGGAATTGATGGGAAATCAAAAGGCATAATTAATACTAGACTTGACTTGGAAGACATGAATATAAGAAAAGACTTGCATTTGAAAAGAATAGATGGTGGGTTATCATTATTTCCCCTACTTGTTACATCATGTCAAAAAGGGATAAGCAATCTTTTTGTCAATTTCTTAAATAAGTGAAGTTTTCTGATGGTTATGCATCAAATATTGGTCGTTATGTGAATGTTAAAGAGGCGAAAGTATCAGGATTGAAAAGCTATGATTATTATGTACTTTTGTAACAATTACTTACCATTGGAATACTTGGGTGTTTGTCGAAACATGTGTCTGAGCCTTTGGGTCAATTGGGTAAGTATTTTAAGCAATTTGTTACAAGAAACTCAAAGTTAAAGAGTTTCATAAAATGGAAAAAGACGTAGCTTTGATTCTATGTAAGCTTAAACTACTATTCCTCTATCATTTTTTAATGTTTTGGTTCATTTAACAATTCACTTACCATATAAAACAAAATTCTGTAGACCGGTTCAATTTCGATGGATGTTCCCGATTGAAAGGTAATTCATTTAACTTTTATTTTTTGTTTAAGCATTATGTACATAATAGAGGTTGATCTAAGGTGTCTATTATAGAGGCTTATATAGCAAATGAATGCTTGACATTTTGATCGATGTACTTATATGATGTGGAGACAAGGTTTAATAGACTAGAACATAACTTTGATTTTGATATAGATGGTGGTTTATCAATTTTATCCTAAAAAGTAAGGCCTCTTGGTATGGGTAAATATATGGAGTTAACTACAGAAAAATTTGAAATTATCCATTATTATATTTTGAGCAATTGTAAGAAAGTCAACATATATATATAGAGTATGTATATTACTGTTGATTCAAACAATCATATTAGAATTTTATGATTGAATCTTATTACCTTACTGTCATTTTCTTTTTTAAATAGAGAGCATAAAGAGTCCATTCATAGAAGAGGGATTATTAATGTTGAAGAAAGACGTAAGCTTAAGTTTGTATCATGGTTTAGAAATCGAGTAAGTAACATATTGATTACATATTATGAACTTATGAAAATTTGTATGTTAGATTAGCTTTTAATTTCATATTGTCATACAGATGATATGGTTACATAACTGTAACGTGCAAGAGGAGAATACAACATTATATAGTTTGACATGTGGGCCTCATTTTTATGGGAAAAATATACATATTGCATTGTTAATGGGGTGAGATTTCACATACAAGACCGAGACAGTTGACTTAGAAGCCAAAATTATGGGTGGTTATTCAGGGATATCATAATGATGATTTTATTGACTTCTAAGATGTCTTCTTTGAAATAATAGAGTTGCATTACATCAAGGATAAGAAGGTTGTTCTATTTAAATGCACATAGTTTAATCTTACCAACATGAAAGTGAACGAGAATATTACTAGCATCAATGTTAGTAAGACATGGTATGATAATGACCCTTTTGTCCTTGCAAGTCAGGTAAAACAAGTTTTCTACCTCAATAATACTGTATTGGGTAGTAATTGGAAAGTTGTTCAAAAGTTTCAACATCGAAATGTCTTCGATTTTTATAAAAGGGATAATGGTCAATTTATAGGGGTTGAAGATGAAGTATATCAAAAAAATGAATCGGAGTTTAATAATGAAGCCATTCAAATAGAAGATGCAGATATATCATCATTCTATAGGAGAGGTGTTGCTCCCAATATAGTATAACTAGATGATGTCTAAGTCAATCTTATCATACAAACACATGAAGATTATACTCAATATGAATTAAATGAAAATGATGATACTTTAGCTGAATATATTAGTGATGAAGAGTCTAATGATAATGTAATTAATGATAATGATTTTCAAAATCTTAATGATGATTGAAGGCAAATAACTTGTTTATATTCTCTGAAATATTATGTTGATGTTTGAGTTATATTAATACATATTGTTGATATCTTAGTTATGTTAATGTGTATTGTTGATGTTTTACTTATTTTTACGCAGAATATTATTGTTTGACTTTTGTTTATGAAAATTTTGTTCATTTACTTATGTTTATATAGATTGTTGGTGTTTGCCTTATATATACGGAATGTTGGTGTATGTTTTATGTTATGCAGAATGTTGGTGTGTGTTTGAGTTATGTTTTTGTAGAGTCCTGTTATTGAGTTATGTTATACGGGATGTTGGTTGGTATTTGAGTTATGTTATCCGGAATGTTGGTGAGCATTTTATGTTATACAGAATGTTGGTGTGTGTTTAAATTATGTTTTTATAGGATGTTGCTGTTTGAGTTATATTATACGAAATAATGGAGTGTCGTTTATTTTTGTCATGTGGAATGTTGGTGTGTGTTTAAGTTATGTTTCAGTGGAATGTTAGTATTTAAGTTATGTTTATACAGAATGTTCAGGTTTGACTTGTGTTTTTTACGAAATGTTTATGTTTAACTTTGATTTTTGCAAAATGTTAATGTTTGACTGATATTAATATGGAATTTTGATGTTTGAATAAAGATTATACATAATGTTGATATGTCATTTATAAATATTTAATATAATGGAACTTAGAAGAAACAAGGGAAAGAGGGTGGCAACTATTAAACATGTTCCTCCCCCACAACAACCAAATCAATCCGATACAATCGAACAACAACCATCGATTTTATCCACTAATAAAGCCAGTCAACAACAACCTCTATCTACTTCAACTAGTGCTGAGGGATCTTCAGGTCTATTATTGTTAACCACCTATAATTAGAGTTATGTTCAAATATATATTTACATGTTTAATATGTTTTTTCTTATCATTATTCTTTTGTTGTCAAGTTCCAATACTATCATAAGAAAAAGAGATAGAGGTATCATTAAAGGTTCTGAGTTGCAACATATAAATGTTGCAATGAACAATAAGTTGTTTGTGAATATTTACCCCACACAACGTTGTCCTATTGACAAGGTCCAATTAGCAAAATTGTCCAGTGAGTTAGGATTAGTTGTTAGTAATGAATTGCCTTACCTTCAGTATGTCAGGCAGTTGACGGAAGCTCAATATCGTCAATATCGAGAAGCCTGAAATTTCAAGCTGTGTGAGTTCAATGTTGAAATAAAGGGCGAAGGATCATCATTATCGACTTTATAAATACTACAAGTCTTTTCCTTCAGATAAGGAGGCAAGAATATAAGTTTCAGAACGGATGACTCCAGAAAATTGAAGTGAAATTTGTGATTATTGGGCGTCTGCAAAGGTTAAGATTTGACTTCTTTCTCTTCACATTTGCTTCCATTAATTTTATTTTTGCATTAAAGTTTGAGAAAGCCAAGGTTAATAGAGAAAAACATGAAAACTCCTCACAACACCGACCCCAAATCATTTGTTGTTATATGACAAGAATTTATAAGTTCTTTATTTATAAGTTATTATTATATTAGTAAATACAATATAATCTATTGTATTTCAATTTTTTAATTTATTTAACAAAGTCAGACTCAACTACATGGACAAGAGTGTGATACGATCACACTCTACAAACTGAAACATTACAAGGAAGGTGAAGGCTAGACGTCTAAAGAAGCACAAAATAATTATGTAAGTATAAAAATTTTAATTTTAGAGTTTATTTATTTATGTAATACTAACTAATAATATTTTAATTACATCTCGATTTTATGTTTTAAATTTTAGGACAAGAAGTTTGAGTTGATGTCTATCATTTTTTGACAGAAATGAGCCCAATGTGAATGACATTTGCTACAACGTCTTTGGTACAAGATCAGGGTATATCAAAGGTCTTGCGTATAACTTTAAGCCAATTAGTTCATCATCGTCACGACTAGCATATGTAATGACACTTCATGAGGAGAACCGATTGCTTAAGGCTCAGTTACAACGTTATGAAGAAAAGTTAGATTGTATTGAAAAAATTACAACTTAATGAGAAAAATTAGATCGTACTGAAAGAGAGTTGACCAAGCTTAAGAAGACGGTCGAACAATTATTTGTGTTAAATTATGTAAGTATTAGTGACGATGAGGAGTCTTAGTTTGTCCATAAATTTTTATCTCAACTTTTGTAATTAACATTAATTACATTTTATTTTTTATAAAATGCATTTAATTTTTAATTATGACACATTTTTTATTTTATTGTACATAATTATTATTCAAACAATGTTACTAATAATAATTTAAAAATGTGACTTAATTATAATTCAAACCATGTTAAGAACAATAACATAATTAAAAATGTTATTAATAATTATAATTAAATGATAAATTGGTAATAAGAAAGTATAAATAAAAATACAAATTTCATCACCAAAACTTTTTAACTACAAATACAAAATTGTCACCAAATCTTTTTACCTATGTTTCCTACTACGTAAATAAATCGTCACTAAAATTTTTTGCCTACCCCTAATCTAATAAAGCTAATTACCTTTAGCTATGAAAATGAAACGTCACAATATGTCATTTGTGATAATTTTGTTTCTCTTCGCTTATTACTTTTTGTGACGGACGTATGATTGTAGCGAAATCATTTGAGCGATAATTTGGAGAAAATGTCATAGATAATTATTTGCTATTAGGCTTTTGCGACCATTTGTTCGATGAATTTTTAACGTGTCAAAAACTTTTTTGAGATAGTAATTTGTCTTTCTACAACAAAATTTTGTCACCAAAACTGTGCTCTCTTATAGTGTATAGTGTATACTAATCTTATGTATCAATCCTACTTATGTTGTCCTCGTTGACTTCTTATTTTGTCTTAAAATAGAAAAAGATGAGAAGTCTAAATTTTTTACAAGTTTATTTGGTCTTATTATGATTGAGTTCAAATAAAAAACTTTTATAGCAAATATATTTAAATTTTTTTGATATATTTAAAATCTATAACAATCTTTGAATTATGACATAATTTTGTTTATTCAAAATTTTTTGAAATGTCTTATTTAGTCAAGTTTATTTAGAGTTAAGCTCAATTTTGAATCTATAAAATATTTTCAAACTCAAATTTGGACCTTAGGGATATGGCATGACCTAATGCACCTATTAACTTTGCTAATTAATAACGAATAACATATTTCATATTCCTACTATTTTCATTTTGTTAAAATTTAAAACTTTGTTACTGTGGAAAAAATTAATATTATTGGTTAGTACTTATAAGTTTTCCAATTTTCTCAAAGTAAAATCACTTAGAATAGCTAAACAGGCTTAACTCTTTTGCAATGATATATTAATAATATTCAAAAAATTTGTACCAAGAAACTTACATTTCAGGTTGTATCTATAATTGTAAATAAATAGGCGAAGAAAACCTTGGAAGGTATAATGGCACTCCAATACTTAAATTACATTTTTTAATAGATTGGTTAAAATCCATCCATTTATTTGCAAGTTTAGAAGTGCATAATGTAAAATCTCGAAATGAACATTTGCAATCATTGTATGAATAAACATGAATGCAAAATTCATCAAAACAAATTTCATCCTGAGAAAGTTCACTAGCATTTGAGATTTAACTATATATGAGATATTTATGCCTTTTCTCAACCTTTTTGTAATTCCTTAGTGAGTATTTTACTAAGTGTGACTAATATCACCTACATATCCCTAACAAACCTAAGCCATTATTCTTTTGATTCATATTGCTACTCTAGTACCTATTCCATATACAGATGATAAGATAATATGAGGATGAATTTCCTCCCCTAGAGACACTTATAGTTGATAATGATAGGGTTATCTCCATCCCTTACATTCATGCTATAGGAATAACTTCTTATGGTACTCTTGTATCTAATATTATTAATGAAGTACTCAACTAGCATACTGATAATTATATGGCCCAAAATAAAGTTCTTTGCCAAATTGACACTAAGTTTGATGGTCTTAACTGCCAAACACAAGCTACTCAAAAGTAGGTAGAAATTATGTCTTCTTAGATCTAGAGGTTATATTCATCTTTGAAAGATCAAATGTTTTAAATTGATGTTAATTTTAGAAGATATATTGAAACACAGTATTTTGAACCTAATTTCACAACCAAAGAGCAAGGACTTTAAAGATTTATAAAAATACTTCATAGAATGGAGGTAGACATATAGATAAAACAATATAAGACTGTTTGTGGATCTTATACCACAGGCTTTCCTGTTATCCAACTCATCGATTCAACCTCAACTTATCCTAAAGTTGTTGGTTATGAAAGGGTATTTAAAATGAATTATCCTTTAATTAGGCAACATGTTCATCCTACCATTAAAATCAAATCCACCAAACCTATAAAGCCTAAAACTGAAAAGAAATATGATTCGTCACCTTCGTACCCTGCTGATCCTTGGATAAAACATTTATAGATTAAAACTCCACCTTCTTACAACCTAAAACCCAACCTATTTTGTTGGCTGGAAAATATAAAGCTCCTCAATAAGAGTTCATTGCAACTCTTAAACTAGTTTTTGTCTTAGATGAATATGAAAGTCAATCATTAGTATCTGAAGTATCTGAAGACTCAAAGACTTCTGAACAATTTGTAAATTTGTTGGAATTAGATTAGATCATGATGACTATGCCTAACACATCTCAACCAATTGAGGTTGAACCAGATATTAGTGAAGCTGAATCTATAGGGATTGAACCAATTAAACCTTTGCCACTACCAATACAAATACCACCAATCAAACCTACTTCAGGACCCTGGTTTACTTTTAATGATCTACCACTTAAAAAATAGAGAGATCGTCTCCATAAATATGGTGTTTGAGTATACCTTCGTTTTAATAGTACTTTATGAAAATGGTGGCAAATCTAGGTGATTATTGCCAACTTCAGTATATTCAAATAGCATTTGTAAGAATTCTTCTTGGAGTTATCCATAAAGAATTCATTGGAAATTTTCAGCTCAATGATAAGAAAATCAGGCAAGAATATTTTGAAATGAAGTGTTGTTTACTAGACAGAAGAGATCTACCTAAACATTTCCAATGTATGACGAAAGATATTATCTTCTTTATGGTTTTAATGATGTCAATCTTCATTATATATTCGTCTCATCTTTTCTAGAAGAATTACAATCTGAACTTCAAATGACCATTGTAGCTCTATAAAGAGATATGAGATAAATATCTCTTAGTGAGGTCTATTAACTTACCTTAGCTTTTCTTGATTAATTTTATAATCAATAAGCAATTTTCAAGAACATGATTAAAGGTGGTCCTCTTTTGGAAAAGGCTTGCAAAAGGCCTTATCTTAAGATCAAATGTAAGGACAAAAAGATTGTTAATATCATCCCAAAAAGAGATATCATCATAAACAATTATCTTACAATAAGTCTAAAAAATCCCACATTTCTAATAGAATAGACCTTTCAGAAGAAATAAATGGCATAAATTTGTTCGTTTCTTTAAACAAAGAGCTCTTTATCCTAAAAAGGTATATCATTGTTTTATTTATGGCAAGCTAGGACATTATGCTCGATAACGTCACACAAAACAAAAAAATTGAAATCGTTGGAATCTATTGAGCTTATCATGCCTATTCATGACCAAGGCTACTCACCCAGCATGAATCCTGATGATTTAAAGTTAGCACAAGAAGGGTGTGTTATCTTACTTCAACAAAGATTAATCGAGCCTATAAAATACAATTAGGCTTGTCAAGTATTCTATATAAACAAGAGCGATGAACAAAAATGACGGAAAAAGAGGTTGTGGTAGATTAAAAACCTCTTAATGCATTCATTCAAGATGATAATTTTCCATTACCAAAGATCAAAACTCAAGTCATATTTCTAAAGGAAGCAAAAATCTTTTCAAATTTTTACTTTTTGTAATTGGGAATAGATCCACAAAAATGGTACAAGACAGATTTTCACATTCCTAATGCTCAATATCAATGGACTATTATGTCATTTGGATTTAAAGTTGCTATATCACTATTTCAAAGGGCCATAACAAAGATTTATGAACCCATTCTTGCCAGTACCTTGATCTACATTAATGACATCTTCTTATATTCGAAGACCCATAAAGATCATAAGGTATTAATCTTATCAGTTTTGGATATCACAAAGCAATATGGGATTATACTCTCAATTAAGAAAAACCATATAGGAATAAACCAAATAGAATTTTCGAGTATAAATTTTCATGATGGATTTTGTCAGCTTGACCCACATATAGCTAATAAACTATTACATTTTCCTGATGATAATCCCAATACATGAAAATCAAACAATTCCTTATAATTATTAACCACATTAAAGATTTCATCCCACACGTGGCTAATTATACAAGTTCATTATCCAAATTTTGAAGAAAGAATCCACCACCATAGAGTAAAGATCAAACCAAGGATGTCCAGTACTTAAAGCAAGTCAATCATCATCCAAGCCTTTTAAAGGTTCCTAATAAAGATCAAACATATCCTTTAGACATACACTAGTGGCCATTATTTAACTACCATCTCGATTGAAGAGATTGATGGGAAACGACATTATTGTGGCCATGCTAATGGTTAGTTTAAGGAATCAGAAAAGCACTACCATACCATCTATAAAGAATTCTTGGCCATGAAAAAAGTTGTTAAAAAATTTAATTTCCACTTTAACCCATACCATTTGTGGTGTAAATTAATAACATGTCCTTTTAAAAGATTCTTGAACCTAACAAGAAGATATTGCCTGACAACCGATTATTTCATTAGCATGATTAGTTCTCTCATATAAATTCATAGTTCTCCGTATTCCTCTCTCCCATCTTAAGAAAACCAATCCCTCTAATCCTTCTAGTTATAGATTTTTCCCTTTATACTAAAATCAAGAAATCCTTCCCTCCAATCACCAAAAATCCTCCACAAACATCAAATGAAATTGTTGTTTTCCTTCGCAAAAGCCTTTTTTAGTACCTTCATCTTATTCTCACTACTTTGAAAATTCATCCATTCCCTCATCATTTTGACATCTTGACACCCTATTGTACCCTTCACCATATCTATAATACCTTTCCTAAGCCAAATATATGACATCTTTGGGCTCTGTCTGCCCTCTATGTCTATCCAATTGCTCTATCTCTATTGCATGTTTATAAACATCTAGCAAATCTCACCAATGAAAGTTCTCTTTTATGGACATTCTTAAAGTGGTTCCAACCATTGGCTAAACGACATATCCAATTATGAAAAATCCTTAACCACTATCAACCGTGAAGCATTCCCTTGTCTGAACAAAACTCTCAATCCTTCTTTATAGTCCACTGTCCTTATAGCCTGGCTAGAACTAGATACATCTACGCCATTAACCATTTCCAAATATGGAAAACCTCTATTGACTGGACTAAATATCAGGAAAACATAGTGCATAATCTATATCATTTTTTAAATCACTTGAACTGTCAACCCAAATTCACTAAGCCAACCACGTATACATCTTTGGGTCCATACCCTTATGACTTTACCCTTTTATAGCCGATTTCATTATTTAATCAATGTTGGACTTTATTTGATCAATTTTCTTATATGAAATTTAGTGGCGTCATAGCATGTGAATCGCCATATTCACCTCACTTTAAGCTTAAGAAAAATTTTGAAATTAGAGAAAGCTCCACTAATCAAAAGCTCGACGAAGAGCCTAAACTTCCTATATATTTTCAAGATGCTCAAGATCCCTAGCCTCTAGTTTGGGCTGATGCAGAAATAACTCATTTCATTAAAGAAATGGAAAAGATGGATGATGATATGTCTGTTTCTAATGATGACAATAGACCCTGATCTTTTTTTGCACCATCTTGTTGAAAGATTCCATCTTATCTCTTAGGAATATTATTGGGACCCCATGTTTCCTAACAATTTTCATTTTTAATATGCATTTTTGTTTTTAGTTTACATTATTAGAATATGTGATCCGTTTGCATATTTAATAATTACTTGTCTTATTCTCCCTTGATTGGTCTATAAAAGCAAGGCTTCTCTTCCTTTGTAGACACACCTAGTTTTATCAATAAGATGAAAAATGTTTTCTATATTTTTTTTGGAAAATGAGAGAATTGATTAGATTACTCTAGCTAAAAATACAACAATATTATAGTATTTCACATTAACTATGGATTTCGAGCTAACTAGGTGCATCTAAAAATGCAAGGTATAGAGAATGAAAGTTAATTGCAATTCACAGCAACTATAAAACAAAAACAGGAGTTATAACTGCCACTTAGTTCTCATACTTACAATAAGGAGAGAGGCGACATTTTTGGCTACAGTTGCTGCTATAATCCAGTTCATAATATTCTCAGCTAGTTGGAACTTATCAAGATCCTTTTGTTGGTAGAGTCGACAGTTGCATTCTTTCCATATCATGTATATGGAAGTGATGAATGCCAATTTATGAAGGACTGCATTCTTTTTGTTCAGTTTGGAGAGGTTGATGAATATATTCAAGGTCTGCTCCCACCAAATGAAAGATTCACCGTGTCCACCATGTATTGTATTATACTCCATATGGCTTTAGTGTATTCATAACTTAAAATAGGTGATCTTGATCCTCATCCACATTATGACATAATACGCAGGAAATTTTCTCTCTCCTAAAAGCTTGATTCTTGAATAATGTAGTAATAGTCATACAGAAAGACTAGTATATTCTGAACTTGCCTCTTCGTGAGAATTTTGTGTATAAGAAAGTCTTGGAATATAGATCCCATTTAAGGTCTAAGTCATATAGGAAAAGATTGGTCAATTTAGATTTCTAAAGGCATGCTTTGAGCATTATCGCTCTAAAAGAGAAGAAGGATTTATGTCTCAGCTAACATATCTAAAATCTAAGCTATAGTTAATCTTTGCTTTTTTATAAAAATATGTTCTATAAACCGCTTGACTAGTATATATGTTGGAAACTAATGATATAGCCCTCTTGAAGCTTATCGGTGAAATATTCTTTTTTTTTATTACAAAAGGAAAAATAGAACAGAAACTAGCTCAAAGTTCTGGGATAAGCAACACCCTGCCTATCCTTT
>JANZXP010000002.1:16158716-16169592 GCA_027576715.1 Erythroxylum flavicans
AATTCGTTTTTAACAATTATAATAATTATTAAATTAAAAGTTAAATTTTGTCACTAAATACTATTAGCTACCAAATACAATTCATCACAAAAACTAGTTAGCTACGTATAAATAACGTCGGTAATAAGGTTTTGCTACAACCACGTTTTCGTAGCTAAAACTTTTTTGCTACCAAAACACAATCTTCACAAATTCCTATTACCAACCAAAGTCCAATTCGTCACAAAAAGTTTTTACTTACGTTTATAGAAACGTCTCTAAAAATATTTCCCTACAATAAAAACTTAGTAGCTAAAAGGATTCTGCTATCAAAATAAAATCTTCACTAAACATAAATACCTACGAATACAATTTCGTGGGAAAAAACTTTTATCTATGAAACAGAAACGTCGCATAAAGCCATGTACAATGTTCCTCCTTATCGTCGATAATAATTTTCACCGATGAATTATTTTTGTCACAAACAAGTTTTAGCCACGAATTATGCAAAATGTCATGGATGTTGTTTTGCTACTGAGATTTAGCGACGATTTAGGTGACAACACGAAATCGTCGCAAATTAATATTTGTGACGATTTCTCTTTTTTTAGTGACGTTTACTTTCATCACGAAAGAACCTGTTTGTTGTAGTGTATGTAGAAATAAAGTATTTGTTTGGAAATGGAGCTAAGCCTATTTGAGTCTTAGAATAAGCAGTGTTTGACAACAAGAATAAGGGTGTCCTAATTATGAAATAAAACTATTCTAGAGCTAGAGTAGTTGGTGTTTGGACATTAGGATATGATCTGTCATATTTGGTTGTAAGGTTAATTTAACCTAAACCAAAAGCAAGGCTTGTTTAAGGATATGATTAATCTAATCCTAATAAATTTATTTTTCAAGTATAGAATATTGTATTCTAAACTTGAATAAATTAAATTTTATACCAAAGAAATTTTTAAAATTAAAAATCAAATATAAAATTTAATTAATTATTTTTCTTGATAAGATTAAGATTAATAACTAGACTGATTATTAATTAATTTTAGAAAATTAATTTCTTAAATTAGAATTAATTAGTTTCAGTTAGATTGAAATTAATTTATTAGACTTCTTAAAATTATTTATTTCAATTTGATTTAGATAAATTAAATTTATGTTTTATTTCTTTAGAGAATTATTATTCTATTTATTTAGAAATTGTTTCTTTATTTATGAATGATAAGTTTCTTTGATTTGTTAAAAAGGGTGTTTTCTTTGTTAAACTTTGAAAAATGTTTTTATTTATTAATCAAGAAAATTGAGTTTTCGTAATATTTTTGAAATTTAGTTTTTTGATTTATTAAGAAAAAATTTCTTATATACTAAGAAAAAATTTCTTATATACTAAGAAAAAACTCTAAGCAAATAATGAAATCACTTTCTTAATTAAATAAAAGGTGTTATTTAATTTTGAAAGTGGTTTTTAATATTTGAAAATGATTTTCTAATTAAGGAAAAATAATTTCTAATTAGATTAGAAATATTTTTCTAACTGGATTAGAATGTCTTACTAGTCAAATTTTTTAAAAAAATTCTAAATTATAATAAGTAAGAAACATAATTTACTAAAAATTGATTTCAATTAAATTTTGTTAATTGAGTCAAGATAAATGGAAATAGTTTTCAAATAGATTTTAAAACTTTTTTAAATTAAATTGAATTTTTATTTGGAATATGAATTTAATTCATTTAGAAATCAATGAGTTTAATCTAATTTAATTATTTCAAAGAGTTAGAAGTATTATTTTATATTATGAAGATCAATAACTAAAATCAAACGAAGGTTAATATTTTATGCATATAATTTGATTCTTAGTACATAAGTTGCATACTTTTATTTATATGTTTGATATACATATTAGATGCTTGTTATATTGCATGTCTTATGTATGTAATATTATTACATGTAACTTATGTTTGATGAGACAAAAAAAATTAAATCCCTTATTAAAAATATTAAGTACATGTTTTGAACACCATTGTTGCCTTCCATTGTTATAAAAACAAACTAAAGCTCTGTTTATTGTTAGGTTTATTGAGCAAACTTAAGGTTACTTTAACCTGAATATGTTTAGTCTTATAATAATGGGTCCTACTTAACTAAATTTGTGTGATTTGAATGAGCAAACTCATGATCTCATGAATTTAAAGGCAAGATTAGGAATAATATGTAAGATATGTTTTGGTAAGTGTTGTCACCTAACGAATCTATGAATCATATGAGATATGATTGATAAATTTGTTATCCATCTAATTTATGTTTAGTTGGTTTGTTAAGCAAACTCATCTCAACTAAATTTGAATAGGATCCTAGTCCACTAGAAAGATTACAATAGTCTTTCTAAATAGTAGTGAGGGTTATTATTTCAAATAAAATAGTAGGTGTAACCAAATGTATGATTAAAGTCTTGATCTTATTTGGTAATCATGAAATATAATCAATTACTTGTTTTTCTTACATTTACTTTTATTCTAAGTAAAAATTTATCTTATTTAGTGTCGTCATACTAAGTGAACCAAATTTCTTAGACATAAGTTATGTTAGATAGAAAATTTATATGTTCATCATGCAATTTTGATATTAATCCTTGTTACGTTGAATAATGTATCAAACAACATGTAAGATATATGTCGACATCATAATAGTAAGATGTAAGAGGTTACGTAAAGTAGAGCTAAAAGATATAATACTATGATGAAATTGTTTGGCCAATTTAGCCTATTAAAAGCATAATTATGGACTACAATTAAAGGCAATTTCTATAGTATGATAATAGTTATCATTCAAAGAAAATATATTGAATGACTTTTCTTGGCCATATGTGATATGATAGAGATCATACATATTTCTAGCTCATATTATTGGTATTTGATACTAAATTTAGATTCAAAATTATTATAATTTTTTAGGGATGATAAGAAATACATTATTGAGCAAAAGTAGTATATCAAGATTTATACAAACAGTTTTTATGTATTTGGAGAAAAAGAGACTCATGCTTAACATAAGTGACAAAAAAGTACAAAGTTGGATAGCCGAGACTATCATTTTATACTATGTTGGTTAAATCAAAGTATTGAGAATCATAAAGTTATATATAAGGGTATATTTATCCTTTTGATTATGAATTGTTGGCAACTTGTGAAACTTGTTAAGTTGAATAATAACCAATTGAATTTTTGGTGAAAGAATGATGATGGTATTAAATTGTGAAATCTTATACGTGTGATGTATTTGCTATATTATTAATGACTTTATGTGATATAGTCATAAATATTAATTGAAATAATGATTTAAAATTTAGAACAGTTTAAATTATTTAAATCTAAGTAGAAGCTAAGATTTGAGAATGCTAAGGCACTTCAATAAGACTGATTTGGTGAGTCTTAAATTTTTGGTTATTTATAGGGAATTAGATTCTCTAGTAATTACCTTCATGATAAAATTCCATAAGAGTATAGATTTATAGAAAATACAATATTAGATTTTGTCTGATGCAATATTATTTTTTCTATAGCTATGCCTAGTACAATAACTTACCTTCAATAGTTCCAATTAAATCAATTATTAAGATTTCATATTAGATATGAAACGATAAGTTTTTGAAAGAGTAAAAGTTAATAATTTATGGATGTAATGTTAGTTAATAATTTAAAGATGTAAAGCTTGATTGAAGCATATATTATTTGTTAAGTTTATAAATACCTTGGGTAATAAAAGTTTATGAGATATCCAAAAGGTTGGATATAATCTTACAAAACTATTGAAAAAATTGTTTTTTCAATGAACATTTATAGGAGAATTGTTTTTAAGATAAGTAATGGAAGTAAGATGAAATTTGAAAAGTTCAAATCTCATGACAATACATCCAATTAGATTTAGTGCCTTGTTGATACATTAGATTTATATTTGAAAGGCTACAGGACATTAAAATATTTACTTTTATGATGAATTCAAATAGTTTGTTTTAGATATGGTTGTTAATTTTTCATGCCTATAAGAAGGTTAGTGGGAGTACAGTCATCCTCTTCAGTGAGAGTATTTAAAGACATATTGCTTATAGAGAACAACGATTATATTTTCAATTGAATTGTCCAAGAACAACTATTGTTGGATACAAAAAGGTAAAATCTTAATGCTAGGAATGAGATCTATAGATATCGATATTGAATTTGTTTAACTATTCTAGTATAAGTACGTAGATGATGTACTAAAGGTATTTAGTATTTGAGATATTTGATACTTGTGAAGTATTAAAGATATTCATTATTCTAAATATGAGTTGATATTTGAGTTCAAGGTTATATTGACATTAACTTTAGAAGTAAATCCTAACTAAGGTTTATTTCACTTAAAACAATATCATTTTAAGATTTGAAAGGTTTAGATTTAGTAATGGTTGCTAATTAAGCTATAATACATTTTTCATTTAGTGGAAGTGATTAATTAGATCAATAAGTTCTTTAAGGAACTTGATATAGTTCCTTGCATTGTTTGAGGCAGTAATGTATTATGAAACATTAGAGCCATTGGGCATGTAAAAGAAGCTAGGGTCTTATCAAAGATCCAAGGATATTGTAGGCAATTTTTCTTAATTATAATGATAACTAAGATGAAAGTTGTAAGATTTAACTAAATACTCACTATAGAGAATATTGTAGAATTCTCTAACTAAATCAGTATCCCAGTAATAGCATGATCGTCATATGGTGATATGATATAAGATACTTAAATGTTTGGCTTAGTGTAAGTGAGAGATTGTTGGTTTATGTCATATAACTAATTGGTTGGTCACAGTACTGACAAAATAATTTTAAAACACTCTTTATTATGTACATATTTAGATGTGTATGATAAAGCCCATGGGATAATTATACATTGCAAATGAAATTATGATGAGATTATAATTATAAGATTCATATTAAATTTATGCATTATCCCCAAATTATTCCTAGTCATTTTCCTTATGAAAGAAGTAGTCAATCGTATAGGTTAAAGTATGGAGATACTTAAAAAAAATGTATGGGTGCTTGTTAAAGAACAAGTTCACTAAACTAACCCCATGTGAAAAATCCATTTGGAACATTACTTATATGTCTATAGAAATTCTCTTTGTGATGATTGTATAAGTGATCCTTTGACTTGAGATCTCTAAAGTAATCTTGTATAAGGATTGTTACGTTTTGATACTACTTATGATCTATTTTAGTCAAAGATAGCTCAGTCGGTAGTCATTTGATGTAGCATAAACTAAATAAAGGTAGATGAGTGATCAATATAGGATTCATCATCCTAAAGTAATAAGCGAAAATTTTTCATTATTCTCAATTAGTATTGATTCAAGAAATCCTTGGCTAAGGTAAAATGACGTTTTATAAATAGTTTACAAATTTCATTAATTGATTCAATAGCTCGTGGTGGAGAAATAATATGATTGAATCAATAGTTTTATTGAAACATTGTATGTCAAAGGATTGACTTATATAGAAAATCATGTATGAAACTACTTTGACTTTCCTAAATATTTAGGTAGTCATAATGTATTGCTAGACACCAATCTTGATATATGTATTAGCTCAAGGTTTATTATTAATGAATTTGATGATAACTACATAATATTTTAAAATTTAAATTGGATTTATCTCCTTGTATAGGCAACGATATATTTCTTAAAAGGAAATAAAATCATAAGAATAATGCTTCCTTTCTTTCAGGAACCTTCTTAATGATCTTACCTTATTAGAAATGATTCTACAATATTTGGAAAAATCCTACTCATCATATCAATCATCTCCAAGACATTGCCATATTTATTTCTTAAAGTTTAATTATTGGAAGATTTCAGCAGAGATAATATCAAAGATTCGTTATACACAAAGTCAACTTAGAATATAAATGAAACAATGGCTAGTTGAAGAAATTTTATATTTAAGAAAGAGCCACTGTAGTTGCGAACAAGAAGTTAAGAAGCTAGATTTTTGAAATACATCAAAGGCATCAATACTCTTGAAAGTGATACCTTTATCAGATTTCTTGTGCCTTAGAAAGTGAAAACTTCTTGAGAGAAATCATTAAAGCTAATATCCAGCAAATCACTTTTTCACTTGTTGAGAACTTGTAAATGCTAGTTAAATACTACTAATGCGAAAGGTTGAAGAACCTTGAAAAATATGTACTTGTGAGCTTGAAGAGGCTCGTCAAGTTACTACTTAGAATTTTAGTAAAATACTCAAGTTCGATACTTGGGGACTGGATGTAGACTTATGTTATAAGCCGAACCAGTATAAATCGACTGTGTCATTCTTTCTCTATTCTTAACTTTAAATTTTCAAATTATAGTGTTTGATATTTATATCTGCAAGCAGCTCCTTCACTTTTACAATAGGCTCATTCTGTTTTCAACTTGCAAGAGGTTCCTTTTAATTTTAATAGGTGCCTTCTGTTTTAAAGTGTTTTAACAGGATTTATCATTTAGCAAGCTCCTATCATTTAGAAAGCTCCTATCATTTAACAGGCTCCTGTCATTTAACAAGTTTCTATTGTCTAACAGGCTCCTTTCTTTTTGAGCGTTAGTAGACTCCTATCGATTAAATAGGCTCCTTTCATTTTGGGCGTTAACAGGCTCCTTTCAATTGGCAAGCTCCTTTCATTTTCAACATTAACAAGATTCTTTTGAAAGTTTGTAGGACCCTTCTATTTATAAATTTATTTTGTTTAGCAAGATCTTATCAATTTGAAAGTATCTTGAAATTTTGTTTGCGCACAATTCACCCCCGTTTTGTGTGTGTTTGCTTTATTAATATAAATACAAATTATTTAATTATAGAATTAAAGATAAGTTAATTGAGTTTAATTTATCTAATCCTAAATAAGATTTAAAGTTATAATTTGTATCAATTGTCAACATATTTGAGAACCTAATTAGAAACAGAATAGGTTGAAGAGAGAAAAGATATTTTAATCAAGTTAGAATTGATTGTAAAATTTGAGAAAATTAATGATTAAATAATGATATTTAATAAATAATTTTCAATATGAGATATTGGATTTTATTTGAGAATAATTGATATTTAATTAGAATTATTTGCAATTCTAATTAAAGTTTATATGAAATTAGAATTTAATTTCAATTAAATAACTAAAATATCCGAAACTTATTATAAATAGATTTAAGCTATAAAGGAGATATCACTTTTTGCCTAACTCTCTCAACAACAGTTGTAGAGTTCTCTCAACTACAGTTGTAGAGTTCTCTCAACTTGTTATGTGAATACTATTAGAGGTCAAACAATTATGTAACTAAGGTGATTGAGATGAACTAGTTTTGAAAATTGTTCGAGGGATACGACAAGAAAATAATCAAGCTTCGGAATAAGGTACAAATTACGATTCATGTTTTATTATGATTTATATGTTAATTATTTTATAGAATTTAGGTGATCTTGACTTTCGGGAAATCAAATGTAAAAATTTTTGTAGATATTCTGCTAGGCGTGAAATCAAATCTCGACCGATTTTCTAATAAATTGTTCCTCTTTCGCAGCTTTACAGTGGCAAATTGAGAAAGAAAGAACATTTTTTCGATCTTAACGCCCTTTGAGATTGGTGAAATAAGATCTAATAGATATAGTTCCCGAAACACAATCGTGTATTTCATTTTCAATATGAAATAGTTTAACACTGTTTATTTGGCAAAAGCATTCCCACAACTCATTCCACCGCAACAAATTACGTTGGTTGCTATATCCTTAGAGAGAAGACTCAATATCTAAGTTTTAACTAAGTCATCGTATTGTATCCATTGTTATAATACTTCTTATGCATCATTATTTGATTGTCTTAACTATCCGTCAACAAATACATATTTATTTTTGACCATTAAGGCTATAGTCATAGACTGATTCCATATACTATAGTTTCCCTCTGAAAAGTTGTGACGCACGGACACATGGAAGAAATGTAAATGAGTTATTGAAAATTTCTAGATTAAATTTAGATGCCATGTTCGACTGAATTTATTTATTTAAATTGTTTGCTTCTTCCATAATATTGAAGTGAGATAGATTTTTCAGATTATCAAAATGCAATATTTTATACCTTGAAAATTTTTTATGTATTTATCAACAAATAAAAATATAACCTATACACAAGTTCATCGATCTAGATCTTATTGTAATTCTTGGTAACAAACTAATTACAGTTAATATACAATATTTGCCTTTTTAGGTCTTCAACAATGACAATTGCATATTGCAAATAGTGGCCATACCAAAGTCAACTAAATCTTTTTCCTCCAAAAAAAAAAAGTCAACTAAAAGGCATTGGCTGGAGATGAATTATTTGACGTGTGACTAAGATGAAATAACTATGGAAATCATCATGAGCCCGCACTGTGAGGCACTTGCGACCTCGTTAACATTTTCTTTTACAATCGAAAAAGTCAAAACACACTCGTACGATGGAAAAGATGCATTGCGATGTTGGAAGAAACAAATTCTGAAAGTGACTAAAAATTTTCAACGCCATTAGAGACAATATAGTAATTTGTAGTAGTAGAGCGCATTTGGTTGTCAGAAAATGAAGGAAGTATATCGGTACAGACACTTTCCCTATAATAATTTGTCTGGTTGCTCGATGTGCCTCGTGCTTATGACGGAGCTTATCTTTATAAACAGGGATGTGATCCGCCAACAAATTTAAGTGCCATGTACAATGTAGATGGATAAGGATATATGATTATAGCTACAGTTCTGTGTATCTAAGAAATGCCGTTGGCTGCTGATGTCTGGTCTATAATGATAGCTGGAGTTGGACGTATAAGGATTTTCTGGCGACAAATGTTGTTGCATGGCTATAGGGGAGGCATTAAATTTGTTCCAAGTGATCAATCAAAACAACGGGATGGTGACTCGTCCTGTAGTGATGCAAGAGATCTCATGCATCTTTGCAATGTCAAAAGTTTTGGCAAACGACTCATTGCATTTTGATGAATTGATAGCATCTATGTAATGAGAACTACTACAGCCTTTTATGGATAATCGACGAGTGTTTCAGTGGGACTATAAACACATATGTATTGGGAGATAAGCCTGAGCAGCAGCAGCAGAAGAGTTATATCCACATGACATACCACAAATTCCAAGTGGGCAAGTGGAAGGTGCACTTCCGTTAGCGGATGAGAAATGGCCATAAGCATACAAACTCTTCGTGGCTGCTAATCATCTGTTCTAGGAAGCCATGATTTACCCATTTGTGTGCTGCATGATGAGTATAATAGCATATGTTTGATGTGATGAATGATTTGTACCTTTTCAGTACAAAACGGGAAATGCCAACTTGATAAAAGGCAGTCAACCATGGATTACGCACACTGGTTGCCATTAGCATGTCATGATCATAAGGTGCGCTTGTCAAGCATATAAGTGCCGAAATCTCCAAATCGGATATTGTTACCTCTAGGCTCTAGCTAATCCATTATAAAAAAAAAATGTTTTCAATTATATTTACTTTCTTGTAAATTCTATGAATGTCATGATTTTCTTCTTTTTTACAAATTTTGACCACTTTAAGAGTGTATTCTTCATTTTGCTCCAATACTAATTGTTTTATTTTTAACGGCAATATTGTTATCCAATGTAATTATATAATATTATAACCGCAAATGCACCAACAATAACTACAAAAATCCCAATAGCTAGCAATCTTAGTTTCACCATATAGTAGAGCAAGATGACATGGCTGGGCAGGTCCAAGAATATATTGGTGAGTTAGCCTCTGCTGCAAGCGATTGTAACGAACCTTTCCTGGTGAAGGCTGAAACAGAAGTTACGACTACCTGTTAGTCTCGGCCCATTTTATAAATTCAATATCTGCATGTTTTCCATATCTGGCTGGCTGAATAAGCGATTAGTCTGTGTATTGTTTAGTTTTCGAAGTGGAAGATGCCCCTAATTTTCAACTTTATGTAATAAAAAAAGTATAAAATTCTAATCCAGTGATCACTTGGTTTCTTTCTTTTTCTTATGAACACTTTGTCTCTTGAGAAGGAAAAGAAAACTAAATTCAATGCTCTCGATCTTTATTTGGTATTTCGAAAACTTCGGTTATAGGGGTTTAGAATGGTTTTTTTAACCTAGAGATACCAGTCTCCTTAAAACAATCGTGTCCAAAGCTAACTTTAGTGCTTGGACGGACGAAAATCAATAGAAAGAAGCATCAAAATTGATTAAAACTATAGGCTCAACATTGAGTGAAGTTTAAAATTTTTATAATGAATTTAGATTGAATTAAAAATTTTGAATTCTTTTTTACGTTTTGCACTTTACATAATTAAACTTGTTAAAACCCATCTTATGCACAAGTTTAATTAGAACACGATTCAAGTGAGGAAAACTAAGGTCACATCGCCAATAAAGTTGTGTAAATAAAAAGAAGTGTTTTAAATAACTGCATATAATTTTTCAAATAAATAAATAAATAAATGCATATAAACTTTACAATGTAAAAGATATTTTGTACAAAGCTCCGAAGATACTAAAAATGTTGGGCCTTGAAAATTTTTTTTTAGTAAACACGATTTAAATAAATTTTGGTATTGTTAGATAAATTACTTTTGATTGAGGTTAACTATTATGTCAAGTTTAGGAGGATTTAATTCATGGATTGATGGAATTAAGTGTGGATGTTGTAAGGTGCATAAGGGCATTTTTGAAAGATGACTTAAGGTTAAAAGAACCTAAGCTTATAAGGAAGGGTAAAGTGGACTTTAGCATTCATTAAGGATAAAAAGGGAAAAGTAAAATGTTGTCTTGGGATGTGGAAGACCAAAAAGGTGATTGGAGTGAAAAAGAAGAG
>JANZXP010000002.1:16178358-16201676 GCA_027576715.1 Erythroxylum flavicans
AGAAGGATCACTTTCCTTTACCTTTTGTGGATCAAATGATTGAAAGAGTGGCTGGTCATTCTTTTTATTACTTTCTGGATGGATATTCAGGGTACAATCAAATATTTATATATCCAGAAGATCAGAAGAAGACCACTTTTACATGTCCATACGAAACATTTGCATACCGAAGGATGCCTTTCGGTATATGTAATGAACCTGCTACATTTCAAAGTTGCATGATGGCCATATTTGCATACATGAACGAAAACTTTATGGAAGTATTTATGGATGACTTCTCTGTTTTTGGAGAGTCTTTTGACAACTATCTGTTGAACTTGGATAAAGTGCTCCAAAGATGTGAGGAGTCACATTTAGTTCTAAATTGGGAAAAATGACATTTCATAATCTAAGAGGAAATTGTGTTAGGCCACAAGATTTCATATAAAGGGATTGAAGTGGATCGAGATAAGACAGAAGTAATTGAAAAGTTACCGCCTCCCTCCAACATCAAGGGTGTCTGAGCTTTTCTTGGTCATGCAGGGTTTTACAGATGATTCATTAAAGATTTTTCCCTTATTGCAAAACCTTTGACTCGTCTATTGGTAAAAGATGTGCCTTTTATTTTTTATGACAACTGTTTGACTTCTTTTAACTGGTTGAAGAAGGCACTGATAACAGCACCAATTCTGACATTGTCGGATTTGTCACTCCCATTTGAGATTATGTGTGATGCAAGCGACCATGATGTTGGGTGTGTGCTAGGTCAGCGGAAGGAAAAGAGGCTACATGCTATCTATTATGCAAGCAAGATGTTGACAGGAGCCCAATTGAATTACACAACTACTGAAAAAAAATTTCTTGCAGTAGTATTTGCTTGTGAAAAATTTTGTTCTTATTTGTTAGGTTCACAAGTTATTGTGTTTACAGTACCTTTTCACTAAGAAGGATGCTAAGGCTAGGCTTAATGGGTACTCCTGCTTCAAGAATTCAACATTAAAATCAAAGACAAAAAGGAAGCAGAAAATATCGTAGCAGATCATTTATCCATACTTGGAGTTGGACATCGTGACGAGGAATAGGATATTAAAGAAAGGTTCCCTGATGAGACATTGACAATGGTAGATAACCCTTTCCTCCTTTAGTTTGTAGATATTGTAAACTACCTCTCAGGTGGTATCCTTCCATCTGATTTATCGTATCAACAAAGAAAGCAATTTTTATTTCAGTGCAGCCATTATATTTGGGATAAACCTGTACTTTATAAGATCTATGCTGATAGCTTAATTCGCAGGTGTGTTCTTGAAGCTGAAATGCCTGAGATCTTAACTCAATGTCATAGCTCACAGTATGCAGGATATTATGGAGCTAACAAGACTGCTGTAACAATTTTGGAGTGTGGATTTTGTTGGCCAACTCTGTTCAAGGATGCTCGAGATTTTGTGTTCAAATCCGATAGATGTCAAAGAGTTGGCAACATATCAAAACGCAATGAAATGCCACTTTTGAATATAATAAAGGTGGAGATATTTGATGTATAGGGTCTGGACTTCATGGGACCATTCCTACGCTCTGAAGGCAATACCTATATCTTGGTTGGAGTTGATTATGTTTCTAGATGGGTTGAAGCGACCGCTACTCCAACCAACGATAGCAAGGTGGTTCAGAAGTTCATTAAGAAGATTTTTACTAGATTCGGCGTGCCTAGAGTAATCATAAGTGATGGTGGAAGTCACTTTTTCAATAAATCATTTGAGAACTTTCTAAGAAGATACAATGTTCATCATAGACTGGCTACCCTGTACCATCCTCAAACTAATGGTTAAGTGGAAGTGGTGAACAGAGAGCTGAAAAGAATTTTGGAGAAGACAGTGAACATTTCAAGAAAAGACTGGTCAACAAAATTAGACAATGCCCTGTGGGCATATCGAAAAGCTTTTAAGGCTCCGGTAGGTACAACACCATATCGACTTGTATAAGGTAAGGCATGCCACTTACCATTAGAATTGGACATCGAGCTTATTGGACGATCAGAAAATTGAATATGGATTGGAAGTTGGCAGGAGAAAAGCGATTGTTACACCTCGACGAGTTGGATGAATTAAGATATGACGCCTTTGAAAATGTCAAATTATACAAAGAACGGACTAAAAAATGGCATGAAGGCCACATTAAAAAGAAGGAATTCAAAAAGGGAGATTTAGTGCTTTTGTTAAATTCAAGGCTTCGGCTATTTCTGGACAAACTCAAGATAAGATGGAATGGACCTTTCAACGTTCTTCAAACATTTCCCCATAGAGCTTTGGAGCTGGAAAATGACAAGGGAGAATCATTCAAAGTCAATGGGTATCACTGTAAGTCATATTATAGAGGGACATATCCACAAGAAAGGGAGGTTATCTTTCTCTTATCTTACGTTTGCTCATTAATTAATGAGGAAAGGTTAAGCTAATGACTCTAACTTACATGCTTAGTTCCTTTTAGTGGTTTTACCTAGATAGTTCTTAGATTTATTTTAATGTGTTATGGTTTATTTGTATTTCATTGACATTTAATTTGGTGTGCTTGAATTTCGATTCGTTTTCGTTTGATATCATCTTGATGTTTTTTTATAGGTGTTGGAATCATAGAGAATGAAATTACACTTAGAAGAAGGTTTGGAATTTTGAGGATCACCAATTCTCACGTTCGTGGAAATTAGCATAATTCCCACGCGCGTAGGAATCCTCTCCAAAAAGTTTTTAAAGAGGAAACCCATGCCCGTGGGAATTGGGGTGATTCCCACATTTGTGGGAATTAGGCAAATTCTCACGGACATAGGAAATCAAGATAGAATGTTTATGCCTATGATTCCCACGCTCGTGGGAATCATACAGATTCCCGCAGGCGTGGGAATTAAAATCTGAGGCAATCTATGAGGCTTCATTAAACCTAATTTTTTGGACTATATAAAGACAATTAAGCCTCCATCTTTGAGGGAGACGACACCTATATGTAGAGAAACCATCTTTGGGTGAAGAACACTTGTTTGGAGCGTCAAGGAAGGATTGAAAACAAGGATCATCATCAAGATTGGGCAAAATAGCACATCAACACCAAAATTCCAGATTTTGGCAAAGAAAAGAAGGAGTTTTCCTATTATTTTAATCTATTCCTTTCTTTGTAAAGATGGATTATTTGGATGTTGATAGTGTTAAGGAGACTATGTTAGGCTAATTTCATATTAGGGATTGCTTTTTTCATTATTTTATCAAAAATCATATTTTATTGAATTGAATGAAGTGCTTTAATAATTATTATTCTTAATTGTCATCTTGCAACAAATCGAGAGAGTGAGTGAGATGAAAATCATGTAGGATTGTACAATGAGAGTTGGCGACCTATAGACTAGCAAATATTATGTTAATTGAATAATTATAAGAGAGATCTCAATTAGTCAATTGATCATCCATAGGATAGTGTAATAACTTGTTAAATCGGTAGATTCACTAAGTAGGTTAAGGATCATTCAATCAATTCCCACAAATTCAATTAGGGACAAGTAGTTACACCTCAAGAGAGGGTAATAAGTACATTCAGAAATTTAGGATGAGACATAATTCAATCAATAAAACATGAGGGAGACAGAATAAGAAAAAAGTAATCTCTAGCATTTCGATCCTTGAATTCAGACTTTCTGCAATTACGATATTGTCCATTATTTTCATTAGTCTTTTTAATTTTAATTTAATTTTCTAGATTAATTGCATTAAGCAATTTTATTTCTTAAATAAAGTCTTCTCTAAATTAAGTGGCGTCTAGGCATCAATCCCTGTGGGATCGATATTTGCTCTTTCTAACTACAAGTCACGACCCGTTCACTTGCAGTTTTTGAGCGTAAAACAAGTAGATAGGTTTTACAATCCATCAATACCTCCCAAGGTTAACTTCCTGATCCATATTTCCTTGAAATTCCTCAACCATTTGTGATTTCTCGATCTCTTCTTCCCTTCCGTCCAGCTTTCCTCAAGGTTCATCCTAATCGTGTTATATCTAAATCTATCATTTCAGCTACATGATTCAAACCTCTCGTGACTCTTGTGTTCATGCAAGAGCATGATTCCTAAGTAAAACGAACAAAATAAAAACAAAAATTAGATACTATTCTAACACCTTAAACTAAAGATTTAAATTGCCTTCCCCAGTAACGGCACCAAAAACTTGATCACAAAGTTATACGCATTAAGTTTTACTATTTATAAACCTAGTAAATTCCGTAAGTGCACGGGTCGTTCGTGTAGTACCTAAGGTGTCGATACCACAAGGAAGGTTCACTAGTCCTAAATCTAAGGTTGCCCTAAACTACAATAATTTTAAACAATTAACTAATGAAGAAATTTAATCAATCAATAATCGAATATGAAAATTTAAAGTGCCGAGGAGTAACAAAATAACAATCAAACATCCTAACCCAAAATTAACCTAGAAATCATCAGGTGAGAGAAAGGAGATTTTAATTCAAAACTAGGAAAATCTAACTAATTATGCAATTATTGAATTAACGGATCTAGACGGTCCTTGGGTGAATTACTCTCTCTCAAGTTATAATTCTTAACCTTAATTGATAATTCCTAATTCAAATTATGGAAATTGCGATCTCTCGATTCACAATTGGCCCAAATCCTAAATTAGTTGTAAAATTATCTATTAACCTACTGGGAATCTATGCTCGATCTCTAATTACACGACTCTATCGGTTTGATTCAATTCTCTATCTATCAATTCACTTAACTCTCGCTAGCCCAAATTGGTGATTTTTACCTGGCTCACCATCTCAATTTGTTGCCGAATTATTAAGAACATAATTGAAATCACAATCAAATCAATAAAAACATAATTGAGAAAACTTCATTAATCTCAAGAGTCAAAATCCGAAGGTGAGTATAAACATAACTCAACATTCAATGTAACTATTCTCAACACCTATTTCAATTCTATACATAAATAAAACTGAAATAAATAGAAAATACTATCGGGAAAGGAATTTCAAGAATGGTGACAGCGAGAAACTACCTATTCCTTCGTCTCCTTCCTCAATCTCTTTATCTCTCTCTATATTTTCTAGGAATTGGTGGAATGAAGACTCTCTAGCACAACTCTCTAGACTCTCCCAAAAACTCCTAGTGGCTGTCACATCATGTTCTATTTATTTATAGAAGCCCTAGGTTGAAGTCGGGGTCGAAACGGTATATAAAATCTGACGAAAATTGTGTTTTTTTGTCAGCATGATGTAGAGCATGATCATGGCCTACTGTTTAACCTTTCTGTCATAATCATGGCCCAATGTGCATGATCATGGCCTGATTTGATGCTCTCTGTCACTATCATGGCCTGCTATGCATGATCGTGGCTTGACTGCTGCTGGCTCTTCCTATGGCTTTGGGCCAAAACTCCTTGAATCTTCGTTGTTCTTCCCTGTTTAACCTAAAACACTAACAAATGCATCACGGAAAAAATATAACATTTAAGCTCAAAGACTTAATCTAACCCGTAAAAACACTAAAACATATAAACTAACATAATTACACCCTAAATTCACACACACCATTTAACTTCACACATAAATAACAAATTCAAACCTACAACATAAGCAATTACACAAATATCACTTGCTTATATCATCTTCAATATAGATCTTGACGTAGATAATTCTACCCAAAGATATAGTTTTTTATTAATGAACAAAGGCTTTCCAATACACCTTGCTAAGTAACTTAGTCTAATTCTACTCTAACATTCTAGACAAATTTTGTAAAATTGAGCCAGATTAGAATCGTATTAAGTTAGATCTTGTCTAGCTCTATCCCAATGTTTTAGGGTTGAAGGATGATGGATTTTGGCTCATAATGCCAAAAGCCTAGCTTGAGAACTTTTCTTACAATGGATTTTAAGCTGAGAGAGTAGAAAAATGTCCTTTTAGTTAATAAGCACCCTTTCCAACTTGAGATTGTTTCATTTTCCTACTATCTAAGACTTTGTTAATAACAAAGATGATCTTTTCTCCCTAATCACTTTAATGCTCTAGCTTATAGGATTCCCACATGTAATGATTACCAATTTCATTATCTTAAGATTGAGAAATGAATGAGAGTTTGTTATTAGCGTAGTTGTTACCTACCGTTCGATATTAAGTCTTGACTCTCCTTTTTTATAACCAAGGAAATAAGGCGGTACCTAAAATAAGGCACTATTTCTAAGGGTAATAGTACAGGTGGGTGTGTTGTGCTGGAAGTACCTTTTGAAGCAATAGGTCAAGACAGATTTAAGGGAGAGGAGGGAGTGGACACTCTGCCATAATCATGCTTAAGGGGTAAGAAGGAAGGGTGGAGATGTCCTTACAAGATTTTCATTTTTCTACTACTTGAATTAAGGACTAACATTATCTAAAATAGGAAAAAATATCAGGGATTTAAAGGGGAAAGTTTTAAAAAGCATTCCAAAAATAGAAACTTGTTAAGGTAGGAAAGAAAAGTGAATAGAACAAAGACTAAAATTTTATTATTCGGTAGTTAGACTAAACAATTTGAAAGTAAGGATGAGGAGAGATGAGAAAAGTTAAGAGAAATGGATGGGGTGAGGAAGAAGAAGAGAGGAAGAAAAAATAATAGATAGGGATTCTAAAATGTCAAGAGATGAGAAGAAAAATGGAGCAATGGCCAAGAGTTAGGAGATCTAGTGCGAAGGAGGAGAATTTTCTCGCTCTATCCATCTAATTAGAAAAAAAACTAAAACTTTGATTCCAAGACAACCTGCTTCTTTAGTTAGACAAATCTTTATCCATTTGACATTACAAAAGGTCTTCTTAGTGAGATTGTTTAATGAAAGGAAATTTTTTATTAAACTTTCTATATCCTTTATTTATTGATTAGAGAGGAATATGTTTGAGGTCCAATAAATGTGTATATAATTAAAAATAAGGTTTATAAGCTAAACCATATCTAAGCCTTCTTATGGTAATTGGTTAAACCAGGTAAGTGAATTTAAGTTACTTTATGGGCAAACCTATGGTTATTGATTGTTAAGGGTTAAGGATCCTCATCCCTTTAGAAATCATTAGGAAGCTTTTTATTCTTGTTCATTACAAACCCCAACATATATTTTAAGGTATGAAGAGCTATATAAAGATGTTTAATTACTTGACATATGCTTTAGAGAATATTACTAAGTCATCTGCTAATTCTAGGTTAGAAATCCTCATTTTTTTGCATTTAGGGTGAACTTGAAACTAAGTTCTTGTTTTATAGAGTGATCTATGTAAAGGAAGAAGACGAAAGGGGAAAGTAGGTTCCATTACTTTAATCCCTTCCTATTTTTAAACAAATTAATGTGCTCACTATTCATAATCACTATATATGAACTTTTTAAACAACTCTTGAGCTAGTATAATATTGTCCCAAATTATCCTTTCAAAAATGAACTCCCATTGGTTATCATTTATAAGATTCTTTAGCACCCGTTTAAGCCTTAAAACTAAAATTTTTTCTATTATCTTGTATATAATGTTACAAGAAGATATAGGCCCAAATTTATGACAGAGTTTAGATTTTATCTTACAAACAAGGAAAATATAGATCTTATTGATATCCTTTAGTAGTTTACTACTGTTCAAAAATTTATGCATAGATTTTTTTTTCTAAATTCTTTATGATATGCTAGAAATTTTAAAATAAAATTGAATTTAATCCATTATAGCTATATGATTTGCTTGGATTACGATTTTAAAAAAGTCATTTTACATCCTTTGTATTGAATGGTTAGATGAGAGAATATGCCTTAACGTCATTAACTTTACTAGAGAGGAAAGATTTAAGAAGTCCACTTTAACAAGAACTTGGTGCTTTTTCATCTAGGGTGTTCTCAAAGAATTCAAAAGTTTCTTTAGCTTATCATGTGTTTTTTCTTGGCCTTTATTATTCCTTACAAAAGAGATTATTTTGTTAGTATTTCTCCTTACTGATATTTTTAACGGAAGAAAAATGTGTTTATAGATCTCTTCTTAAGTAATGAGTTGTGAACCTATAAGGCTTTGAAGTACTATATTAGAGCTTGCTTATCCTTAAAGATTCTTAATGAATCCCTAGGGTATCATACAATAAGGCCTAAGTTTGTTCCAGCTTAATATGATCTTCTGTAGTGACCTTTTGAGTATCTAGAAACCTGGACTTATTTAGTTTCTTTGGTTCTTATTTAACCAAGGATAATTTCTTCACACAAAAAAAACTTATGAAACCTTGCACTGATGAAGCTATCCCCTTATAAATTGCTTACTCAAACCCCTCTACATCTTTCAAGTAATTATTAAAGTGAAAAGGTGATCTCCTTACCAATCTTTAGTAAGATTCTTTGAGAAGATTAAAGAATAGTCTAAAATAAGGTGTTTGCAAAGGTAGAGATACCTTCTAGGAAACGTTTAAGTGAATCCTATTAACTAGTGCTCTATCTAGCTTCTTCCTTATATTTCATTTATAACTTTGTTTATTGCTCATTGTCAAAAGGTTTTCCTCCATCCTTAAATAGCTGCTTGTAATGATTTTACGTAATTCCTAAGATCATTAGTATAGTTTTTCAACTAAGAGCTTTGCCCCACCTCTACTAGACCTATGATGATATTAAAGCCTCGTAGTATAATCTATAAGCATCTTATAGAGCTGTGTAAGGAGTTCATGTTTTCCATAGGACATCCATTGGTACATTGAGCTTGATACATAAATTAATGTAATTAAAAACCTTTTCTTTTCCTATAGTAGGTATACATCAACATGAATATATCGATACATGCACTGAAAGTGTTAAAGTTCCATTTTGTTTAAACTATAAGATGTTATGATGCATTTATAATAGTGATGCTAGTGGTATGAGAAGTGCCTCCAATTATTCTTCAGGAAAGGGGTTTTCTTACTTATATCAGTCTTGAATTTCATTTCCAAAAGGCCTATCAACATAGGACTTACTTCCCTTATATATATCTAAGCATCTGTTATTTTTTATGGTAATTAACAAACCTAATATTTTAGGTGAGAATGGTCATTAGTGTTTGGTAAGGCTATTAGAGCCTTTATTTTTATTTTTCTCATAGATCTTCAACCCATGCACCTAACTAAAGTTATTTAAACTTGATGAATTTGTTTTATCTCCTTTAGATAACTTTATGAGAGTTTCTCATCTAAGTTGCTAACAAATATGATGAGTTCTTTATTGACTATATATTTAGTCCCTAATACTTAGTGATTAATGTTATGATTTGCTTAAGATAATTTGGTTCATATTTTGTTTTAAGTACAAGTAAGAAGAACAAGAACCAAAATAATCTAAGAACATATCTTTGGAACCATTTTATCAATGTTCAATCTTATTTTCCTTTTTGGAATAAGAAGGGTATCAATTAGGGTGAATATGGAATAAATAATAAAAGAAATGAAGCTATTACAACTTACATGGTTATGTATGAGACATTGTAACTCACTAGAAGCTTGTAGGCACATCAAAAAAGTAGTTTCAAGCTCTCCTATATCCTACATAGGGGTGTAATTCTGTGTGGCTCACCAAGACCATGTAAGTTTATGAATTTGAGCAAAAATGGCACTAACTATCACCTACACACCATTATAGCTGATTGTGTATGTCACAAAACTCTAATTTTTTCTATAAAAGGACATTTAAGCAGTCAAACAAGAAATGGAGGGTTTTAGAAGCATTCAACTTGGCATAACTTTTACTTCTTTAAGATCTATAGGGAGCTAGCCTTCTTCCTTCCAGTTCAAAGGTGAAATCAACGCTAAAAAGCACATTTTCTCTCTTTAGAAATTGTTTTATGTTATTATTTGCTTAATGTTTTTGCATATTCATGTATGAATAATTGATATTCTCATTCTCAATAGATTATTTATGTATGGTCCCATTTCCATAATCTAGACTACAACTTGAATCATTTATGATAAACTAATGGTTGTGAATCAGTAGGGATCACATAAAAAATGTTAAATGACCCAAGCTTATATGGTTGTTGCCTAGATTAATATGTTTTCCTAGTATATAATGGAGTTATCATACTAAATCTAGAGAGCTTATACTAGGTTATTTGATAGCTAGGTTTAATCAAAGAGCTTAATTTGATTAGGCAAAACCTAAAGGAAATTTGAGATTAACAGAGCTTATTGTTAACCTACGGATAATAGTTTCTAAAAGAGGTATAAGAAAAACATAATGATTAAGTATGATCATTTGTGTGTAGGATAAGGTTAAACTAAGAATTGGACTTTACACTCATTCATCAATCTTATCATTTTTCCACCATTTGACTTTGTTTGCTTTGATTAGTTCAATTTTACTTTAATTTTCTTAATCGAATCCAACCAAACAACCCTTTATATCCTAAACACCGCTTCACTCATTACAATAGCTAGACACACACTCTTTGTGGATATGATTCTAGCTCACCGTTACTTCAAATTTAATGTGCAGAGTTAGGTTTTCTATTATGGTGTGTTCAACGCGCATCAAAAATTGAAGTGATTTAGTTTTTCTTTTGATTTCAATTAGTTTTACATACATATATTTGTTAATAATTTGTATTCACATTTATTTCTTGATCTTTTTATTTTTTTAGTGTTTGTGTATAGTAGTGACGAGATCTCATCAAAAAGATCCCCAAAATTTAATCCTAAGATCAAAAGGACATTGTGAAGGCAATCTGTCAATGCTTAATTATGTCAATGTCATTAGGGAAAATTTTTCTCGTAACCCATATTCCCAACCCTATAAGTAGGTTGCAGAAATCACCCAAACCTTAGTTATAGAGGGAATAGCCAACAAAATTACTTCCTAAGTAGATTGTAGGGTGCACTGTAATTTCCACAAAGATCACAAACTTCTTATAGTTAAGTCTCTTGCCAATAATACTCTACATTTCTAGCAAGATGTAAAGCAATTTCTGCTAAAGATAGGATCTTAATTCCAAGATACAAAACCTGGCATCCAAAATTTGGAAAGCCAGATAGGTCAGGTGGTGGTGGTGGCTATCAATCGCTTAGAATTACAAAGTCAAGGAAAGTTGTCATCCTAACCAACGTTATGGGTTTGGTACTGTACCGGCTAGTACCGGGAGGAAGGTACCGTACCAACCCGTATCGCAGGAAGGTACCGTATCGACCAAAAAATAGTACAAAACTATGTTTAACAGTACCGACAATTTCGCATAGCACTGGTTAGTATCGAACACTTTGAAAAATAAAGGGACTATTTAGCACAATTTTCAAATTTTTTAAAAAATTTCCCCCGCCTACTGCCTCCCTAGCACAACCCCCTTTTTCAAAGCTTTTTTTAGTTAGCTATTTACTTATATAGTTCTTCTTTTATTTTGATTTTATTTATATTTTTAAATTAAAATAAATATTTTATTACTAATAATTATTACAAATTAAATAAAAATAAAAATAATATTATTTTATTCAAATTTATTTTAATCTTTTATATAATATTTATTAATAAATTAAAAATAAAAATAGTTTACTTTTAAAAATTAATAATTTAAAAAATTATAAACTAATATTTATTTTTAGATACGTTTTAATTATTAAATCAAATTTTATTTGAAATTTATATATTTAAAAAAAGGTTTTTAATTTAATTATACTTATTAATAATTATTAAATTAATTTATAAATTAAATTAAGTTATTTATAATTTTAGTAATAATTAATTTTAATTAAATAAATATATAATATTAAATTAAATAGTTTAAATTCTTATTAATAATAAAGATATTCAATAATATATATTTAATTGATAGTAAATTAAATAATATATGTCTTGTTTCAGGTTTCACTTCTATTTGGTTATTTCCTCATCACGAATTCTAGTTGTAAATTGTAGTAGGATCTTTATTGTTCTTTTTATTTGATATTTTGATGTAATTATTATTTATTATATAATGAAATTGTAATATTTCAAACACCTTGTATTGTTCTTAACTTTCTGTTTGAATGATGATTAAATGATATTTTTGTCTATTAATTGTAGTTATTATTTATATGTGAAAATTAATGTTAATAAAAATAAATAAATTGTTGTTATTTTAAATCTTTATTATTATGATTTTTGGAGAAATGGTTGATATAAAATTATAAAGTATAAAGTATAATATACTAATAGACTATTTTATAATTTTAAAAAATTTAGGGACTATTTTATAAATTTAAAAAATTACCCAAAATAATACCCAGTATTAATCAGTATCAATATAGTACCGTATCAGAACCCAATCTGGTACCAGTGTCAATACGGTATTCATAATATTGATCCTAACATGAGATAAATCCAAAAAATATTAACACGCTAACCTTAACAAGTGATAAAAAGCTTAAGAATCCTGAAAGAACTACTCAAAGGATTGCTAGTGAAGAAGAAACTGAAAAGGAGCTTGAAGGAGAAAGGGATATATCATCTAGCTCAAAGGTAAATGTTGAATCCTGAATTGCAGTTAAGACTAACCCTCCACCTTCTTCTAGCAAGTTAGAGAAATTAAGTAACGAGGAAAAGGTTAAATAGATATTAGAGACTTTTCAAAAGTATAGGGATCCAGTAGAGATTAAGAGTTTGAAAATAGGGAAGAAACTAAATGAGTGGTCATCAACTCAAGCTTTATCCTGAAGAATCTCAAGTGGAAAATGAAAAAGTGGTGACACTTAAAGACCATAATTTTTTCATGTGATTAGGAAAACATGGAGTCAAGCGAACGATAATAAACAAAGTTGCTACTTGGGAGGCAACCCAAGAAAAGTTTGTTTCTTTTCCTTTGCATTTTTGCATGTTTTATTGAATTCTCCATTTCTTACATTGAAGTTACATTAGGGACAATGTAAGTTTCAAGTTTGGAGGTGAGGATCTTAGTTATCATGTGTGTTTTTAAGTTGTTTGTTTCTTACATGTTTCTGAATATTAAAAAAAAAGAATCAAATCAAACAAATAAACATTTTATCTTTTTTTATTGCTTCTAGGATTATATAGTCATAATTGTAGGGTATAATTAACTAGAAAAAATCCAAGGAAACTTGAGCATGCACTTTTACTCTTGTGATTGGTCAATTTATGCTATATTTAAAAGAGTAGTGACTAGCGGGTAGACATAAGCCAATGAGATTTTAAGCAATTTTAGGCTTCCACATCCATATCACTCTCATTGTCTTTTAATAATATGTTACCTTCCTGACATGTACATCTTGACTTTGATTTTATTTTTCTATTTAAGGCACTGATTGTTTTATTTTTATACCAATATTAATTTATCTGCAAATGGATGGCGTACCTGTAGCTAGCACAAACAAGTACGGGTCAAATCCCATAAAAACAATAAATACTAGTAATTATCGTTATCCTATTATCTAGTCTAATAATCTAATTTTTGTTTTAATAAAGAAAATAAATTTTAAACAATTAAAATAAACAGAAACAATAATGAGCAAAGAAAAAAGAAAATCACTATGAAAATAATCACTATTAAGAGTTAGTGCTTAATTAATGAATCCCCCTAAAACCATTGAATAATTAACCTTTTATTATGAAATTATTTTATTGACTATTGGATAGTGGAAATCCCTATCGTATATTAATAACTCATTTAAGTCTACTAATAACTAATCTTAAGTTTATCAACCGAATCATTCAGGTTAAAGTTTCGAAGATTACTTTACCAATTAGTGAATTCCTTAATTAGGTTTGACCCTAATCTAAAGGATTTATGTCATCTTATCTCTAGGTTTGCAATTAACTCCTTTAAATTATGGTAGACCTAGTCATACACAGTATTCCTCAATTTTTGCATTATGAAATAAGATTATGTACTAATATTTCAGATCTATTAGATATATATTAAACACATAATTTAATCACAATAGATTAGTCCAAAACAATTGCATTAAATAAAAGAGTTGAAAAATATTATAGCATAAAATAAGGTTCATCACACCTAGACACTTACAAGGTGTTTAGTTACATATGATAGAAAACGAAATCAAACATCAACAAGAAGAAAAACGAATAGAAAAAAAGAGTTCATAATTTAAATCTCCCTTCTTTTCTATTGAATTTTCTTACAAGGTAGAGTTTTGATGTTGAATTCTATTAGATCTATCAATGATTTCTTCATGTTTTCTACATCTCTAGATCAACTTCGCCCCTTTTGAACAATTTCTATATCTGGAATCACCTTTATAAGTTTGCTCTCCTTTTTTTCCCCCACTCGTGTCTTTTTATAATAATTTTTAAGATTTCTGGGAGATATATGGTTTGCTACACGGCCATATACTAGACTGTGTATATCTTAAAATCTTTAAAATTTGTGATTCTACATAAGCTAAGAGACGTATAAGGCCTTAAATAAGGCCCTTATATATCACTTATTCGCTTCAAAACTTTGTTCTATGCCACGTTTTCATTTGAATTTTTCTCCTTTTATTCCATGAAGGCAAGTATAACTTATAAATGACTTGGATCAAGTTAAGTACCACATATATAATAAACTTATAAATATCAAGTAAAAATGCATCAAATATGAGGCATAAATATCATCAAATATGCATCTATCAAACATCTCCACACTTAAGCTTTTGCTTTTCCTCAAGCAAATCACAGTCAAAATTTTAAATTTTACAATGTCTATCCGTCATTAATCTTAACCTATCCATTTATACTATAAATCATCATGTCATATTGAATCAAATAAACATATAATTAGAATCAAATTATCCTAAAATTAACTTCCTAAGCAATATTAATAGTAATCATATCAATAATCGCATTGACATCAAAAGCATAAACCTTTACACCCTTACTAATATTCCACTCAGTGCACTCAAGTGTTTAGGGTGAAAAGTATCAAACTCTTAATAAATGTCTAGTAAAACTCTTACCAGTAGCTTACAAAATTATCACATCTCTATAATAGTGCATCGTAACGTTAGTCAAAATAAAATATACTACTACTATAGTAATGGTGAGTCTAGGTCGATCCCACAGAGAGTTTGTGTAAAGTTATTGAATTGAAATTAATCAGTAATTAGGTTTGTGGGGTTTTTGGTTTATCAAATAAGAAAATAAAATGAAACTACTAAGGACCCTGTTCCTTGATTCAACTTGGCATACTCCTTAATTAAACATATTTCATTGATTTGTTATTCTCAAACCTCTCCTAGTAACTATTAATCATAGGTTACTAATTAACCTAAGTTTTCCCTTAGGTAATGTTTAATCAAGATACGATCGTTAATTAAACCTAACCATCGAATAACCTAGGATATGATGTCTATATTTAATTCGGTATTAGCATTATGAATTAGGAAAACTGAGTAATCAAGGCAACAACCACAGATGATGCGTCATTTAACCTAGGTTATATTACCCCTAATGATTACAAACCAGCTATTCAAATATAAAAATTATGGATTATATTAAAATTCTAGCAATAGGTTTGTAATAAAACGTTCTACTGAATGCATTCAAATCATCTTTTCACAATACCCAATGCATTCATACATAAATAATCAAACTATAACAACAACACGGTTATCTATACACAAAACACAAATCCATATGCATAGGATAACACAAGAAATTTCTAAAGAGAGAAAGAAACAAGAAAAATAGTGAAGGAATGTTTAACTAGGTTTTTAGCATCGATGTTGCCTCCAAATTGGCACCTGGAAGCTACCCCTCCATAGGTCTCTCAAAGTTGAGAGCTTTGCACCTTCTCTTTATTGAAACCAAGAGCTTCCAAAATAATTTTGCTTTAACCCCTAACCTCCGCCAAAGACTCCCCCTCAAATGAAGACACATTATGTTCTTTTTTCTTTGTTTAAATACCCATGCATCTTAAAAACCTCGTTCCTTTTTTACTGTACTACGCCTACGTTTTGGTTTAGCTATTAACGCAAACGTTATTTACTTTGTCTCTTGATACTCTTGCTTTCAAACGTTTGAAATTCCTCTTGGCTGGGCTGCTAGCATTTTCTTCTCCTGACACTATCGTTTTAGTCCAACATTTTCCTCCTTATGCATTGCGTTTTGCTCACTTCCAATCTACTACATTATCATTTTACTTCCTTTGGTTCCCACTGTTGTTGTTGTTTTGGTCTTCCTTTGTCCACCTACTACAATCATCCATCATCTAACCATCTAGCCATCAAATTCACATTCTTGCATATAAAAAATTGTATTTCCATGCACAGCCCTGAGCTGCTTCCTTGCCTTGTTCTTCACTTTCACACTTTTCTTCTTGTATTATTCTTGATCTAATATTCTTCTTCTTGCTCTATGAATACAAGTGAATATGATTTTGTGAAAAATGAACCAAATATAGTGCTTTCAACTCACTTTATCTTCGCGTCCGAATTGAGCCTAAAACCACATATGAATAAAAGTGAGTATCTTAAGCAATTTCATGTCATTAATCACTAAGTGTTATGGAATAATTATACAATCAATTAAGGACATGTCACTCCACCACTTATGTATAAACTAGAAACAAAAATCAAAAGGTCGTTATACAAGTTATAATGGGGTTTAGGTACGTTATGGTTAGGAAAACAAAGAAGGTTGAATTGAAGGAAATTTATTAAAAATCATTACAAGAAACTTGTTTACAATGTACATAGGTCCTTTTATTATAAAGCCAATGGTACTATATTTATTTCTTATTTTCCTTTCCATGCTCATTTTTCTTTTTTTAATCAATTTAAAACAATTTTTTAAGCATTCCGTACTATAATTAAAGAAATAATGTAACTTTCAAGATTTTCAAGTTTTAAACAAGAAAATAATGTAAATAACCTTCAGGGTTCAAAACAACAAAAAAGATTCAAAGAAAAATAGGATAAAAGTTAATATGTGCGTAGTATTAATGAATAAGGATATGGCTAAAACTTGGTTATTCTGAAAGATAAATTTTAGGTAAGGTAATTATCAAAGAAATAACTTAAAGAAAATTGTTGAATCCGAGTGCCTTTATCACTTCAATGCTTATAATTTAACAAAAGAGCAAGTTAAAATGATAGAGAGTTTCTCCTACTTCTCACTACAATCTAGCCATGCTCCTTCTTCCATCTGCCGTTAACCTTCTTCACCTTCAAGATTCTTCACAATACCACTACTACCTCATCCTTCCTCGATAGGATAGCTTGTGCTTCCTTGATCTTCATTTTTTCTACAAATCATCCTGCAACGTGATTCACAAACCTACCAAACCCCACCAAACCAACAACCCAAGGCCATAAATGACTTTTCACTAAATTTATCCTTCCTGGCTTGCATTCTTTCCTTATTAAGTAGTTTTTGCTGACATTTTTCAACCTAAAGTTAAACCATACCTCTCTTATGAAACATCTTTCACATTGTCCAATACTTATAGTCCCTTCTCCTTCAGATTTTCCATTTCTACCCTCCTCCATCCTCAAGCCTTCTTCCATAATTCCAGAAACTCCATCTACATTGGATGTTCCTCCCAGATCTTGGAAGTAAGTAGTAAGGGAAGAATCTCCCTTGACCTTGTCCTACGTACCACCTAAGGATATGGATGGTAGGCTAGTGGTTTGCCCCAACATTGAACTTCTCAAGGAGGGAGTTCGAGATTGAGAATTAACAATGGTCAGTTTCTTCTTTGGAAAAAGACCACCTTTTCCTCTAGTCTCCTAATGGGCCAACAAAATATGGAAATGGAGAGGCTTAATAAACATTCTTCTCTCTGAAGAGAACTTGATCCTTTTCAGCTTCACTTCAACTTTAAATACCCAGAAGATTATGGAGGAAGGACCATAGCAAATTGCAAGCCACCCAATCTTCCTACAAAATTGGCAGCCACACTTGAATCTTTAAGCTCTTAAAATCCAACGTATCCCACTTTAGATTAACTTCCATAATATCCCATTTGAATATTGGACAACCCAAGGGCTTGGAGCTTAGCCAGCTACAAGGGCTTGGAGCTTTAGCCAGCTACAAGGGTTTGTAGCTTTAGCCAGCTACAAGGGCTTGGAGCTTTAGCCAGCTACATTGGAAGGCTGTTACGAATAGATGAAAACACAGCTAAGAAGAAGTGAGTCGGATATGCTCGAATTTGCATCAGTGTGAATATTTCATAGGAACTCCCTAAAGAAATTCCAACTAAGAGGTTAAGAGAGGGAGAAAAGTTATGGGAAGATACAATAAAAACTTGATACCATTAGAAAACACCTTCTATAAACCTTAATAAAATTTGGAAGGCTCCACGGGAAAGTTGTTTAAAACAAGAAGCTACTAAGAGCATATGGAGTTACCTAAACTAGGAACCCTGGAAAACCCCCTTTCCTTAATACCCAAGCCCATCATGTTATAAAAGGACGTTAATGATATATTTCCTAAAAAATAGGGAAAGAAAAAATATTAAGGCAATGCAAATTTTTCAAATAGCACATATACAAAAAGTTAAAAAGCATAATTTAACATGCAATGTAAAGCAGGAAGTTTCTCAAACACCAAATACAACACTTGTTACTCAAACTGAAGCCAACATTGAGTAAGTCATATTAACCACTACATCAATGACTTTGCAAAGTGCTAAAGGAGATTCAGAGGTGAGTAATATTAACCCTATCCAATCTGATATCATAGCAAATCCTAAAGCTCTTATTGCTCTTAAAGAAACTGCAACAAATGCTGAATTTCACACAGTGGAAAGAAGGAGATTAAAGAGGGGAAAAGGGAAAGGCCATATAAGTCAAACCTTTTAACCTATGTCTATAATCTCGTGGAATGTAGGTGGAATAAATTGTCCCAGTAAAAAGTTAGCTTTAAGGGACTTTGTTTTGAGAGAAAAGCCTCTTATATTCGAATTACTATAAAACAAGGGTTAGACTCAAAAATTTAGCAAAACTGGACATTTTTTGTTCCCATTAGAATATGATTACCAATCACCATCATCATACTTTGGGTAGAGTAATAATATGCTACAGGGAGGATGAGCTCAAAGTGGATCTACTAGACTCAAATGAACAAGCCATGCATTTGAAACTATCTTTCTTATAGAAGTGCATCTAGATAAATGTATCTTTCATTTATACAAGCAATTTTCAAATCTTAAAAAGAGACTTATAGAACAACCTATCATCATTCAGCAACATAGTCTCTATTCCTTGGTCAATATGTGGAGACTTTAACTCCATATTATACCCCTAAAAGGCACAATGACATTGTTAACTAAAGAATTATACAGCTTATTTGAAAGATATAGTGGAGGAGTTAGGGGTGACAGATCTTAAGTATATTGGTCATACGTTTACCTGGTCCAACAAAAAAAATTTGTTTGGCACATCAGGAAAAATTGGATTGAGCACTGGTAAAGGATATTTGGTTTAGGACCTTTCCGGACAGCCTTACTTCATTTAAATACCCCTTTTTCTCAAATCATACCCCCTTATAGTGGACAACTTATTCCAAAAAGTTATCAAGCATTATCCTTTCTGATTCAATAACTTCTTAGTGAATGTTCCAACGTTTGTAGATGCATGTATAAAAGGTGCAATATATAGTTGTCAAGGTACCAAGCAATTCTGTTGTGTCCAAAAACTGAAAGCTATCAAACAAGAATTGACGATCTTAAATTCCTTACAAAGGCCTACAACTTCCTTAATAAATTCCTCCATACTTGAACTTCAAGCTATCTAAGCTAGCCTTGCTGCTCATCCTACTGATCTGGTTCTGCTTGAAAGATAAAAGAATGTGTTATCATAATTCTTAAAGGTTACACACAATCATAAGTCTCTCTTGTAACAAAGAGATAGAGTACATTCATTAAAAGATGAGGACAATTGTACTAGATTCTTTTTCAACTTCAATCTTGTATGGAAAAATAGCAACAAAATCCACTCTATAACTTCCAAAGATGGTGCAAATCTTCATACACAACAGGAAATCCAAGAGGAGGTAGTAAGTTACTTTAAAGACCTATTAGGAACTCCTAACACTTCAAATGTTATGTCAGATGAACTTAAGACCCTCTCCCTCAAACAAATCACATCAACAAACTTGGAACTTCTCATAAAACTAGTAGAAAAATACAGAAATAGAAGCTACAGTTTTTACCATAGACGGCTTAAAGCTCCCAGCCCTGATGGCATAAATGGGTACTTCTTCCAAAAATCTTATAGTGAGACAGGACCATTTGTTATAAAGGTAATTAAAGAATTCTTTTCCAAAGGGATCCTACTCAAAGAGATCAATAAAATCTTTATCTATTTAATTCCCTATTGCTCCAATCCTATACATTTTAGGGATTTCAAACCTATTGCATGCTCTAATTTCCTTTACAAGGTCATATTTAAGATACTTGCTTCAAGACTGAACAAAACCCTAACACTTCTTATCAGTGACAACCAAGGCATTTTATGCAAGACAAATATATACGAGATAACATTTTTATTGTACAAGAGCTCTAAAAGGCTACTCCAGATCAAATTACTCTCCAAACTGTACAATCAAAATTGATTTCCATAAAGATTTTGATAGTGTAAGTTGGGACTTCCTATGGACTTTACTAATGGCTCACATAGTTCCAATGATCTTTATAAAGTGGATTAAAGAGTGTATCTCAACCTCCTCCTTATCTATTCTAATCAATGGTACTCCTACCACGCTCTTTAAGGCAGCAACAGAACTTACATAGGGGGACCCCTTGTCCCCCTACCTTTTCATCCTTTGTATGGAGACTCTTAACTCTCTCATCTCAAAAACCTAAAATTCAAATACCATGCTAAATGCAAAAAGGTTGACTTGACTAACCTATGCTTTGCAGATGATCTACTTTTATTTTATATGGCCTTGATGGACTTCATACAAAGTTATGTGGCAATACTTATCAAATTCAAAAGCTTCTCTAGACTACAATTCAACCCAACAAAGAGCCATTTTCTCTTATCAAAAAAAGCTACTGCTTCGAGTTCTCACATCTCTTAAACAATTGGAATGTTTTTTAAACAGACACCTCTATTGTATCTTAGATTACCAATTTCTATTAAAAGACTCTCATGTGTGGATTGCTCTCCACTCCTAGAGAAAATATAAAGAAGGATAAGTTCCTAGTTTAATAAGTCTTTATCCTATGCAAGGAAGGTTCAACTCATTAAATCAATGTTAAACTCTCTTCATATTTACTAGAGTTCTCACATCTTTCTTTCTCAAGGTATCATCAAAACCATTGAAAGAATCCTCAAGAACTTCCTATGGAATCACCTAAATGGTGTCAATGGATCAACCAAAATGAAATGGGCTAACATTTTCTTTCCTAAGGATGAAGGAGGGTTAACCATAACTCTTATCAAAATCACAAATCAAGCCTTAATCTTAAAAAGACTAGTGGATCCTCATGGATAAAAGCTCTCTTTAGGTGAAATGGCTACACTCTTATTTTCTCAAGGAAAGATGCCTATAGAGCATTAAGAAATCAGTCTCTTACTCCTATTTTCTCAACCAAAATTTGAAATTGAGGGACAAATTTCGAGAAGGGATCTCTTATAAAATGGGGAATGGCAACTTGACTTATGTCTAGTTTAACAACCAGTCTAACTTTGGACCTCTCGTACATCATTACGACAATTTAAGCAATCCTCAAACTGCTTCACTCAAACTTCAACTCGCCTTAATGATCACAGAGGGCACTTGAAATTTTCCTCAAAACTTAAGGCAACTCCAACCATTATATCTTCCCCAACTTAACTCTCTGGTCACTTTCTACTGGCAGACCTAACCCATCCTTAAAGTCACAAACAAGGCTACGAGAGATCTTTTAAGATGTAGGAAACAAAAGGTGGAATGGCACAGATTTGTTTAGAGCAAAGTATTAAACCTAAGTATATCTTTCACACTATGGTTAGCAATCCTAAATAGGCTGAATATTGCTGATAGAATTCACTATCTGCAAATGGACATAACATGTCCAATGTTCAAGAACCATGTGGAAAAAAGAGATCATCTCTTATTCACATGCGCTTATAGCAGCAATGTATGAGAATCTATAACCAACAGTTGCATATGGCTAAATCTTGGGAACATTATCACAGAGGTGATCTAAAAATTGACAAGCCATACAACTCCTCCAAACCCAAATAGACAAATCCATGTTCTATCCCTAGGACTTTGTGTATATGGATTATGGAAGCAAAGAAACCTCAGACGATTTGGTGGAACCAACATGCCCAAAGAGGTCCTCGTATCTGAGATCCTCTATGAAATCAGAGAGCTCATTCTACGTTATAACCTTAATTAAACATGCAACATAACTATTTTAGCTTCACTAAATGTATAACTAGAAGCTACGCTCGAAAGGTAAACATATGTATGAAAGAGAAGCAAAGGAAATACAGTACAATAAATGCAGTAAAGAGGAAACTAAAATACCTAATTGACTAACCCAGCTCAATCGAAACCACCAAATCTCCACAAGTCCCTTGTCACATGCCGATTTCCCTTAAGGAGATAAACACATGCCTATGAGATTGTAAAACTTCATCTAATCATACCTCCTTTTTTCCCACAACCCTAATTGATAACGCTAGAACATTCAATGCATAAAATGGGAAGATACTTACCTCATTTTCAAACAACGTTGTTTGGTAAATGAATGGGCTCTTGATGTAACAATGTCGTTTTAAAAGGTGATGTTATATGTTATCTTTCGAAGTTGGCCTACAATGTTAAAGACTAAGGAGAGTTAAACCCTCTCCACTAACTCTCTTTAATTTTTCTAATTAAAAAAAATATGATCTCAATATGTATAATGAAAACAAGTTATAAAAGCATTCCACTATGCATGATAACACACATAAAGAAATAAATGAGCTTAAAATTTTTTAAATTCTCACTCTTAGACTTAAAAGCTCATGAAAAGGATAGGTATATATGTGTAAATAATATGCAATATCATTCAATTTGACTATCTCAATGATTATTAAAAATATGACTTGTAAAAACAATTTTATGTTAACTCTCATCTTTTTACATACTAATTCAAATCAATATTCAATAATGAAATACAATATTGGTGGATAGATTTCAATTAAGTCAGATCAGTTTATAAAATTGTATAACCATGATTATAATAAGCTTAAGAAAATCATGAAAATCATTAATCCCTCCCCCACACTTCCCTACGTTTGGTTACTGTCCCCATGGGTGGGGACAGAAGACAGGGACAGAAAAATTCTGTCTCCGACCTGTTTGCTTGCTGTCCCCACCAATTTCTGTCCCGACTCCGGAGACAGAGACATAAAATTTTTGTTCCTTCC
>JANZXP010000002.1:16207411-16219398 GCA_027576715.1 Erythroxylum flavicans
GAACATTCACTCAAATAAAGAGTTTATAGTGATATCATCACTTTTAGATGTTTTATAGAGATTGGTGATTAAACTGGAGCCAGTAGTTTGATGGACTAACTACCCATCAAGTTTTGATGCCAAAATGAGATCTTGTGTGTTAATAACCATATAGAGTAAAACGGGAGATCTAGAAGGAAAAATCAACATAAGGGCAAAATGGTAATTTTACCTTTTATTGTGCAGATGGCTATAATATGGTTCATATTAGGGTTTGCAATTGGACATATTGAAACATGTGTTATCATAATATTTAGTAATTCAAGAGTTTAACTAATTGTCTTTAGTGGAATGACATTTTGTTAATAAGCCAGAAGTAATTCTAATGAAATTAGAATTAATTTTGGGCTTATTAGAGCTTGAATTATCTAAGTCTAATAAGATTTCCCATTTGGCTTCAAGGAAGGTTATCAAGCCATGTAAGTAATATAAATGGTGGTTTTAAAGCCCATGATTGAATGTTGGGCTTGTGCTAATTAATGGTTAATTAGAAGCCCAAATGAACATTTAGAAACGGACTAGGCTTTGGTTTATTTTGATTAATTAGATTAATTAAATTAAAACAAAGTTATTAAAGATAAATGGAGATAGAATTTTGGTTTTAATAGGTAAATGTGCAGAATAAAGCATGTTAAAAAATATCTTAAATGTAGCAGATTACTGCTAAATGTGCAGCTGCACATTTAAATGCTGCACATTCTGCACATTTAGCATTAGTTTGCTACATTTAAGATGTTTTTTAACATGCTTTAGCTACACATTTAACATTAGTTTGTTACATTTAAGATGTTTTTTAACATGCTTTATCTGCACATTTAACATTAGTTTGCTACATTTAAAATGTTTTTTAACATGCTTTCTCATCATTAAATGGAGTAATAACCTTATCATTAAATGGTTTAATGGTGGTCTTTTAATGATAGCATGTAACCTCTTAGCATTCATTGGATTAAAGAAGAAAGGGGTACATTAGATGGACCATCTTCCTTCTTTCATCATCAAAAACCGAAATTGGTATGTTACATTTAGGTTAATAGTCTTTTCATATAGTCATCTTAAAGATAAATGAGAAGAGTCTCATTTATTGGCTTCTTTATGATTGATTAAAAAAGAAGTGATGCAAATTTCTTTGTTAGAAGTGATGCATTTGATGCAAATTTCTTTGTTCCTTTTGAGATTAACCGAAATTAAGAGGGTGTAAGAAAGGGTTCTTGCATTGTTTTGACTCTCTCTCCCTCTTATCTTGCATGGTGAGCCGAAAATTGCATGATAGTGTCTCATTTTTTGGCTACTTTCTTCTAAAAAAAATCTCCTCCAAATTTTTCTTCTCTTTTTCCACCAAAGGATCTTGTTAACCAAGTTGTCTAAGAAGAACAAGTGGTAGATCGGATTGGTTGAGGATACAATATCAAGAAGAGGATACAATAAGGTGAAGAGGATACCTCACCTAGGAGAGCATACATTACCAAAGATAGGATAGCACAACAAGGAGTTAAAGCGGTAACAAAGGAGTTGGTAATATTTTCCATCTTGTGATTATGCAAATGTTTTTCCTTATATCGTATCTTGTGTGGCTATACATGTTGATTTGGATATATTGCTTCTGCTGAAATTTTGATTTCTAAAAAGTTTTGAAATCTACCTTTTCTTCCAAATTGATGCATGTTTTATTTTCCGATCCAAACAGTAGTGAATTAAAACATCAAAGCATCTTCTGAGTATTTTTAAGTCACCCTTTACATCATTTAAAGTTAGGAAAACTTTATGATTAAATATGATATATTTAATATATAATAATCAATATGAGATATTATATCTTATTTGAGAATAATTGGTATTTAGTTATAATTAATTATAATTTCAATTAAATTTTATTTTTGTTAAAAGTTTGTTTCAATTAAATTACTAATATGTCCAGAACCTATTATAAATAACATTAGGCTCTAAGGGTGCTAGCACTCTGCGTTAACCCCCCTCTACAACAGTTATAGAGTTTTCCTAATATGTTTTGTAGATACCACTATAAACTAGACACTTATGTGGCTATAATGGTTGAGATGAGCCGATTTCAGAAACAGTGCGATGGAAATGAAAAGAAAAAGATCAAACTTCTAAATTTGATAAGAATTAAGAATCATTCTTTATTATAATTTATATATTAATAATTTTATAATGTTTAAAGTGATCTTGGCTTTTAAGAAATCAAAATAAAAATGTTTTATATTTATCTTGTTGCACAAAGGGTCAAATCTTGCCTTAATTTCCTGACACTTAGGACATAGATGGCTAATGTAGTTAATGGAAAAGCTTAATTATAAATTCTAAATAGTAAGAACCTTGATAAGAATATTGAACGTTTAGAAAAGTTTTTATAGGTTTTATATATGCTTAGGCAAGAAAAGTTGTATGCTAATTTTAAAAAGTGTTATTTTTGCACTAAATAGGTTGTATTTCTTACTTATATAATGAGTTCAAATGGTTTATAAGTAGATGAGAATAAGTTTAGAGAGTGACTAATGCCAAAGCCATGATTGACGTTAAAAGTTTCCATTGTTTAGATAGTTTATATAGGCATTTTGTTAGGATTTTAGCATAATTGTTGCACCTTTAACTGAAATAATAAAAAAAAACAATGTAGGAATTAAGTGAGGTAATGACTAAAGAGAGAGTGATTGATTTTATCTACAATTGTATGAAATCAATTTAGAAAGTTATTAAAACTAGAATATTCCAAAGTATCGATCCTATAAGGACTATACTAATATACTTATTAATCATATTTTTTATAATTAAACTAAATAAAATAAAAACTAATGAAAGTAAGACCATTAATTAGTGAAAAAAAATCAATGAGACAAATGTTAGGGTTTCAAAGTTCAGTTATATAAAATTCTATTTATTATGCAAATTAATTATCATGGTTAGAAGGAAAAAATTCTATTTCTTATATAATAATCTTAACATGAAAGAAAGAAAGGAAGAAAAAATTAGAAGAGTTGTCATAATTGTCCTTTAATATTACTCCTACTCCATTATTGATGATAAGAAAATAAACGTAACAACTATATGATAGAGGAGGTTGTCATTAACCTCCAAAGTTCCCCTATAAAGAACTTTAATAGGAATATTATAATTTAAGGTTACGTAAAAATTTCCAAAGTGATTAAATTTGTAATCCATGAATTTTTGAACTACAAATCGCAAGAATGATGCTTTCTACACTTTCATATTTGTATCAATATTTGTTTTTGTAATTTTATAGGTGAAAATATGATAAGTCTGACGCTAATTTTGCTTTATGTTTAGTATCATTTTGCTTTTGGAAAACTAACGCAATCAATATGGGTCCAATATGGATATATGTTCTAGAATTGCATTACCTAATTATCCACTTTTTTGTTAAGTTTTCCACATCTTTAAGATTAAATAGATCTTTAATGCCTTTTATAAAGTTGTTGCCCATAATGATAGCTTCTAATTGATTCCAATTTCACCTTTATCTGATAACTACAGAGAATAATGCAATTAAATCCAAAATTTTCCTTAAATAATCCCTAATAAATTATTTAATCAAACATAAGAGAATATCATATAACTCCATATTAAACACACCATAAATATGCCAAATTAGAATAATTTAAACCCTAACAACATGTAAAATATAGAAATATCAAATTCCTCTTCACAACTTATGGCTGGTCCTTAAGAAATTGACAATAATTAACCTTAGCCAACTAAAACAAGAAAGGATTCCACTTTCTGAGGTATATGATGGAATTTAGCATATGAAACAAGCCTTTAAACCTTTAGGTGTTCCTAGTAAACAAGGTATAGTCTCGTGAGGGTTTACTGGAATAATTATGAGAAGCGTGAACCTACACTTCTTAATCATTTTCACAACTAATAATACAAGATATATATATATATTTAAGCCTTAATTAAATTTCAAACATTAAATACATAATACTTTTTAAATAAATTATTATACAAAAAAGCAATGTAAATACTATTCTACCTCCTTCATCGAGCCCAAATACTTTAGTTTGACAATTTTATTATAAAGATGTCGTTCATTCACATAAGTGTTTAAAATTTTAATGAGGTCTACTTATAGTCTTTTTATAAAATTGAAGTAAGTAAGTAAATATAGAAATATGATGAAAAAGATATCCATTAACTCTTCCTATCTCATGTAATAATCCATTATTTATCTTCTTTTTATTTTAGTTAGTATGAATTTCCCTTTCACATTGCTATTTTATACGCATCACCATCTCTCCCACATTTGTTTCTTTGTACATATATCCAATAACAAATTGCAAGTAAAAGTTCTAGTAATTGTGAATTAGGGTGTGATTACTTTTTTCGTTTTAGGCTTAGGTGATTTAGGAAAAGGGTCATAAAAAAAGGCTTTATAATATGCTTAAAAGGGCTTACTAATAGAATAACATATAAAAAGGTAGGAAATTTGTCAAAAATATAAACGTTAAATGTCTTTATTATTTTGATGTTTTTATATATATCTTACATGTAATCTTAAAAAGATTAAATTCATGTTTTAGAAATTCAAAATAAAAAATAGGTCCATATTTGAAAGAAAAGAATTTGCATACAGGCTCAAATTTTGACAAGATCACTAAAGTCAAATCAAAGCATCTTAACCTAATAAGTTCAATCTCATAGCATTCACAAAGTCAAGTTCACATCAATATCACTTAATAATATGGTAAAAGATGTAAACCTCTCCTATAGTTTGAGAAATCTTAGGAAAAAAACCTTCATTTTTAAAATTGAAAAAATCCTTCCAGTTTTTCATTTTCCCAAAAAAATCATCTTTTAGATTTAATTAAAAAATAATGATAAAATATACGTAGTATGAATAGAATACACGGACTTATTAAATTTCATCAATATAGTAAGCTTTCTTAGCTCTAAAATCAACTTAAACTAATTAAATTCAACTTAAATTAATAATTTAGGATAATTATAACAAATCATTAATTTGAGTGACATATAATTAGTTTGGTTCGAGTTTCAGATATGAGTTAAATAATCATGTAACATTTGCTTAGTCTACGTCTGATGTTAATACTACATGTGCTTCATTATTATCTTTTAATTGAAGTATACGGGGTTTGTTTGGAAAAACTAAAAGGTATTTTTTTCAATAATTGTAAAGATCATGGGGATTTTTCTAAGGTTTTTTAAGCGAAAGTGGATGTTTATATCTTTTACCCCTTAATGACATTGTGAACCTAATTTTTAACAATCAATCTTAACATATAATTATGTATACATTCATCTTGTTAGCCTAAAGGAATCATGAGAACTTAAACACAAAACTAAAAGAACATTAAAAATTCAAATACAAACACACTAAACATGAAAACTAAAAAAAAGTTATATTCTCTTATATTGATTCCCTATACTTAAACATGATATTGTCCTTAATTTCAATTAAATAAGACAATAAAAGCACACAGAAAAGACAATGAAGGTAGAGAAGTCTCCCTTAAATCTACACAAAGTTGGTGAGATAAAATCCTAAAATTCTAGAAGAGTACTTATAAAAGAAATAAAAAATCATTAGTAGAAAACTAAAACTAAGAAATTAAATTAAAAAATTAGAATGTTGGGGCTGCCTTTAAATAAGCACTTCCTTAGAAGTTTTTACTTAGACTTCTAAATCAAGCCTTTCATCCTAGAATCACAATTAAAGTCTTTCTCACATTCTTCTTTAGGATTAAAAGCTTATTAACTCTCAAATATGCAATATGTTGTAATAGTCTATGATTATATGGCATACATTTAATGCTTCCTTGTTATTAATAAATTATCAATATTGTAAGGAATAATAAAACTCCATGGATCATTGATTGCCAATGGTAGTTTTCCTGGCAAATGGAAGATCACTCCTTATATAAGGTGACTATCGATAATTCCTTGATAACTTTCTTCTTTAGCTCCTCTATATATGTTTCTTTAGGATTTTTTCCTTTATAACTTCCTTTTTAGTAGTAACTTCAGTATTAAGTGTTTTGCCACCCCTAAGTGGAATGGCCAACACTTGATATCTTATGTTCATAGTAGGGAAACCTTAAACTACCCAACCTATGATAAAAAGACGTATGTATTAATGACAGCATTAGAGGCTTGGCAACATTACTTATGGCCTAAGGAGTTTGTAATACAAAAAAAAATATTAAAGTATATTCGTAGTCAAAGTAAGTTGAGTAAGAGACAAGCTAAATGGGTGGAGTTTAATTTAAATTTTCCTTAAGTAGTGAAATATAAGCTATATAAGGAAAATATAGTTACTAATATATTATTTTGGAGACATACTTTATAGAGTACTTTACAAACTAAATTGATGGGTTTTGATCATATCAGAGATTTATATGTTGATCATCCTAATTTTGATAATTTGTTTAAAGTATATGAAAATTATGTATTTGGAAAGTTTAAATGCATGAAGGTTATTTGTTTAGATCAAATAAATTATGCATACCTCATAGTTCTTTAGGAGAGTTGCTTGTAAAAGAATCATATTGAGGAGGCCTAATAAGACACTTTATAGTTGAAAAGATCCTTGAAGTTTTTAATCAACATTTCTTTTGGCCACACATAAGGAGAGATATAGAGAGTGTGGTTAAAGATGTGTTACATATAGGCAAGTTTATTCTAGAGTGCAAACTTATAGATTATACACACATTTGCTTTTACCAAGTGAACTGTGAGTAGATCTTTTAATATATTTTATTTTGGACTTTCCTAGATTTAAAAATGGTAAGGATTTAGTTTTATGGTGGTGGATATCATAAAATTGATGATGCAACCTATGATGCTGAATTCTTTTCCAATGAGATTGTTAAATTGTATGGAGTGCTTATAACCATTGTTATGGATAGGGATGTCAAGTTCTTAAATTATTTTTGAAAATATTTTAGGAAAATTTTGGAACTAAATTGCTATTTTTACAACTTTTCATCCACAAATCAAAGGTCAAACCAAAGTTGTTAATAGCTTTATTACTAGTTATTATTAGTAAGAAGCTAAAAACTTAGGAAGTGTCTTTGTTTTCTTTGAATTTACTTATGATAGGCATTAGACTGGAAAAATTATATGTTTTTAAAATTCTAGTTTTCTATTTAAATAGTAATTGACTTTTTAAAGTTATTTAGTAATTTCCTAATTATATTATGCTACGAATGTTGTTTTCTTTAGACCTACGAAAGGCTTTTTATTGTTATAATTGACAACTAAGTTTTATTGATCAATCAAAACACCTTCTTATCACTTCTTACAAACATAAAAGTACTTTACGTTTTTTTGTGCATAATTTACTTTTGAGTTATCAATTTTGATTTTTTTCCTTCCTTAGTTAATGAAAGTGATTATGCTTAACTCTTGGGTTCAAGAATTCCTCATGCATCCGTTAACCTCAGAGCAATTCATATAAATAAATGATAGCAAAAACTCAATAAGGCTATAGGACTTATGGTTATGAATGACCAATTTTTCTCAATCTTTCGTTTATTATTTATTCATATTTAGAGAAATTCTAGAGAATGTGTGCTATCATGAAATTTACGAAATCCTAATTGGAATTATAAGATCTCTTTTATATATTTTATCCTTGTATTTTTCTTTTTACTAGTATTTGAAGGAAACATATGCTTACATATTCATCCTTAAGTCAAATCAGATATGTAATTATTGGCAAATTAAAGGTAAAAAAGTAAAAGGGTAAAAAAAGATAGTATAAAGAATAGTATAAAGATATAAAGAAAAATGGAGGTCACTTTATCTTCAAAAATCTTAAAAAAATCCTATTTTTTATTATTGTAGCAAATCATATCATTTTTTGTAGTTCAGGTTTGTTGTCTTTCAATCAAAATTTTCTTATTAAAATGAATTTTGTTTTCTTTGTATTGGTATCAAATCTTAATAATCCTATTAGTGAGAGCCGTTAAAAAAGAATAAAAAGGTTTTAAACCTAAAAAATTAAGTTTGGAGGTCAATCTGTCAAAAAAGGAAATTTTTAGAAATCTTATTTTCAGCCTAAGCGATTACCTAAATTAATTTCTTTTTACAAATTTGAGTATTTGAAAAAAAATTAAAGCGTGAATTTTGAAAGCATGCTAAAATTTTAGGAATAAAAATTTGTAGTTAAATGTTTAAAAATTTGAGATTTTACTTTAGGCTTACAACAAAATACTTTAAGACATCTAGAGATGTGTGTTGTAGGGCTTAAATATAAATAAAAAGCATAAATGATGATTTAAGATCTAAAAATAAAATTAATTTTAATTTATTAATAGAAATAAAAGTTAAAATAAACTAGAATAAATGGAAGGATTAAGTTTACTAAATAGTCTTAAAGTGAAAAATTAAACCCTCAAAATGCTTAACAAACTTGCAGAAAGAAATAAGTTTATAAGTTTAATAAAAAAGAACTAGCTAAAACTTGAGTAATATTTAGTTTAAAAAAATACATGAATAATTTTGAAGAAAATGGCATATTTATTAAACATATAAGGGGTTTTAAATCTAAAACAAAATGTTTAGATATAGTAAAAGAGATAAAAGGGTTGAAGACTTCTCAAAATACCCTAAAGACCTAAAGTTAAAAGATTAAGGTGTTTCAAGTGACAATGAGGTTCGCATCACCTTAAAGGAAGATTGTAAAAAGGTTCCTCTTTACTAAGGAAAAATTATACAAAGGTTATTCTTTACCTTGAAAGAAGAGTTATACAAGAATTCCAAGATGAGTCTTAGGAGAGGAGATAGGTGAGGGCTGTTTGCAAAACTAATATAAATTGATTTACATTTCTCTTCCCTTACACTTTTTATTTATTAGCTAAATGTATTATTAAAATTCAGTATTTTATTTCATACTTTCGTCCTTTTTAAATTGCGATCATTAAAATACTAAGTTAGTGAATTTTAGTTAAGATTTATAAGCACCCAATTTAACTCCCTCTTGGGTGTTCTTAGGCTATATTTCAAATAAAACATACATCAAAGATCACAGTAGCATACTTAGGAGCATCAACATTATCAATTAACCAAGAGGGACAAAACATTATCAGAGCCCCTTTTTTATGGAAATGACTCTCTCTACTGGGTAACAAGGATGAAAATTTTCTAAATAACCAAAAATGTTGATTTATAGGACATTATCTCACATGGTTTGTCTATTCCTACTAAAATTATAGATGATAAAAAAGTTCTTAAGCTAAAAGAAGAATAAAATCCTTAAGATGAGAGATTAATCTCCTTAAATAACAAAATTATTAACATCTTATTTTATGCATTAGGAAGAAAGAAATTTAATGGATCCTTCATATATGAAATGGCCTATAAAATGTAGCATACTATATAAGTTACACATAAGGGAACAAATCAAATAAAGGAGAACAAAGTTAGCATAGTGATATACTAATACGAATTGTTTTAAATAAAGCATGATGAAAGCATGTCTAGCATCTATACCAGATCTATTGTATTATCAATGCTCTTAAAAGTTTTGGAAAGACCTATACTAACATTTAAAATGGTAAGAAAGTTTCTTAAGTCATTTATAAAGACATAAGAAACTAAAGTGGCATCCATATAAGAAGCTAAGGATCTAAAAATAGTAACATTAAAGAAATCTTATTAGATCTCTTATTACATACAAGTTGAGGCTCTAAGAGACACAAGAAGAAATGACGCTTCTAAAAAAAAGAATTTAGCATTCAAAGCCTCAAAGGAAGAATATAGTTAGGAGGAAAATAGATCAACTAGTAAAAGCAATGAAGAACACATTACCTTAATTGCTAGAAAATCTAAGAAATTTTTTGTGAAGAAGAATTCAAAGAGAAAAAAATTCAAAGGTGGGAAGATATATTCAAAATGCAAATCAAATATTATTATTTGATTTGAAAGTAAGAAATATGAACACATGAAATCTCACTGCTCTCTTCTCAACCAAAATGAAAAATATAAGATAACTGACAAGGAGGGGAAGAGAGGAAAGTAAAAAGAAGGCACTTAGAGCCTCCACTTAAGATGGCACAAGTGATTCATAAAGTGAGTATTTGAAAGAATATGTAGCTCATATATGCTTTATTGCTAAAAGTGATGATAAGGTAATCTTTAACTTTAAGCCTTACAATAATGACAGTGATTTTGATTTGATATAATGAATTAGTTAAGAGCCTTAAGATTATGAGTATAAAAAAGAAAAAGATATCATATAAATTCAAAGAGACTCAAAAGAATCCGGATACATTCATAAGTGAGAACAAAAAGATAAAAATTCAATTATATAGTATCAAGGCATCTAAGAATATGACCATTATTTATAATCATAACTTAGATGCATTAAAGCACGAGAATAAACCATTTAAAAAGGATGTTGATGCCTTAATGACTTATTGTCCAAGTTTACCAAGGGAAGTGAAAACATAAAAAACATACAGGAGTTCAAAAGAATTCTAATAATAATTATGGAATTAGATATATCTTTAAGAGTGTTTTCAACACTAAAACTACTTTTGATCCAAGTAAAGCATTTACATTGTGAAGAACCATTTCTTAGAATCACAAATAAGAATGGATCATTGATCGTGGTTTTTTGATATATGTAAGTTTTAATATTCAACCTCGATATTCTACAAACACATGGGTCATTCATGTTGTACCTAAGGTGTCGATCCTATGAGGATGGTTAATCTAATCCTAAAATCTAAGGCCAACACAATTCACAATAATTCAAAATGAACAAAAATAAGGCAAGAATTTATTTTATTCACACACTCAATTTTAAGAATCAATTACAAAAATAATAACAAAATAACAATTGCAACACCCAATCAAAATCAACCTAACGAACTGCCAATTGAGAGAAAGGGGAATTTTATCTATCTTTAATGCTAACTTAATCGCTTATGACTTACTGGATTACTGGTTCTAGACGGTCCTAGGGTTGATTACTCTCTCTCGAGTTATAACCATTAACCCTAATTTATAAACCCTATTCAGATTATGGGAATTGCAATCTCTCGATGCACTTTCTCTAGGATTTCTCAATTGGTGGCTGATGTAAAAAGCTCCCTAATCCCTTTTGTCTTGTTCTTTGAATACCTTTTGTGGTCTGAGCAGCCCTAGGTTTTTTCGGGGTAAAAAAGGTCCAAACAAATCCCTCGAAACTTGACGTTTTTACTTCTTTGCTTATTTGGCCAACTCTGGCCATGATCGTGGCCTTACATGTCACGATTGTGGGCCACATCCAACCCTTATATCACAATCGTAGCAATCAAGCCACGATCATGGGCAGTTTCTTAGGCTTCTGTCACGATCGTGGCATATAGGCCATGATTCTGGCCTGATTCCCATGCTTTTGTCACGGTTGTGGCCTATTAAGCTACGATCGTGGGTCGATGTTACAGCTTGAGTGTCTCCGAAGCTTCTCCATTCTTCGTTGTTGACCCTGAAACACTAACAAACACATCAAGGTAGATAAAAAACATAATATTTAAGCTCAAACACTTGTACTAACCTGTAAAAATACTTAAACACATAAATTAACACAATTCTAACCTAACCCATACTAAACAATTAAATTAACACTTACATAACACACTAAGCCCTAAAATATGATTCAATTCACACTTATCAACATCCCCACACTTAAATGTTTGTTTTGACATCATATTTTAGGGCTTAGTTTGTTAACAAAACAACAAACACCCAAAATCACACAACACACAATGCAAAAATGAGACAATGGCTTCAACTTCATGAAATCAATTTAATTTTAAAAACAATCATTCAAGTCATTTCAATTCATTAACATGCAAAATCTACGTCAATGGGTTTTGAACTAAATATACAAATTAATCCAAATCCAAGTGTTAATTTATTTACCCTTTTCAATTGCACACACACATTAATAATTCTTT
>JANZXP010000002.1:16219498-16235092 GCA_027576715.1 Erythroxylum flavicans
AATTTATTTACCCTTTTCAATTGCACACACACATTAATAATTCTTTAGTCATTCAGACTCTGTAACTACTCCTAAGTTTGTTTTCATGGAAAGTCAAGCTATTACAAGTTCGGTAGGTTTTTATTAGAGAACATTTTTTTAAAACAAGGACCTAGTCTTTTACTCGAAGGCAAACATTAGTGATGAATGTCGATCGGGTTACTCGACTAAGCCATTTTTATTAAACTGCTTGGTTGAAATGTGATTACAGATTTTTGACACGGAGGCATACATTTATGACACCTGTCGATACGGTTACTTAGCTATATCACGTTATCAACTAGCTACTCGCTCTATCCATAACCCGAAGGTTAGCGGAATAGTTATTTATTTAGCAAACATGATTTTTTTATTGCCTAGCTTGTTGTTTTAGCTTCTCGTTTCCATGAAAAATACTAGCAAAGCTACTTAAGTTGAAAGACCTCAAATTATGAATGAATGTGACGATTTAGAGGGTGACAAACTCGCACTAAATCCTATTTAAGCTGTATATTTACCCAAAGACCTCAATTCACTAATTTTACGAGATAATGATTCTTCCCAATCTAATAGACTATGTTCAAAATTAAGTCAATTCCAATCCGCCTAAGCCATTGACTCATTCACACAATTCAAAAAATGCAACCTAACAACTATCATACAATATGCAAAATCAAATTCAAAACAAAACATATAACCCTTCCCACACTTGAATAACACATTGTCCTCAATGTGAGAAGGGAACAGCAAAATGCATAAGGAAAGAAGAAACATAAATTAAAGTAAAACAAAAACAAAGATAATCAAACTAAATTTAAAAAGGAAAATGGTTAGATAAAACATCATGGTGATGGAGGCGGGGATGGTGTTGGAGGTGGCAATTGAATGCCCTGAGAGAATTAATTATCTTAGCTCAACAAAAAATTACTGAAATTTTATTGAAAGCTCAAAACAACGATAACTAAACCTAACAATTTCAATAAAACTACTAAACGTGCTAATTTATGGTCCTTAGCTTGACCTTGAATCCATAGAGGCACCTTACTTTTTTGAAGATAAGGAAATCACTTCCTTGTCCTTTGGAATTGCTCCTCCGAGATATAGCTTGCAACGATGCCCTTTGACTTTAAAAGTCTCCTTGTTAGCATTTTCTAGTTTGAGGGCTCCATGATCGAAAACTTGAATGATCATAAATGGTCTACTCTATCAAGATTTTAACTTCCCTAGAAATAGCCTCAACCTTGAATTATATAACAAAATTACATCTCCTACTTTAAATTCTTTATAGAGTTTGGCATTTTTGTTTGCATTATAACGAAACTCTTCAAGTTCGTCCAATTATAGAAGTCTCTTTTTGCCTGCTTGTTTCCAATCAAAATTAATACTTTAATCGCCCAGTAGGCTCGATGTTCTAATTGAACCAGCAAATGACAAGCTTTCTTGTACATGAGTCTATAAGGTGTCGTTCTGATAGGTGTTTTAAAAGTTGTCCTATAGGCCTATAAGGCATCGTCTAGCTTTATTGCCCAATCCTTCCTGGAGTTGTTCACCGTCTTTTCTAAAATTTGTTTCAGCTCCTGATTGACAACTTCCATTAGCCACTAGTTTGTGGACATTACTTTAGGATGTCTAGCATTTCCTTCTCTAGAACACATCGTCGCATTTACCCATTAGCGCATGCCTTATATAAAATTGGCTCATCCTATATATATCGGTTATAATCATGCAAGCATTTCTTCCTTTGTTGGAAAGATAGATCTGACAAAAATTTACCACTAGCAACATAATTTGCTGTATCGACAAACTACGGTGTAGTCAATCTCTCGAGTTACATCAGGGTTTCATCGAGGAAATTTTCGTTAATATCGTCGCTTAGCTTGCATTCCCATCCCTCAAGTATGGATAAATGGTCTGTAACCACATTTTTTGTTCCCTTTTTATCTCTAACCTCTATATCAAATTCTTGTAAAAATAACACCCATCGAATGGGCCTTGGTTTTGCATGTTTTTTATTGAAAAGGTATTTTAATGTCTTGTGATCGGTGAATATGATTACCTTTGATTAGAATCCTTGGTGTGAGATTTTATGCCTTAGCACTATCCCCTCTTGCACCACAAAATGGCACTTCTCCCAATTCAACACCATGTATGACTTTTCACATTTTTGTAGAACTCTGTCCAAATTAGTTAAACACATTTTGAAAGAATCTCCAAAATTTGAAAAATCATCCATGAACACCCCTATTATATCTTATATCATGTCAGCGAAGATTGATATCTTACATCTTTAAAATGTAGCTAGAGCATTGCAAAGTCCGAAAGACATCTGTTTGTATATGAAGGTACCATAAGGGCAAGTGAATGTAGTCTTATCTTGATCATAAAGGTAGACGAAAATCTGATTATATCCCGAATATCCATCTAAGAAGCAATAAAATGAATGACCAGCTACCCTTTCCATCATCTGGTCTATGAATGAAGAGGAAAATGATTTTTTTTAGTTACTGAGTTGAGTTTGCGATAATCTATGCATATGCTCCATCCTGTGACTGCTCTTGTTGAATTAATTCTCTACTATCACTTTCTGTTACCATCATTCCACCCTTTTTAGGTACACATTGTACTGGTCTGACCCATTCACAATCAGAGATGGGATAAATTATCCCTGCATCTAAGAGTTTTATGATTTACTTTTTGACCACCTTCTTTATGTTAGGATTTAACCTCCATTAATTCTCCCTCACCGTTTTACATCCTTCCTCTAGGTTTATTTGGTGCATGCAAACATTAGGGCTTATGCCTCAAGTGTCAGCAATCTACCATCCGATGACTTTCATTCACTTTCTAACAATTTCTACCACCCTACTTTCTTATTTCTCATTCAATTGATTGGAGATTATTATCAGTAATGTTTAGCCTTCACCTATAAAGGTATATCTGAGATATGCAGGTAAAGGTTTAAGCTCTAATGATGATGGTTTTTCTGTAGATGGTGATATGGGTGCTTCGGTTTGAATCAATTTATCTTGATGCATTTTAACATTTGACTCCTCCATCTCATCGTCTCCTTTAGATTCAAAATTTTGATATCTAGTGCCTGTCTTTGCTTCCACTGACTGTACTTTTGCTATGCAACACTCAACTTGTTCTTGCACATTTTGATCAATAATTTTAACCTTCATACATGCGCTGCTTGTTATTGGATTCTTTAAGGCCTTAGTCATATTGAATTCAATCTTATCCTCACCTATTGAAAGTGTTAATTTCCCTTTGGGAACGTAAATTATGGCTTTTCCTGTATTCATAAATGGTCGACCTAAGATCAGTGGGCAGTTCTTATCTTCTTCAAAATCCAGAACCACAAAATCTATAGGAATAATATACTTATCCACTTACATCAGAACGTCTTTCACTATTCCAATCGGTCTTTCAATGGATTGATCAGCCAACTGAATTAACATCAATTTTAGCTTAACCTCACCCAGTCCCAACTTCTTGAATATTGACAAAGGCATAAGATTGATGCTTGCTCCTAAATCACATAAACATTTTGTAAATTCAAACTCACCAACCACACAGGGTATTGTGAAACTCCTTGGATCTTTCAATTTAGATGGCATCTGACTGGTGACTATAGAACTGCAGGTGCCAATTAGAGCTACTGTCTAATTATCTTCTTAAGTACGCTTCTTTTATAATATGTCCTTTAAAAATTTTGTGTATTTAGGCATGTGTTCCAACACCTCTACAAAGGAGAGATTTATCTGTAGTGTCTTTAATTTCTTAACAAATTTTTGTAAATTGTGCATCTAAATTCTTCTTTTGTAAGCATAAAGGAAAACAAATTTTAGGTTAATATGGTGGAGGGACGACATAAGGAGGTATTCACTCATGTCCACTTTTTTCTCCTTTTTTTGATTTTTCTCAACAGGATGGATAGGCTTCTCTATTGTCCTTGTGGGTGGTTCAAGTTCCTTCCCGTTTCGAAGTGTAATAGCCTTTAGTTGCTCCCTTGGTTTTGTTACTAAAGTGCTAGGAAGATTTCCCAAATTTCATGTAGAGAAAGCACTTGACAATTGATTTACTTAGGCCTCTAGATTATATATTGAAGAAGCATGGTTCTTAGTGACTTGCTCAAATTTGCCTTCCAGCTTCTTTTGTGCATCGTCTAGAGTTCTAAGCTTATCTAAATTTCTATCCAACTTAATTGGATTCCATTGAGCTTAATTTATCTTACTAGAAGCCTGATTGTTCTTGAGGTCTGAATTGTCCTCTAGCATTATTTGTCTAAGAGAAGTTAGGGTGATTCTTCCACCCAGGGTTATAGGTGTTGGAGTAGAGATTGTTGCCCCCTCCTCGTCCATACTAAGCTCCCATATAATTTACTTACTCTAGATCACCTTCCTTTATCAAGTAACAGTCTACTGTATCATGGTCCATTTATCTATAGAGTTAACACTTGAGTTGCACGGCTTTCACCAGAGCTGAGGATGAAGCCTTTAAGTTATTGAGTTGTCACATCAAGTTATCAGTTTTCACTTACATTTCTATCATTTAATTGACAGCCACAATTCCTTTTTGCTCTCGGAAGGTAGTAGTTTGTCTACCCTGCTTGTTTGTCCACAGTTAGCTATTACTCATCATCTCCTCTATCATTTTTTTGACTTCATCAACTGTCTTCCTCATCAGTGATCCTCCTGAAGCTATGTCAATCATGCCTATCATATATGGGGTTACTCCATTATAGATTGCTTGCAACAAAAATTCCTTAGGTAAGTTATGGTGTGGGTACTTCCGTTGCAAATCCTTGTATCTTTCCTACACTTCATAGATCGATTCCCCATCACTTTACTGGAAATTGGTAATTTCCTTAATGATCTTCATGGTCTTAGTTAAGGAAAATACTTGTCTAAGAAAGCACGAACTAGCTGATCCCATGTTGTGACATTGGTTGGGTTCAAAAAATGATAATAAACCTTTGCTCGTTTAGAGAATGATACTAAACCTTTGCTCTATCTCTAAGAGTAAAAGGAAAAAGCTAAATTCTGACTGTATCTTCCGACATCTAATGGTACCAAAGCGAATCACAGGTTTCAAGAAAGTTCACTATATATGCATTAGGATCTTCATTTGTTAGTCCATAAAACTGCACATTCTGTTGAACCATGTTTAAGAGGGCTAGTTTGATTTAAAAAGATGCTGCTTATACAGATGGCCTAGCTACTCCTTGGTTAGCCGTATTGAACCCTAGTCTCATGACGTCCTTAGTTTGCTCTGTGGCCTAAATTTTGTTGAAATTCCTCAGCCATCGTCAATTTCTTCATTTTCTTTTAGCCGAGCTTTCCTAATGGTCATTTTAGTCAAGTGATGTCTAAATCTGAAGTTTTAGCTGCGCGAATCAAACCTCTTATGACCTTTGTCTTCATACAAGAGCACGATTTCAGAAGTAGAAAAGAAAGAATGAAAGCAAAAAATTAAAAACTAACTAAATGTCTTAAACTATAGAATTAAACTAATTACCTCCCTGATAATGATGCCAAAAACTTGATTGCGATTTTCTGATATATGTAAGTTTTAGTATTTAACCTCGATATTCTTCAAGCACAAGGGTCATTCGTGTAGTACCTAAGATGTTGATTCCACAAGGAGGGTTAATCTAATCCCAAAATCTAAGGTTACTATAATTCACAATAATTCAAAATGAACAAAAATAAGGCAAGAATTTATTTCAATCACGCACTCAATTTTAAGAATCAATTATAACATTAATGACAAAATAGCAATTGCAATACCTAATTAAAATCAACCTAAAGAACTACCAATTGCGAGAAAGGGGAATTTTATCTATCTTTAATGCTAACTTAATCGCTTATAACTTATTGGATTACTGGTTCTAGATGTTCTTATGGTTGATTACTCTCTCTCGAGTTATAACCATTAACCTTAATTTATAAACCTTAATCAGATTATGGGAATTGCAATCTTTCAATGCACTCTCTCTGGGGTTTCTCAATCAATGGCTGAAGCAAAAAGCTCCCTAATCTCCTTTGTCTTGTTCTTTAAATACGTTTTGTGTTTTAAGCAGCCCTAAGATTTTTGGGATAAAAAAGGTTTCAAAATACCTCGAAACTTGATGTTTTTACTTATTTACGTGTCTGCCAGATGTAGGCCATGATTGTGGCCTTGCATGCCACGATCGTGGGCCACATCCAACCCTTCTGTCGGGCCACAATCGTGGGCTAGCTTCCATGCTTCTTTCACGATCGTGGCCTATTATGCCACGATTATGGACCATTGTTTCAACCTGAATGTCTCTGAAACTTCTCTATTCTTCGATGTTGACCCTGAAACACTAACAAACACATTAAGGTACCTCAAAAACATAATAGTTAAGCTCAAAAACTTGTACTAACCCATAAAAACACTTAAATGCACAAACTAACACAAATCTAACCTAAACACATACTAAACAATTAAATTAGCACTTAAATACATAACAAACTAAGCCCTAAAACATGATGCCATACTTATAAAATCTTTAAGAGAAAACTTTATGCTTTCATGTATGGCTTATAATATAAGCCTATAACTTAGTACTCTTAAGGAAATAATAGGTATAACGTTTATTTAAAAATATATGATAGCAAGAAATCTCACTCGTACTCTATTAGGACTCATACTAAACATAATGTTCTAACAAATGTTTACACTATTTATAAGCATCAATGCAATGAAAGAAACATGCCTGATTCATACAATTTCACTAGTTATTTTCATTACCCAAAATAGCATTCAATTTATTTATCCAAAGGAGAAATCCTTATCCCTCTTTTAGATAAATAAAAATAAAGAATGCATTCATACGCCAAAATTGTACGGTTTATTATTACACCACCAATCTATATTATACATATAACATGGCCTGTCACTTTTGTGGTAAATATAGGCACATTAACAAAATTTTCTTCATAAAACAAAGCATTGTAAGAAAAAATTTACAAGATAGGTTAAAAAGAAAAAGGAGACTACTAACCTAGGATACAAGATCGTTTAGGTACCTAAAACAAAATGACGTAAATGAATAGTGAATGCTTAAGGCAATTTTTTTTACTTATTATTGTAAAGTATATAAAGTGTTTAATATGAATTTTTTTAAGTTTATACTTTTTAAATTTAATCTAACCATTTTAATTCGAAGACTCTTGGAGACATTGTTATAGGATGTGGAGAAATTAACTATTAAAGAATAAACACTAAGACTTCTCAAATGAACCAATTATTGAACCAAATAAGGGAAATAAAAAGAATGAGATGCTTCCAACGGATTAGAAATTCGACAAGAATCATTATTCAAATTATATCATAGGTAATGATCAAAAAAAGGTAATAAGTAGCTTATATGATAGAGTTGAATGTTGTATTCACATTTAAACTTAGAGATCATTTGCAAAATAGGGATATCGTGTTAGAATTCATGTAATCATACCATCAATTAGCCAATATTTTTAAATAAACCAATAAGTGAGGGTGGATTTTGCATACTAAAGGAGAACTGGGTATGAATAGTAGAAACTCTATTTGATAATCGACTCTTTTTATGTTTTTAATTATCTTGATTTATTTCTTTATAATTTATTATATGTTTAAATGCTTTAGTTTGCATTTAAAGACTAATCTTTAAGTTATTAAGAAAAAATGGTCAACCAATATCTCAATGTGGTTGATTAGTATCCTAAAAAATCCACCATCCTTGCTTTCCAGTAAGTTTACTAGTTGTTTGATCACTTGTTTAGTTGACCACTTATTTATATTAGTTGCCTGACATCTTCTTGTAGTTGACCAATGTCCTCACATCTAGGAATTTTTTTAGCAAGATTATTAAGAGTCTGGTTAATTACATTAGTAAACTAATAACCAATATTAGTCAATTGATTGAGCTCTTTAGAAATTAAATCTTCTAATAAGTTAATAATGGGTTTGGTTGATAATATTAATCAACTAACACAAGGTACTAGTTAATCAATATATTCAAATGGTCAACTAATATTTCAACCTTAAAAGTAGAAACTTATTCTTTCTTTCTCCCTCACTACTACTTCCTCTCTCTATTTTCCTCCTATCTAAACTAAAATAAATAAAAGGCTTTCTTTTTCCTGTTTGGAAATCAACAAATAAGACTCCTCCTTCTAACACTCTTCTTTTCCTTAATTGATTTAAATCATCCTTGAAGAAGGCATACAACTTAATTCTCTCACATGAAGCTCCATTCTCTAATGTATATCCTTCAATTCACTCAAGTCCATTTAGGGTAAACCTTCATCTCCTTATTTTGGGGATTTTCATAAATTTTTGAATTCCTCTTCAGATTGTTGATCAATTAGTGTTATATGCATACTTTTACACCTATTATGCTTTCAATTTTATGAAATGGCCTGCAGATTGATTCAAATTGGGCTTTGGGTGGATTTTTCACATTTTTGCATATCCTTGGTTATTTGTTTAAATTAATGGTTACTTAGGGAATTAAAGGCTAGATTAAGGTTTTCCAACTCTCAATTGCATTATATTATACCTAATTTTGTCTAAATTTAAATTTTTGTCATTTTTATGTAATGAAATTTAGAAAATAATTAATTATTTGCATTTTTAATGAATTTTTTAGTTACTATTTCAATTAAGAAAATTTTTAGGTATTCATTCATTCAGTTTCATTGAATTTTATTAATCTATAATCTAATTGAGTAACTTTAACTTAGGACTTTTTTAAAGAACTAGGGATTTGTTTTAAGCTGTAGGCCACATTAATCAAATTAAGGCCATTACACTCTTTAATTTTGATTTCGAGGTGTGCTTACACCTTTTTATAAATAAATTTAATGTTTTTTATTTTTTTTAATTATTAACAGTGATTTTAATCAATTATGCATATTTCATGGTGTATTCTTTTTTTTTAAATTAAAGGTTATTCTTTGACTATAGTGAAGCTTTTTACAAACATTGCAATGATATTTCTGCTAGGGAAATCAAAAGAACCTCCTTATAATGGCAAAATGCAAATAACTAAGTTATAAGAACCAGCTTGTTTTCATACTATCTAGCAATTCGTTAGTTACGTCTTTCACTATAAGAAGGCTGCGTATCTTATTAAATATAAAATTAGCAAGTTGGTATGTATTGGTTACCTCTTTGCGGTAAATTCTTCAATTCCTCTCACACCATATATGGTATAATGTGAGTGAGAAAGCTATTTTTAATAGTGGACAATCCTGCAATCGTGAGCTAAACACTTGAATTAGTTAGGTGAGGGTAAGATTCTAGTCATATGAGGTAACAGAAGGTACAAGCTTATAGAGTTGACTCTAAATTGTAGTGGAGTAATTGCAGCTAAAAAATGGTTTCTATCTTCTAATAGCATGTTACATAAGTCACATAATGGGTCAAACATACCATGCCATTTGTCTTTTATTCTGAGGTAACTTTTAATTGCTAGCTAAACAAACATGGATGTTTTGGGGCTGATGTAGTGTTGCCATAGAAGGGAGTACCAGGGAACTCATGGAGATTCAGCTTCGAGGCAGGTGTAGCATGACTTATTAGTGAAGATACCGATAGGATGCGATCCAATCAAGCATGTCCAAAGTGTTGGTGCAAGGTAGACTAGGGAAGTATTTACAGAGGGTATTAAACCCTTTAAAAGTATAATGTAGCACATTGTAACTCTACTTAAAATAACTAGATGAAATAAATCAGTGATTAGGTTATGGGGGTAGGGAATTTATTGGTTCTCAAATAAGAAAATAAAACAAAACTAAACTAATGAAAACAAATTGAAAAAAATTAAAAAAAGATGAAAAGTAGTGAATACGTTAGGGACCCAATCATCAGTTCAATCTCGGCCTACACACAATTAGAAACACTTCATTGAGTTGTTATTCTTATAACTTTCCTAGCAATTATTAAACGTAGGTTAATAGTAAGTTTTGTTAATAAAGGTTTTCCCTTAGGTCATGTTTAATTGAGAAGAGCTTGTTAATTAAACTTAGCTATCAAACAACCTAGAATAAACTCTCTATATTTAATTAGACAACTACATTGCAAGTTAGGAAAATAGATTAACTACGGCAATAACCACAAAAGCTCAGGTCATTTGTCCTAGGCTATATTATCCTTAATGATTAAGAACTATGAGTTGCCATAAATGAATCAGAAATACAACGATTACATATTGCATTCTATTCTAGCAATAAAAAAAATCAAATAGAGCATTCAATCATTCTTACACAACAACTAAACAATAAACATAGTATAACATAATCAATCCCTAAGGGAGAAAGAACAACAAACACAATGGAGAGAATGCTTAACCAGGTTCTTTGCGTCGATATAATTTCTAAACCGATGTCGGGAAGCTCAGCCCTCTATGGGTCTCTAAAGGAATGGAGCTTTGCCCCTTCTATTCTTTAAAACTGAGACCTCATGACTCCAAAAATGATTCCCTAAACCTTTCAACACATTTTGTCATCAAAACGATGTTTTAATACTAAAAAGTAAGGTTTAGGGATAACTGGTCAAAGTTATGAGCGTGACTATGTTGCTCACAGTCGTGAATGCCCTGGTTGACGCTCACAACCATAAGCCTCTTTTACATGGGCGTGACATATGTTATGGGCCTGAGATGAGTTTCATGCCTATGACACATTTGTCATCTCTCACGGCCATGAAAATTTCATGCATGGCTATGAGTCTCTAATAACCCTTTATACTTGATGTTTGTAACATATACTCTTCATCTTAGCATTTTCTTGTCTCCTCTTGCTTTAATCCTTCTTCTTCTTAGTCTATGAAGACAAATGAGTGTGAATCTTAAGAAGACGCCTTAAATATTGTGCTTTTGACTCACTTTAGTTCTTTCACTTCCAAAACCAAATATGAACAAAAGTGAATTTCTTAAGCATTTGATAGCATTAATGACTATATGTTATGGAAAAATTTATAATCAATTAAGCACATATCAATTTGCCCCACACTTAGCTTTTGATTGTCCTCAAGCAAAACATCAAAATTAAATCACAAACCCAAAACATTTACTAAATTTTCATATTTCCTAAAAGTAGATAGCCATAAGTAAAAGAACAGCTTCCAAAACCATAGCATGATCTCAACATTCAATGCTTCTACTTATGATCAATAAGCAATCATTATCTTTAGAAGCTAAGCAATATAGAGTTAGACTTGAACAAAATGTGTTTAAATAAGATATATCCATAAGTACACTCAAACACCATTCATGATCATTAAATTCCACAACTTTGCATATCATTCCATTTCTTCACCACTAGGATTCACATGCATAATCATGAATCAAAGGAATTTTTTAAGGTTGTGATGTCAGTAAAGGTTAAGGTGTGATGTATTTGGGTATTGTAGCATAAAAGCCATTAAAGTTAGTGAAATAAGAAAAACACTCAATATACCATCAAGCACAAAAACCAACATTCATTTACAATTATGTACATCAACTATGATGAATGCAAAAACTGTGTTTCACAGCTCAAATTCAAGCTCTCACACCATAAATCACATGAAGCATAAGGAATTATAAGGAATCACTCAAACAATCGATAATAACCAATACATTATAACTGTAAATAGTGATTTTTCAAAACAATGTCTACCTTATATGCATCATACTCAAATCACTTATTCTATACAACTTTAAGAGGAGAAACTAATAGTGAATAACTTTGCAAAGCAAATGTATTTCCTCCTTAATAATATTATTTAAACATATATTTTTTCTTTTCTTTTCTTTTTCCTTTTCTTTTCTTGTGCTTTCTCTTTTTTCTTTCACTTAAAAATTGAAAAAAACTATATCAACATGGGAATTTCATTGATAAGACATAAAATGACATCCCAACAATTATAATCAACCCCCATATATGCACGCCCTTACAATTATAATTTTGGACATCCACAAACTCAACAATAAAAAAATGCTTGATTGGATGCTTGTTATGTGTAAGTTTTAGTTATTAACCCTAGATAATCCACAAGTGTACAGTTTATTAGTGTAGTACCAAAAGTGTCAATCCCACGAGGAGGGAGTTAATCTAATCCTAAAATCTAAGATCATAAACAATAACAGAAATTCAAGTTACACAAAAGTAATATGATAATTTAATTCAATCAATCAAATTAAGAATCAAACATAAAAATACTAATACTAAACAATTGCAACACCCTCAAGAATTAACCAAAAGAAATTACCAATTAAGAGAAAGGAAATTTTACTTATCCTTAATGTTAACCTAACTGATTATGAATTATTGGATTATCGGTTCTAGACTATCCTAAGGTTGATTACTCTCTCTCGAGTTACAACCATTAACCCTAAATCATAAACCCTAATCAGATTATGAGGTTTGCAATCTCTCAATTTACAACCTATCCAAAACCCTAATTAGTTATGATGTTCTCAAATAAAATATAGAAAACCTATGTAAGATCTCTTTTAGCATAATTTCTTGATCTGATCTAATTCTTATTCTATTAAATCACAATCCAATTTACTCGTTTTTCATCCAATTAACCTTCGTAGTTTATTATTGAATTATGTAATCGCAGTATCAAACCACAATAAATCCAATAAACATATAAACAATTAAATTTCCATTAATTTAAGAATAAAATTTCGAAGGTGAGTTTATAACATCTTTAACATTCTAGATCTTATCATCAACTATTCAATCCAATTCTATACAATAATAAAATTGAAATTAAATAGGAAATACAATCTAAATGGATGATGGGAGGCTACAACGACGGGAAACTTCCTGATCTGGGAAGTAATTCAAGTCAACTTCTTCTCCTCTTCTCTTTTCCTTCTTCTCTTCCTCTATCTGTCGATGATTTCTCTCTAGGGTTTCTCAAGGTGGTTGATGCAAAAGCTCCTTTTTCTGCCTTCTTTATGTTCTTTATATATTCTTTTATGTTTTGGATAATCCTAGGGTTTTTTGGGGATTCGAAAGGTCCAAAAAAATCCCTCAAAACTTGACATTCGTGAGTATCTACACTTCTACCCAACACAAGCCACGATTGTGGTCCATTCCCTGGGCTTCTATCATGATTGTGGCATGTAGACCACAATTGTAGGCTAAATCTAGTGCTTCTATCACGATCGTGGCCTGACATGCCCTAATAATAGGTTGTTGTCCCGAACGTCTCTAAAACTCCTATGTTCTTCGACTTTGACCTTGAAACACTAGCAAACACATCAAGGTACCTCAAAAACATAATATTCAAGGTCAAAGACTTATACTAACCTATAAAACACTTAAAACATAAATAATTAATAAACTAACACAATTCTAGCCTAATCACATACTAAATGATTGAATTAACGACTAAACATATATCAAACTATGCCCTAAAACATGATGCAATTTACACTTATCAACATCCCTACATTTAAATGTTTGCTTGTCCTTAAGAAAACAAAAGAACAATAAAACAAATCAAGAAAACACAAAGCATGCATATGCAATAATGAGACAATGGCTTCAACTTAGTGAAACAAATTCAACTATAAACACAATCGCTCAAGTCATTTTATTTTATTAACAAGCGAAATCTGTGTCTAAACACCTTAACTAAATATACAAACTAATCAAAATTTTAACGTTGAGCCTATTCACCCTATCAATTGAACACACACATTGATAATCATTAAGTCAAAACAAAAGTGTAGTTATTTCTCAAAAGGGTTTCATCAAAAATCAAGCTACTTACAAGTTTGGTAGGTTTTTATTTGAAAACATTCTTTTTGTTGATTTTTCTTTAAGGACATGAACTTAGTCTTTTTACACGGAGGAAAACATTTATGATGAATGTCGATCCGGTTACTCAACTAAGTCATATTGTTATTAAGCTGCTTGGTTAGAATGTTATTATAGCCTTTTTATGCGAAGGCACACATTTGTGATGTGTGTCGATTTGATTACTCAGCTCCTTCACATTCTCAAGTAGCTAATAGCTCTATTTGTAACATCAAGGCTAGTAGAATAGTTATTTTAGTTAAAATTTATATAACTTTTTTTAACACAAAAATTTGCCTACTGTATTGCTTTAGCTAATCATTCTCATAAAAATGTACTAATAATGCCACTTATTTAATTGGCCTAATTTATAAATGAGTATGACAAATTCCTAGGGTGAATGGACTAACATCGTATCCTAATTAACTAGCATATTTAGCCTTAAGTAACTTAGGTTACTAATTTCACAAGCTGATAAATCTTCGGAACCTAAAAGGATATGTTTAAGGCTAAATCTATCCCGTTAAGTCTTAGCCATTGACGCATTTACATAATTCACAATATGCATCCTAAATACACTAATATAATAATAAAAGAAATTCACACTCAAAGAAAAATACACAACCCTCTCCACATTTGAACGATATATTATCCTCAATGTGAGAAGGATTCATACAAGCACATAAGGGGGAAGGAAACAATATACTAAAGGCAAAAGAACAAAATACTAATAAAAATGAAAAGAAAAGGGTTAAAATGCGCTTGATGCCAAGCTAGCTTTCCTATCTTATAATTGATTCGGAGAGAGCAAGAACATTAGTAAGGCAATGCATTCCAAATCATTGATATTTATTTATGGAAATGAAATAACTTTAATTACATAACAATTTAAATTTACCCTAAACATGCTAATTTATGGTCATTAGCTTGACCTTTTATCATTGGAAACTCAGCTGAGATCAATTATGAGCGACTTGCTTCTACCTTTTTGGTTCAATATCATTTTTGTAGCCTATAAGTAAGCTAAAAATGTAAAATGATCAGAAGGACAATATTGATAAAAGTATGAAAATCAATTAAGCTCAATAATGTCCTTTTTCAAGTGAACTGTCAACAAAACAGCGAAAAACAAAACTCCCTGAATATTCCATGAAATCCAACAGTTTGCCCGGTAAGAGGGCGAGTTGTTTTCTTCTTGGTTCTTTCGCATTTGCCCTCATCTCCTCTTTTTCTTTAGCTTCTTGGACGGAGACTTCCATAGCTTCTTCAATGTCCATTGTCAACTGTTCTTTGTCCTCTCGTTCCTTCAAAGATTTAAACACATCATTTTTTTGAATGATTCACCCTCCTCTGGATTATTTAATACATCATTCATATTGGTTGTCACTTAGTCATCACTATACCCAAGTTTTTTCGATGTTCAAGCATGGTATATTAAGATCTAAGGAATAATAAGGAGAGTTGTCATTCTTTTCTTCATCCTCATTCCTCGTCTATTGGTCTTCTATAAGATAGGGTTCAACTTGGTCATCCATTAGTTCTTCTTATTCTTCCCCATTTCTAAGTGTGGTAGCTATTGATGGTAAAACCTATCTACTTGTTTTAAGCTCAAAAACTGCAAGTGAATGGATCATGACTTATGGTAAAAAAGAGTGGATATCGATCCCATAGGTATTGATGCCTAGACACCGCTTAATTTAGACACAACTTTGTTTAAGAAACTAAATTATGAAATGCAAATAATCTAGAAAATTAAATTAAA
>JANZXP010000002.1:16235192-16249009 GCA_027576715.1 Erythroxylum flavicans
ATGGGCAAGGTCAGAATTGGAGCACTTGTCAATCTGTGCTTAAGCTCCTCAAAGCTCTTCTGACATTCATCACTCTATATAAACATCTGATTTTTCCTTAATAAATTGGTCATTAGAATAGCTATCATGAAGAATCCTTCAACAAACCTTCTATAATATCCTGCCAGACCCAAAAAACTTCTCACTTCTGCCACTATCTTTGGTGCATGCCATTTCACCATTGCTTCAATTTTCCTCGGATTGACGTATACCCCATCTTTTGAAATTACGTGTCTAAGGAATATCACCTTATGAAGTCAAAATTTACACTTGCTAAATTTGACATAAAACTCTTTCTCCCTTAGTGTTTGCAACACTATCCATAGATGCTCCTTATGTTCCTCTTCACTCTTAGAATAAACCAGAATGTCATCTATAAATACTATGAAAAATTGGTCCAGATATTCCTTAAAGACCCTATTTATAAGATCCATGAACACAGCTAGAGCATTGGTCAATCCAAATGGCATGACTAGGAACTCATAATGCCCATAATGTGTCCTAAAGGTTGTCTTGTATACATCAGATTCCTTGATTCTGAGTTAATGATAGCCTGACTTGAGGTCAGTTTTGGAGAAGACCTTTGCTCCTTGCAGCTGGTCAAATAGACCATCGGTTTATGGTAGAGGATACTTGTTCTTAATGGTCACCTTATTGAGTCTCTGATAGTCAATGCATATGCGCTATGTTCCATCCTTATTTTTAACAAATAGAACCGGTGCTCCCTATAGAGACGAACTTGGCCTTATATACCCCTTCTCTAACAGTTCTCCCAATTATTCCTTAAGCTCCTTTAGCTCAGCTGGAGCTATTCTATACAGTGGTATAGAAATGGGTATGGTACCTGGAATTAAATTGATGGCAAATTCGATTTCCCTTGTTGGTGGCAAATTAGGTATGTATTCTATAAACACGTCTAGAAATTCCCTCGCATTTGGAAAATCTTCTAACTTTCCTTCGTTCACCTCGATGTCTATAATGTGTGCCAAGAAGGCTTCATACCCTTTTCTTATCATACTGACAACTAGTAAAGCTAAAATAATTCTTGGTGATGGTGTTTTTCTGTCTCCCTTAAAGTCACCTCCTCACCCTTGCAAAGATCAAATTCTACCTCTTTGAGGCTATAATCTAACTTTGTATGATATTTCTCCAAGGTATCCATTTCAAGTATAACATCTAGGTCCTTTAAATCTAAAGGCATTAAGTCCACTACCAGTCTAGCACCATCAATAAAGAATTCACAATCTCTATATGCTTGGCTTATTATCACATTCCTCCCTATAGGAATACTAACAATCAATGGACTATCCAATGGCACCAAATTAACACCATGTAATGTCATGCTTGCAGAAACAAAAGAATCTGTAGAGCTGGAATCAATCAATAAATATTCTTTTAAAATTTACTTCTGAATTAAATAACTGAGCCATACCTATGATAACTTCAGGTGCGGCTGCAGTTTCATCTCTGGTCATGGCAAACACCCTTACCTGTGCTTGACCCCTTAGCCTTCTTGGAGGAACAACCTTCTTTGCAACTCCAGAACTTCCCACCTCAGTGGCTGGCCTGATTCTTAATGTTTTAACTCTCTTTGGTGCTTGCATCTACAACCTATCTTGCCTTGGTGGTTGGGGACATTCCCTGACCATCTGTCCCTTCTCTCCGCATCAAAAACATACTCCAAGTAACTTGAGGCACTCTCCTCTATGAAACTTCCTATAATGCATTAGGGGTTCGTATACCTACTCCTCTCCATCCTTCTGTTGCCTCCTACAGTTGAGGCTTGCACTGAAATTGCCTTTGCTTCCTTGTTCTTAGCAGAGCCACCACTTCCCACTTCGCTCTGCGTGTGGAAAGTCCTCATACTCCTATCAGGTATGGGGGAACTCATTCCCTTTTTGGAAGACTGTTCTTAGTTCTTCCTCTTCCTGTTTACTTCATACTTTATATTCTTCAGTTTCTCATCTTGGAGTGCAGCATCTACCAACAACTGGTAGTCACAAAAGTTATGGATCAATACTTTCTCCTTGATCCTGAAATGAAGTCCTCCCTAAAAAACATAACATTCAAACTTATACACATTCATCATAAATTTCTGTACATGTTCAACTCCCTTTATCACCTTCATTTCATCTCTAACTTATCACACTAATTCTTCCCAATTCAAGACACCATAGTGCTCTTTTTCTGATGTCCAAAAGTTACAAACTTTATATAATTGGAAAGTTAAGAGGATAAACTACAACTTCCAAGAAGGCAATTTTGTCTAGATGAGCCTAGATTAATACAGTTTTTCCCTTAAAGAAAGAACACAGATTTTACCTTTATGAATGCTTAAAAATGCAATGCGAAAGCTTGGAAAGTCATGAGTAAAACATAAATATATTTCATTAACCTCAAAAGAAAGGAGTTTTACAAAGCTTTAAAGGGCATTTCAAGGCACAAATGCATCGTTGCACTCATAATACAAAATGCAAAATATACATGCATGAGTAACACTTAAAATGCGACTAAAGCCTTGAGTTTTCATATACTAACTTAAATACAAAAAAAATGCATATATGGAGTGGTCACTTAACTCTCAGTCACTCGATCTCTTGCTTGTCACCTAGATATAGGGAGGAAGGGAGTGAGTTAAAAACTCATGGTTAACAAGTTTATAGTAGAGAAACAAACAAAACCATTGAAAATATTCATTCCGTAGTAAAATGCATTGAAACCATAAAATATGTATTTCTCAAATTTATCAAACAAATCATAAACAAAATAAGACATGTACTTCTCAAAATTGTCAAACAAATTATAAACAACATATGACATGTATTTCTCAAACTTGTCAAACAAATCATAAACAACATAAGACATGTATTTCTCAAACTTGTCAAACAAATCATAAACAATATAAGACATGTATTTCTCAAACTTGTCAAACAAATCATAAACAACGTAAGACATGTATTTCTCAAACTTGTCATACAAATCATAAATAACATAAACAACATAAATAAAATAAGCAAGCATAATGGTTTGGGTAGTCCATATAAATTTAATAGAGAAGCCTTGCAGCTAAACCATATACATGAGGGAGTTCCTACAAAGCTCCAATAAACATGAGGGAGTCCGTAACGGAGCTCCGTGCCACTAGTAGGCAGATAGGAGAAGCCTTTAACATGGTCAACGTGCACTTGACATAATATGATGGACACCATAAACCCAAACACAAACATGAATTTTCTAACTTGAAAATGTAATTCCTGAAGGCACATTTCGAAAACATGATTCCTATAAGCATGATATATTTCAAATACAATTGCCATCATTATTTCATAACCCATCATCAAGATTCATGTAGCAAATACTTAAATCATTTAAGAAGCAAGTAGATGTAATATTTATAAAGCAATTGAAATCATTTAAATCAATTGATTAGGAAAATACTCGTGGCTTATTAACTCAAACTGTAAACATGTAACCCACTTAGATTCCTTGCTTAAAAATAACCTCTTGATCCTCTGGTCTCTTTTGATTCCCTTTAACATTGGCAAAATTTTGATTAAATAGGAATACAAATTGGGAATCCAAATAGTATATTTACTAAAAATTGATTTTAAAATACTTAAATCCATGTATTTCCTAAGCCTTATGAATCAAAATTCCTTCCAAATTCTAAAGGATTAAAAATGGGCTTACCTTAAATCTTCACCAAACAAAGAGATTTTTAGCTCAAATGGAAGCTCTTCTCTTCCTTTTTCTTTTTCTCTTCTTGAATAATCTCAAAATAACTCTTGAAAGCTAAGAAAACATGAAACCTAAGCATGTCTTCTTCCTTTTTTTTTTCTCTAATGGCTGAAACCTCTCTCTTTTCTCTCTCTCTCTTTCACGTATTTCACTCCTCTTCCTTCATATCATGTTTTCTTTCCATTTAATGAAGAAGACATCATTTTTCTCTTCCATTTATACCCTTAATGAGTGTGAAATGTCAACCTTACCCTTCATTTAATGCTTCATGGTTTTTAAACTTAAGTGACATGCCACAATTTCTCTATATACAATCTTACCGCTTTAATTTAACTAACCAGTGTAATAAATCCTACTAACACTGTAATAAATAACTAAAATCCAAAAATTATTCTATTATGACCTTATATTTATTTAAATCATACTTAAAAATTCTATTTATTCTAAGGCGAAAATTCTAATTCCATGGTTATTCCATAAAATATTATGCTAAACTTAACAAAAAATTTCAAAGGCCAACATTTAAAGCATGTAATGTGGATAACACTAAAAGAAAGGATAATAAAGCTCAAAGGGGCTCATCAAAAGGAAAATCATATAAATAAGTAGGCTATTTGGTTGATGTAGCTTATGAGACAAAGAATGCCTATATCATTTCCATGTCAATTCATGTGATAAAAATTTGATCTTGAATAGAAAATCAAAGCAAAGTTAGGATGTGCATGTCATGAAGGACACATATAAATAAAAAAAAGAGACTGATATGGATGTGTCAATCTATAAAGGCTCAAAATCTCACTAGCTTGTGTCTACCTCTAGTTACTATTTTTCTAAAGTTAATATGTATTGACCAAATACAAGAGCAAAAGTACATACTGATTTGCCATGGATTCTTCTAGTCAATTCACTCTCTAATCATGACTATATAGTCTTAGAAGCAGTAGAAAAGGAGAAATTGTTTGTTTGTTTGTTTAATTCTCTCCCTCTTTTTGTTTGAAAACATAAAAACAAGTAAGAAAATAACAAACCTAAAAACACATATACATATGAGAAACAAATTCAAAAATGTAGAGGAAAAGAAATAAACTTCTGTTGGGTTACCTCCTAAGCAGTGCCTCTATTTATTATCACTGGCTCAACTCCATACTTTTGTCCTCACATGACAAAATTGTGATCTTGAGGTGTAACATTTGCTTCCTCCATTTGAGGTTGTTTAAGATAGGGCCGAATTCGATGACATCTCATTTTTAGCATAATCCATATCTTTAAAATCTCAATCTCTACTAATTCCCCGCACTCTTGGAATATCTTTTCATCTTTCTCCTCCTCGTTCAATTTCTCTAATCTACTAGGTAAAAGTGAAGGTTTGTATTAAAAATAATTATGGACTCATTACTCATCTTTGAGCTGACTGATATATCCTTTTCTGCTTCAAGCTCCTTCTCTACTTCTTCTTCACAAGCAATTCATTGAGTAGTATTCTCAAGATTTTCAAACTCTTCTTTACTCTATAAGGTCTTAACACTAACATCTGTTAGGTACACCTCAGGTTGAGATAGTTATGTCTCTTCGCTTTGTGATGATATGTGGTTGATAACTTTTGTCAGCTAACCCACTTGACTTATCAAGTTCTGGATTCTAGAAATTATAGCCTAATGAAATTGTAGAGTATTAGTAGTAAAAGAAATAAATGTCTTTTAAAGATGTACCTGAGTTAGAATAAGGGGCTTCTGGTTAATACGGGAATTGTTGTGCAACTTGCGAACTATCAACGAAGTAAATTTTGTGGTTATCCCATCCATAACTAAACTTCGTATGATCACTCGAAACTTAGTTATAGGATTGAAAATATGAGTTATACGAAGAGTTACTTCCACTCATGTAAATTTTTCTTAATATACAAACATTAAACAAAAAGTGAAAAGATAAAAAAATAACTGAAAGGAAACGAATTACAAATAAATATTTACAAAACACCAATTAAAATAAAAAAACTAAAACTAAAACTAAAACACCATATTCTCTAACAACGCTGATAAAATTGACATAGCGTGTCATAACACTACTTAAAATAACTAGACCTACAATTATAGCAGTGATGAGTCTAGGTCAATCCCACAGAGAATGTCTATAAAGCTTTTGAGATAAAATCAATTGGTGTTTAGGTTAGGGGGAGGGGTTTGTTGGTTTACAAATAAAATAATAAAATAAAACAAAAATAACAAAAAAATTAAAGAAAATGTTCAAAAATGATGAAAAGTGATGAATACGTTAGGGACTCGATCATCGGTTCGATCTCCGCCTACACACAATTAAATATACTTCATTAAGTTGTTATTCTTACATCTCTCCTAGAAACTATTAATTGTATGTTAACAACTTGCTCTATTAACCCTGATTTTTCCTTAGGTTGTGTTTAATTAAGAAGAGCTTGTTAGTTAAACCTAGTTATCAAACAGTCTAGAACAAGCTCTCTAGATTTAATTAGACAACTGTATTATGAGTTAGGGAAACATATTAATCAAGGCAACAACTACATAAGCTCGGGTCATTTAACCTAGTCTTAATATGTGCTTAGTTGATTTTGAATTTAATCTATGGCACTTAGTGATTATTGCTAGAGAAATGCTTAGGAAACTCACTTTAGTTCATATTTAATTTTAGGCACAATTCGAAAGTGAAGAAGTTAAAGTCAGTCGCAAGCATTATAATTGATCTATTGTTTGGAAGGATCACACTCCCTTGTCTTCATGGAATAAAAAGAAGAAGAATAAAGCAAGAAGAGGACAAGAAAATTCTAGGAAAGATGAGATATATGTTGAAAATACAAAGAAGATTAAGGTATGAGATGTTCACGGTCATGCAAGAGGTTGTATGGGCATGAGACACTCTTTCACGCCCATGTAACACTTCTCACAGTTATGAGAAGTTTCTTGCATCAATGAGAAGGCAACCCATGAGTGTGTGATTCATGAGTGTGACTAGTGTGTCAACCCATATCACACTCGTAAGGCTATGCCAACTCACTCGAACCTTATTTTTTAGTATAAAATCATCTTTTTTGTGACAACAAAGGGTTATGAAAGGTTTTGCTATTTTCAACTGGGAAAAGAGTGGAGCTTTTGGAGGAGATGAGAAGAAGGGGCAAAGCTCTCAATTGTTAGAGACCCATGGAGAGCTAGCTTGCTAACGCCGGTTCGGAGATGTCGACATTGATGAACTCGATTAAATGTATTTGTCTTCTCACCGAGTTTGTTGTTCTTTCTCTTCTTAGGGATTGATTGTGTTATCCTATATTTAATTTTTGGGTCTTATCTGAGAATGATTGAATGCTCTATTTGATTATTTTTATGTAGAAACCCATTGCTAGAATTTCAATATAATCTGTATTTATTATATTTGAGATTCATTTGTAGTGACTAATGGTTCGTAATCATTAGGGATAACATAATCGAGGTTAAATGACCTAAGTTTGTGTGGTTTTTGTCTTGATTAATCTATTTTCTTAATTCATGATGTGGCTGTCCAGTTAAATCTAGAGAGCTTGTTCTAGGTTATTTAATGGCTAGGTTTAATTAATGAGCATCTTTTAATTAAACACGACCTAAAGAAAAACTAGGGTTAACAAAGCTTGTTGTTAAGTTATGATTGATAGTTGCTAGGAGAGGTATAAGAACAAAAATTCAAAGAAATATGTTTAAATGGGTGTAGGCTAAGATTGAACTAAAAAATCGGATTCCTAACGAATTCATCACTTTCATCATTTTCAAAGCTTTCTTTGATTTGTTTTAATTAGCTTATTTTCAATTTTATTTTCTTATTTCAAACCAAATAAACCCCCATAACCTAAACACCAGTTATTTTCATTTCAGAACCTAACTGAACACTCTCGGTGGGATCGACCTAGACTCACTACTACTATAGTAATAGGTCTAGCTTATTTTGGGTAGCGTTACAACGTGTTATTGTCAGCTATGTTATCCTAATGATTAAAAGCCATTATTTGCCACAAATGAATCAGAAACACAATAATTACATATTGTATTCGATTCTAGCAATGGGTTCATACATAGAAAAAATCAAATAGAGCATTCTATATTTTTTACACAACACCCAAACAATAAAAATAAGATAACATAATCAATCCCTGTAAGAGAGAGAATAACAAACAAAATGGAGAAAATGCTTAATAAGGTTTTTCGGCATTGATATCACCTCCGAACTAGTGTCGGGAAGCTCAGCCCTCTATGGGTCTCAAAAGAGATGGAGGTTTGCCCTTTCTCTTCTTTAAAACTGAGACCTTATAACTCTAAAAATAATTCCTCAAACCTTTCATCACATTTTATTGTGAAAAGGATGTTTTTATACTGAAAAGTAGGGTTTGGGGACAACTGGCTAAAGCTATGACTGTGAATGCCCTAGTTGAGCCTCACAACCATAATCCTCTTTTGTCTGGTCATGAAACATGTGTCACGGGTATGAGATGAGTCTCCCACCCATGACACATTTTTCATAGCATTGATAGATGTCTCACAACCATGACAATTTCATGCATGGTCGTGATTTTCCATTAACCTTTCCTACTTCATGTTTACAACATATACTCTTCATCTTATACATTTTCTTATCTCCTCTTGCTCTAATCCTTCTTCTTCTTAGTCCATGAAGACAAGTGAGTATGAATCTTAATAGGAAGGCTCAAATGTTGTGCTTTTCACTTACTTTATCCTTTTCGCTTCCGAATTGTTCCTAAAACCAAATATAAACTAAAGTGAATGTCATAAGCATTTCATAGAATTAATCACTAAGTGTTATGCAATAAATACATAATCAATTAAACACATATCAAAGTACCAAACCACTGCCCTTCAGAGATGAACGAGGAGACTTTATCATTATGAGGGATTATACCTGTAAAGTGTACGAGCTCATTTCTACATATCAATGGACTGAAATCAGTCCAATTATCACCATAACCAAACATCAGAGCCATTTCCCATTTGATGAAATATAAGTGGGTAAATGATGTCTTTAGTTTTCAGTATATGATAAAAAACCTAAGAACAACCCTAGATGTCAGGTTTATTATGATGGTTGCATTATATTTAAAGATTGATCACTTATTATTGCGATTGTTGAAAAAATTAAAGTTAGGTGGATTGAATTTATGGAATTGTTTTTCTCCTACAAGTGACCATACACTATTAATTAATATACTCTTTTTGAACCTTTCTTAGCTACCTTCCTAACCTATTTTCTTGTAAGTTTCCTTTGCCCCTATGGCAAGAACTAAAGGGAACCACAATCATATGCCTAGGATATGAGGTAAAGCTAATCACACTCCTTTTAGGATTTGGAGGACTCAGGAGAGATCTTCTCACCTCTTATGCTCCTTCCTACTAATAAGGATGAGTATTTTCACATAAACTATCCTTAATTTTATGACTATGCTTTAAGAGAATTACATGAAAACCATATTATCTCCCCTACTAGTTTATAAAAGTTTAAAGCATATTATCTTATCAAAATTTTCATTTATGAAAGATGGGAATCTAATTTTATAGAAACATGCATTTATGACTTATCAATGAGATCTTACTAATAAGTAGAGCTCACACTATGTTTTTTCATGAGTTTTAGTGTGTTTTCAAGTGCTTTTTAGATGATTATCTTATGTATAGGCTTAGAATTGTGTTATTGATAGTGTTTATTCACCTTTTAATCGTTTTTGTGATTTAGAGCATGAATTTAATCTTAATTTTTTGTTTTAGGAGGTTTTTGATGTGTTTATGAGTGATGAAAATTAGGAAATTGAAGTATAAGGAAGAAGGAGGAAGCTTGAATGCATAGGATTGTATAGTCTTTATCACGATCGTGCCTCAAAGAGTATGATTTTGATAAAGATGAAAATAGCAAGAAAATAATTGTGACTCCAAGGTCATGATCATGACAAGAGATTCTTAGGCGAGAGTCTTTTCATCTATTTTAAGGTTTGGGGCTATTTTTAGAGCTGAACAAAGTGGGAAAACCTAGACACAACCCCAAAACCCTAAAGCATTATTTAAGAATATGAAATATAACAAAAAAAGTAGTAGCCATACATTAAAGTGGATTAAAAATGGGAGATCAAGAAGAACATAAGGAAATTCAAAATTTCCAAATTAAGGCCTTAACAGAGTTTTTATTCCTTTCCTTTATTTCTCTCATTATCCTTGATGTGTAATCTGATTTCCTTAATTTTAAACACATCTATGGATTTGCAAATTCAGATTAAGAATTATTATGGAATTATTTTATGACTTTTAATTATTTTTGATTTCAATACATAATTGGATGTTTATGATAATGTTCGTGCATAAACTTGACAACATATTGAGAGAGTGAGTTAAAGTAATTAATGTTAGGATATACAATAAGTGTTGACAATTTAATAGATCCATAATTATCGAATTAATAATAAATCAAAGAGAGATCTTGGTTATGAAATTAATTATCTAATAGATTGTTTCAGATATAATTGAAGTTTGAAATAGTTTTGTGAATTGAGAGATTACAAATATTTGATTATTAATTACAGTATTGAGAGTTTTATTATTATATCAAATTGCCCAAAACTTACAAAAATCTATTCCCAAAAGTTTTACCTATTATACTTATCATACTTAATACAACATCTGACCTTATTTTGTAAGTAATAGTGTAACACCCCACCCTCGCAAGACACATACCTGACATCCCAAGTGATGTCCGAGTGCGTATCCTGCAAGGGTGGCATGCTAAAACAATCAATTAGTCAAACACTCGAAACTCGGTATCCTTTTTTTCACTAACGTATGCGAAAATCAATAATCAATTTCGGGCCCAAACTTTTATTTCATAAACTCGAAATCAAAATTACTAAAACACTTTAATCCATTTCATTTGTAAAACGTTTAGAATTTCAAAAGTTATTACATCACAAAATCATTTACAACATTTCCCATTTGGAAAATTAGTATAAACATAATGTTCAAATACACATGGTACAAAAATCGCGGAATATACAATTTGATACAAAAATAAGAAGGTACAAATGTAGACGCGAACTGATCCCGACCTCTATTTCTTACTCAAAGGTAGCGGTTAGACTCTAGTTGATTTAACTGGGTGTCTCTTCTGAGCCTGAACAATATTGCAAATTATGGGTGAGTTTTGTGAACTCAATGAGTGACCATCCTCGATGGCTCACTCAATTACATAACACATACAGTTCACATATTTTCATATAATTTACATCATTTCTTTAATAATCAGAATGCATCAAATATCACTTGATCTTTCATTTCACATTTCACATTAACACTATCATGTTCAAAAATCAGTCAAATATTTAAATCATACTTTCGTATGCATATGTAATGCTTATGAGACTTACTTTCAATTATTATTGTTGTAACCGAGTGCCTTATTTATTAGCCATATCCCATGTGGATACTAGGCTACCCATATCCCTCGTGGATACCGAGCTGTATTAGATAATTTCCCATATCCCTTAGTGGATACCGAGTACATTTACAACTGAGCCTGAGGCTCTTTTCATATTTTGAACTTTGAGCTCTTTTTCACTAGCGATTCTAGTCACAACTGCCTTTATCTTACATGCATTCATAAAACAAAATGCATAAGTCATATATGATCAAACAGTCACTTTCTTTCACTTTACACATCATCAGACTTTAGTCCAGCATTCAACATTTAAGTTGAGAATCACTTTTTCATTTATATGCATATTCACATTCAGATCACCTTTATCATCAGACCTTAGTCCAGCATTCAACATAATTATTGAGCAACATTTATTTCGTCACATTCACATACAAAAAGCACTTCAATATCACATTCATACATTAAGTCTCAGATCTTTATTGTCTGTCATCAACATAATCAAATCACATTCATATCAATCATATTCATATTGCATAATAATCAAAACCGTAGTCATTCAATGTAGAAACTGAAATCAGAACAAACAATGAAATGAGACCATCTAGGTCGACTCACAGCATGCTCCAGATTAGCATTAGATTCCATGATCCGGAAACATCTAGATGCAGACGTTTGTCTTGCACATCAACATTATGCAATGCACTCATTGCACATGCATTACAACTTTGCACAATCTTAAGTATTCATTTAAGCACAAATATGTATATGGATTATATACAATGCATGCTTAATGACAATCTTGGGTATCTTTCCATTATTCTCATCACATAATCATACATATTTCCAAACTCACATCAGTATCATTTATACTTATGATTTATATCTCAAAAAAACCATAAAAATCAAAATTCATAACTTATTTCTTCAATTCAGATTTTTCCTATGATACACTTTCGAGTTAACTTTCCAAGTTCTTTTTGACCAAGAAAATGAAGTCATTTGAGGAAACTTTCTTCTAGAAAATTGTTCGTCTATCTCTTAAGTTTCTAATGAAACCAAGATCGTTCAATTTGGTTCAGTACCTTATGAGTTATGCTCAAAATAACATAGACTATGTATAATTGAACTTTTGGCTAGTTCATGATCATACCCTCAACTTGTACAACTCATAAATTTCTACTCAAATATCTAAAAATTACAAACTTGGTACCAATTGAAATATAAGAAAATGAAATACAACTTTTATGAAGACATCTTTGTTTGATTTAGCCTATATCCATTCAGTTTTTATGAGAACATTAAAACATAATTTCTGTCTCGGGTAGTACTATAACCTCAATCAAGACTCAATTTCTCACCAAAATTTATAAGTCTTAGATACATAATTAAATTTAGACTTCTTTAAGAAAGTTGTATAATTATATTCTAGTTTAACCTGAATTAAGAATTACCTCATTTGGACATCTACAGCTTAAGATATCATTAAAAAACCATCACATATTCAATAAAAACATCACCCATGTACAACCCTGTTCGCGACTGGGACGCCTCGCGATCGCTACTGTCGCAGTCGCCCATGCCTGCTTCTTGGCTGACGCACTCCTCTTTTTTGTCTTCTGTTGTTTTCCAAACTTCACTTCCATTTTACATCTCCAAAATGAGGTTTTTTGGCAAAGTCTTAGTCTAAACAATTGTTCATCTATGTCTTAAGATTATAAAGAACCTAAGTTTATACAGTTTGGCTCAGTATTCTAAAAGTTATACACAATTTATCCCCTAATGTTCAGAAACAGAGACAAAATCTGAAACTTAACTTCAAGACAAATTTCAACACTCTTAGAGATAGAATTCAAACTTGATTTCTTCAGACAATTTGTAGCCCTATGTCTCTAGTTTACTCTAAATAATTCCATTTGTAAGACTAGAGAAGAAGTTATAGGCAAAAGAAGGAAGGATATTTAGGGTGCAAAAAGCTCTTGGGTGCACTTGTTTATCCCAAAAAAGTAAGGCACGACCATGCAACATCAGTGCATGGCCATGCATTCCAAATTAACCAAGTCACAGGCGTGCAACCATAATGCATGCCTATGCATACCAACAAATAGTCACAGCCATGCAACCTTAACGCACGGCCGTGCACACCCAATTCTAGAACCAATTTCCAGATTTTTCCACATCATTTTCGTCCCAATTTTATCACTCAATCTCTCCCAAATGATTCATATGGTTATAATTTTTGGTGGAGAAGTAGAGACAAGAGTTTCGATTCCAATGGTTTAAGTACCATGTCATTTGGAGGTTGGGAGAAGGAAATATTGCCAAAATACTAAAGGATGTTTGAAGCTGTACATGTTTCTACTTTTCTTCTAACGCTACAATTTCTTCTTCTTCTTCTTCCTTTCTTTTCCTCTACTCAAACCAACATCTCTAACCTAACTCAACCCCATTTTTGAATTCATTTAATTCAATTTATTCATAAACAAAATTCCAGATTAAAACACAACCATTAAAACAGAAGGTCACACTTACGCATATCTCCATTTTTCTGCATTAATCTCATACACATTTAATTTGATCTTTCAACTCCAAAAATTATTTTAACACTATCTCATCAC
>JANZXP010000002.1:16265890-16284874 GCA_027576715.1 Erythroxylum flavicans
AGGCCTGGTCCAACGCGCTCCCAAGTCTGATCATAGGCACGCTTATCCTCTTGGCTTAAGTAACAATGCGCATCTCCTCTTGGCTTAAGTAATAATGCGCAGCCCAATACAATAGTCTTCAAGTCCCAAGTGAGTCTAATCCAAAGATTTGAGATAAATGAATCAATTTTGGCTGTGATTCAGACAACTCTCCTCTAATAGGCTTGATGCACTCCATCCTCTGCACAAATTGGCCCACATGCACATAGAGAGCCTCGTTGGAGTTTATCTGATTATTTTTTTCTTTCAACTGTTTCCAAAAATCCTTTTTTTTGTGATTTTATCAAAAATAGCCTCCAATAACAATTGATAAGGTTGCATACTTTTGTACCTTCCCAGATTCTACATCTCAACAAGATTCTTACTTAGACATTGTTATTGTTGTTGCTTTTTGTAATCTAATTATTAAATTTTGTCATATTTAATGAAATGACTTAATAACAAATTGTACCTAAGTTTCATTTCTCTATTTTCTATGCTAGTAATATATTCCTACTCTACTCTATTATTATGTATTTTATTTTCCATTCTTTGCGCGCGCGCGTGTATATATATATATATATATATATATTTCATGGAGAGCATATTAAGAGAATTGAAAAGATATTTTGGTTTTTTGCTAATAATTTTTGTTTTTAAGTGGTTACCTCTGGTGTAAATTGCCATTTCTCATTTTGTTATTATCAAAAATGATGATATTTAAATTCAGTTTTGTATTTTTTTTATTGATAAACTAATCTCTGCTTTTAATTGTGTAAGTTTCGAATTTTTCTTGAGTGGTTGTCACTACTCATTTCCTCTGCTTGTTGGAGTTAAATGTGTGAAACTATCAAGTTTCATATTAAAGTTGTAGTGTCCAATTATTAAAAGAAAATTCAATTCTCTAATTCCTAAACTTTAACAAGCAATCCCACGGCACTAAAGTTGCAGGATTTGTTGACGAGCTTTATCAGGCAGATTGGCAGCATGTGCAACGGCCCAGATGGTACTTGCCGTCTGAAAATACCCTGAGCCATGGCACAATGAGCCAAAATAGACCTTTTTATATCTTCGATGGTAAGTAAACTGCTAAAACTTCGTTTGTGAACTATCAGTCACACTGGCTCCAGTCCTCTGCAAAACTAGCATTTGTGAGATCACTCTCTTTTATCTTTCTTGCTCTCTTCCTACAGAGAGTACCAGTTACATCCATCTACATATATGAGCGCATCCGAGGTCTTGTCAGTGACTGTCCTCCGTCGACAAATATGGTTGTCCCGGTCAGGTAACGCGAGCCATCACTAATTAAATAGATGGCGGTTGATGCCAAATCGGTTTTAGCATCAAGCCATCTCTGAAGGGGTACTACTTCGTTGGCCAACTTTGCTGCTCTCTCCTTCCCCACTGAGACAGGGTACTGATCTTCAAGGTTCAAACCTCTTGCTATCGCATTAATCCTGATCTTGTATTTCCCGATCTCCATAGCTATGTGCTGAAAACAAAAAGTTAACATAAAAATGAAGAACACTTAAATTGGAACTGTGGATCAACAAACGCCATATTTATATTCAATTTTCAGTTGCTCTGATATATTGGCATTAGTATCAGATAATTTCTTCCAACCTAAAGGAAACTCAATTGTCTAGGACTTTTGTTCGGTTAATTGATCCAACAAACTACCTCAGAAGGATAACTCTCAAGCTTTGCTGTCTAGAATATATATTATTGTATGTCCTCTTCAAATTTTTTCAATTAAAATTTTTCATCATCATTCCCTAGACAGGAAATGCAGCGCACCTGTTCTTTTCCAGACCAAACGTCAGTTCACGCAGAAAAACCTAATACTAAGGAATTTGAGCATAACAAGATCCCAACAACAAGCGAAAAACACATGACCCCTAAATTCAACCCAATTTCCATGCACTGACGAAGAAAAAGAACCTTTTGGTTGCAGCTTGTGCTAACAGATGCACAGTAGGAGACAGGAGTGAAAATGTAACAATACTTGTACTTACTCTAACCAATTGCTGGATGCCTGCCGAACATGAGCCATATGCTGCAGCTCCCGGATAAATTCCTCTCTCAGCACCAATTATAGAAGAGACCATTACGATGGAGCCTCCAGAACCGTAATCCCGCAATCTTTCTCCAACAGCCTTTATGAGAAACCATGGAGCCATAAAGTTAATTTTTACAATTTTCTTCAACTCCTTTTCAGCTAACTGTAAAGGGTCTTGCATCTTTCCTGTTTCAAGCAGCGAAGTGCCGTGAGATTTCTCCATTACTTCTGAGTTACATTATTTTTCGTTAGAAACATAACAACTACAAAACGCTGAAGATCAAAATGATGAGCCTAATTGTCCATGTATACTGTCATGCAACATTTGATGACTTCAAGACACAGATTTATCTTGGGATGAAACCTAGTAATCATTCCTTGAATTCTACCAAGTAATCTTAGTTAACTACTAACGATAAAAGATTGCTTTGACATGCTATGGACTAAAAGTAGAAGTAATTGTAAGTGATGTTTCCCTCAGTAATTTCTACAAATTTTCTTGCTCCTATTGTATATGGTCGAGAAGTAAGAATGCCTCAATCTCTTCCATTGTTATATGATATATGAATTGTAGCTCAAAGTTCACAGGAACCATATGGAACATAGGCTGACAAGAAGCACTGCGGAGGGGGATATGAAAAATAGACTGTTTGATCCAAGGAAATTACCTTCATAGCTATAGCAATGCACAAAAGCATCGAGCTTCCCGAGAATCCTACAAGCTTTATCCACGGCATCACTAAAGTGTTCCTCTCTGTCATCTTCCATGTCGACTTCTACCACGTTTATTGGAATAACATCCTCGATTGAACTTGTGATCTTCTCGGCGAGAATCCTCAGGCAGTTCTCGTTTCCCATCAAAACCAGCCTGATTTCATCAAAAAAGTGTTTTTAAGAAAACAGAGTATTCTCTTCTTTCTTTGTTTTTTTTGAAAGGTAAGAAAACAGAGTATTCAACAACCCCACCGTGTTGTTCTTTTTTCTTTTCTTTTTCTTTTCAAGTTGATATATTATTTGTAATCAAAGAAACATGTCCTTTGTGTAGCCATGTTATCTTTTTTATGCATAAAATAATCAACACCCAGTTGAAAATAAACTGCAAGTGATCACCGTTTCCTCGTTATCCGTAAAACTACGACCATACATCAGAAAGATTCCTTGGGAAACGTTCCTGTCAATCGATAGTAGTAATCTTAAAATTACCGAACCCTTATTAAACGATCAACATGTCCTAAAGAGATCACACGAACCGATTCAAGAATCCACCTAAATCTTTAAGACTGGTAAACTCAAACGGAATCATTCAACTGTTCTATAGGTGCATAATGTTTATCAGACATGAAAGATGCATAATGTTTATCAGACATGAAAGAAAATGAATTTTACAAGTGAAACTCGACCTGCATCCTTGTTTGGCTAATTGGAAAGCAATATTCTGCGAAACTTGGTCTCCGTTGGATGTAAGCAACACCTTCTTCGTTTTATTGTCCATTCTTTGAGACAAATTTGATGGATCACAGAGAAAAAGAAGAAAAATATAAGAGAAAGGGAAGTGGGAGAAGTTTTTAGGAAGCGAAGGGGAAGAAAAGGTACCTAGCGAAGAAAAAGGAGAGTGAAACAGAGGAAGAATAATATTGATATATCGAGAGAGAAAAGAAGAAGAAGGAACGAACGACTGAACAATTAAATGAATGGGAAAATGAAGATTTGATAGGATGGCAAAGCAAAATAAAGACGCGGTGAAGTGAGAAAGTCGGGTGGTCTAATGCTTTCTGCCACTGCCAGAATAGAGTTCCCCTTTCACGTGTTCCACTTTGGGTTGGGTTCATGTCTCAAACTCCTTATGGGAATTTATGCTTGGCAAATTGTTAGTTGGCGCGTAATTGACCAAATAATTTGTCTTGTAATTCCCACGGGAAATTGTTAGTTAGACGGGTAATTGACCAAATAATTCTTCCTCCGTGGACCCACCTTTGGCACTTCTATGGCAGCTTCCTTGCTCTGATCATTAAGTGCTTATAACTCTCGAGGATAATTTTAGTTTATTTAATAAATGAGACCTACAGAAATTAAATATGTTTACGAAATAAGATAGATATAGAGTAATAGAAACAAATAATTTACTTCCTTAATATTCAATTCTACAAAAAGTTCTAAATTAAGTAGTGCACTACTGCGACAAATGTGGATTATTTAGGTATAATTATGGGAGATATAATCAATTAGATAACAAATTCAACAACAACCTCAATATTATAATAAACATAGCTACAATTGTAACTCTATTTAAAACTCCAATTTCTACATTTTACATATTGAACAAGGAATATAGACTTAATTCCAGTTTTAAACTTCTCAGGGCAGATAAATTAGTATGTGTGTACCAGAATAGTCCAAAAATTGAGACGGACATATCATAAATCAAACATAAAATTAGAAAAGAAAAATTAAAGATGGGTCTAATAGTTAGGTGTATTTTCTTCATGTCCATTAAATGTCATTCTTATAAAAAATATTTTATGGGCTGGCCTTAATTTTGATCATATTGATGAAACCTTACGATTCACTAAACTCTTATAGTGGTTGTGGAACTAAATTGAATCCCAAAAAATGTAGCACAACACTACCATAGAGCATATGCCTAAACATCTAAAGGACATTCAAGAACATATCCTATGAAAATGACATGTTAGAGCAATTACATTAACTTCTTATGACATCACACATAAGACAAGTATTCAAAATATCAACTTTTTCCATTTCATTCGCAAACATAACTTACATTGTAGCATTACACTTCATAATCCATATATTTACATTACCAAAAACATATGAGAGTTTAATGCTCTTTTACAAAATGTTCTACATGAAATGAGAAAAGTAAATAAACACAATCTACTAGACTCCTTAAATATCAGCTGACTAGATCTTTGAGCCATTCTTGTTCCCAAAAATTGACAGTAATAAACTTCTACTAGATTGCCTTAGAAGCTAGGTCTCCCTTGTACCTGAAAATCAATGTTGCAATTTTGATAAGTTTGTGAACTCAGCGAGTGAACCATCTTCAATGTGCTTACTCAAGTCAGAACATAAACATCATAGGTATGAAACCAAATTCACAAGTATATCATAGTATCTAATTTTGTATACTACAACACCTCTCATCACATTTTAATAAGTACACAACATCGCATATCACTATATTAAAATAATTTAGTAATTCATTGGAATCATTCACACAATACATGTAAAGTTATATATACAGATGCACATATGACTCCACTTTTGTTTTACATTGTTGTGACCGAGCGCTTATTTACTGTCTCGTATCTGTTGTGAATATCGGGCTCATTTCATTTATTGTTCTGTACCCTTTATGGATACCAAGCTATTAATAACTGAGCTTATGGATCTTTATGCACATCCTGAGCTTAAAGCTCTTTTTCACGTTGTTCTCTCCGGTCACAACTCCTTTATCTGATCATGCATATTAATGTAACGGAATGCATCAATTCACATAATATGCTATCAATACTTTTCATTCAATATGCTCATGTCATTTATCACATTCTTCGAATCTAAGCCTAGCATTCCACATTCAGTATTACACATACAATTTGAAAGCACTTCCAATGCATTCCTAAATATCAAACTCCTCAAACCAACAATGTCCAGAATTATCATAATCACATAAGTAACAATTCAATAACTGAAATTTAAACAAAAAAAAATTAATCATAGTGAGAAAACATTTAGCTTATATCATAGTACGCTCCAGATAAGCTATTGCCTTAAAGACCCAACAATGTCTAGATGCTGACAATCAATTTTTGCTTCTTTATTCATATAATACACACATATTTTACACATTACGAAGTTGATCAATCATATAAATATTCAATCATGCACATATATATGTGTCATGTTCAATGCATGCTCAATTGACTTTCTGGGTATGTATCCTTATTTACAAATCTTAACCATTCATACATCATAGCTTGGATATAATTAGTTTGCAATTAGGTTTATACCTTAAGTAAACTTGATTATTCTAAATTCATCAACCATATATTCACTAACCCTTTTCTAGAACTATTTATATTCACACAATTTCCCAATTCTCATTCATTTCCTAATACATTACTCATATCCTTTAGATCACATTTGTATTCATAAGAACACATTTATTCCTTTAACAACTCATAATTTCCAGATTTAGATACATTGATATCAAAACATTCCATTCCTTAAGTTATAACATCAATTAACAACCTAAACTCATCAAACCCTTAAGCAATTAATCAAGCAACTATCTAAGTTCATTTCAAGCCTCAATCAAGTCCAAATGCACCAAAGTAAAGTGACTTATCCTTAGTTAATTCAACAATCACACAAAACAAAAATTTTTTCACTTCAAAGCATTTCCCACGATCATGGGAAAGATCTAATGTAGCTTCCACAATCGTGGGATGAGTGAACTGAAGGTTCACCATCCATTTCCTCTAATTTCTTTCCAGATTCTAACACCTTTATACCAAATTCATAACATCTTCATAATATTCCATTAAGTATACCTCAGTTTTACCTCCTCATCAATTTCATCTTCAATTCTAACTCAAAATTATTCAATTGCTAGCTTATAAACTATTATTTTTCATGCATCAAAACAAAACAGAAACTATCATTCACTATCATACATGTAGTCCTAGTTCTTTCCCATTTCAAGAACACTACACTAGTACCTTTCTTTAGCATAAATTCACCTTCATTATACTTCAAATCCTAATCTAATTCATCCATATAACAACCTATAACCCACGGTTTTTATACGTCAAGAAAAAAGCATAAAAGAATCCAAGTTCATCCATCATATTCCAGCACACTTCATCATCAACATCATATACAATCCATCCCAATTCAATCATTATAATCTTTTTATTAAAACATGCCATAAAGATCAATAATTTACTTACTTGTTTAACTCAAGTTCCACCTCAATTCATTAAGTTAACCTAGCCTTCCATACATGCAAGATCATCACAAATTCAAGGTAGAAATAGGTTGGTTTTTGGTAAGGATAAAAGACCACAACAAGAACAACAATGTTTTGGTTCTTTACCTAACTTTATGAAGGGTAAAAGTAAGGATTTGGTGTGGCAATTTAGTAAGACTTAAACCAAAAAATAGAGATGTGAGATAGAAGCAAGTTTCAGTGGAGAGAAAAAAAGAAGATGGTGAATGTTCCAGCCAAAACACTTTTTGCATTGGTTTAATTCAACTAGATGCAAGGTGTCACCATGTTTCAATGACATATGTCACTAGGCATGCATTCCATTTGTCCCATATATAAGCTGCCAAATGTCACCAATATGCTAGGTCATTTGTCACTCAATCATTGCTGCCATATGTTAATTAATTACCTATACCAATTGTCACTAAGTTTTCCATAGCAAATGTCACTCATTTTCGTAGGCTTAGTCATCCTAAATTTCTATATGTCAACTTATCTTACCACTTAACATTTTTCCTAAGCTAAATGTACATTTTAATTCACTAATTTTCCAATTGTAACAATTAATTCCAAATTTACTAATTATAATCCACCAAACCAAAATTTAAGGCATAAACAATACACGTTTCACATCATGATCATTTTAAACCTTTCATACCCCAGAACATGTCAATTGAGTGCACATATAATCTTTGCAATGTTTCCTAAATCATGATTCATGTGTGTAGGAAAATATTATCTATGTGAATGAAATGCATTTCATAAATTCTCAATGATATTACTCATGTGTAATAGTCTAAGGTTCTAACCCTTAGTATGGAAATAGACTATTACATTAATACACAATTGGACTCAACCTCACCATTTTAGCATGCTCTGAAACTGGTTTCCTACTTAAAGCTTTTGTAAACAGATCAGCTAAATTTCTCTATAACTTGACATAGTCCAAAGAGATTACACCATGTCTAATTAAAGTACAAACAATTTTATGTCTCAATCTGATATGTCTACTTTTGCCATTGTATGCCTTGTTCTTGGCAAAATGAATGGCAGCCTGCGAATCACAATGAATGAACACAAAAGGAATTAGTTTTTCCCAAAGTGCGATACCTGTTAAAAGATTCCTTATCCACTCAGCTTCTCATCCTGCCAGCTCTAAAGCCATAAACTCAACCTCCATTGTTGATCTCGCAATATATGTTTTCTTTAATAATTTCCAAGATACAGTAGCTCTTGCTAAGGTAAAAATATAGCCATTGGTAGAGTGCATATCTTCACTCTTTGTAACCCAGTTAGCAGCAGAATACCCCTCTAATGCAGGAGGATGGCCACCAAAAGATAATCCATAATATATAGTACCTCTTAAATATCTCAATAAACAAATCAATGCATTCTAATGCTCTTGACTAGGATTACAAGTTACTTACTAAGTTTACTTACACAGTATGCAACATCAGGACAAGAATAGTTCATCAAGAACATCACACTACCAAGAATTTAGCATACTTAGCTTGGTTTACAAGGTCACTAAGATTTTTGTTCAAAGCAACACTAACATCATAGGGAGTTTTGACTAGTTCAACATCATAGTAACCAAACTTCTTCAAAATTTTCTCAACATAATGACTTTGATTCAACCAAAAACTAGAGTCAGTCTTATCAACTTTAATTCCCAAAATAAAGTCTATAGGCCCATGATCTTTCATATCAAAGGCAGACTTTAGCAAATCCTTGGTAGTATCAATAATAGATAAGCTAGTACCCCACACACACCTATGTGGACGCGTCGCTCGACCAGGCTCAGCTGAGACGGGCCATGGCATCATCGCGTATGTGTGACATTAAATTTTTGGGCCCACTTGCTTAATTTATATGTTTTAATACTTCTCAGTTACCCAATAACGTTCATAATGTTATTACCATTATTATCCCAATAACATTTATAATGTTATTACATTATTATGCTCGATAATGTTCCTTTTTCCTTTAATATGTCTTTATTCCATTGTCAACATATAAATATTTTCTGCTATATATAAAACGCATACATCTGCTCTGTTCTTCACTCTTACGCTATCACACATCTTGTCATTTTCTCCAAACAAGACACGCATCTCATTCCACAAACAGGCATCTTTAAACACATATCTTCTTATCTTTTTTATTCTGCCCTTGTTTGCTTTTATTAATTTTCAGAGATAGATCCTACTTTGCCCCTTGGAGTGCATTGATGCTGGTGGAGGAGGTGTTAATCCTGGGATCGGACTCGTTGTCCTGTTGCACCATAAAGGGGAGCTTTTTGACTTAGGACAATGATTTTCACGATTCCTTGCATTCTCAAATAAGTTATTTCAATTTTTATTTAATGTTATTTCATTATTTTGTTAACAATCTAATTTGAAAAATAAAAATTCTTCTGTTACTTATGTTCTTTGTCAGGAAATTGTTGTGTTCCTGCAACTGTTTGTCAAACTTGTTGCGTTCTTACTAGTACGTGTTTATTTTGATATAAGTTATAATATTATGCTATTGAGTATTTATTTCGGTATAAATTGGAATATTGTTTTGTTCTTACTACAGCATTAGTAGGAATATCATTTGTTATTGCTGTTATTTCTTTATTTCACTATCAGTCAAACAAATTGTTCTGCTCTTCATGGTAATGTAATTCATCTCTATTTTTGGATTCATTATGTCATCTGCGAATGAGACTAACGTAGATTCTACTCTTTCTGTTCCCCATATAGGTTCTGCCCCAGTCACCGTATCCTAGAGAATTATACATGATATTACTAGATTAGACAAGATGTGAGAAACTTCAAAAGATGATTTGAGAAAATTCTATTTTACTTCCAACAATACAAGATTGCTTATGTGTTGTTTCAAGATATTTCTAGTGACAATACCAACCCTAAGACAATTAAGGATAACCATATCGCTAGGGGAGTGTTGCTCAACCATATGATAAACCCATTATTTGATATTTATTGCAAGTACAAAACTGCCAAGGAAATTTGGGATGCCTTAGAAGTGAAATATGGGACAAATGATGCTAGTACAATGTTAGGTGGTTAAAGTTTACTATTGTTGATGATAAACCCATTATGGACAAATTACATGAGTATGAAAACCTAGTTGTTGAAATCCTTACTGAGGGTATGAACATGTGTCAGTTGTTTTAAGCTAATGCCCTCATTGATAAATTGTTTGCCTCATGGAATGAGTATAAAAACCAGTTAAGGCATAAGAAGAAGGAAATGAAGCTATAGGAAGTGATCAGGCATATAAAGATTGAGGATGCCAACCATATATAGGATAAGGCCAAATTACTCACCCTTGTCCCTACTATTAAGGCTAATGTGATAGATCATAAAAATACAAGTAACTTCAATAAGATTGGTGGACAAAACAATTCCTTTAACAACAACAAGCATGGTCAGTATAAGCACAAAAGGATTGATTGTGACTGTTGGTGGTGCCATAAGTCAGGCCATCCTATTGCTTTTTTCCAAGCTAGAATCATCCATAAGAAGAAGGGCCAAAGACAGAAACCATGACAGTTCGGGAAAAGAAACTAGAAGGGGTACCAATGAGGTAACCAAAAGAATTTTGGTAAGCCTTAAGCTAAGTTGGCCAAAGCTATTGGTGCTGATGACGAGGAGATCATTACTGTTGTGGTGTCTGAAGTCAACCTCGCTAAAAACTTGGTCAAATGGATCATTGACACAGGAGCCACACGCCACATCTGCACCAATAAAGACCTGTTCAAGGAGTTAAATGACGCTGCTAATGGTGAATTAGTGTACATGGGCAACTCTAGCAAAGTTCCTGTCCAAGGAGTTGGGAAGATCATTCTCAAACTCACTTCTAAAACATTTTTGGCTTTAGAAAATGTTTTATTTGTACCTAATGTTCGTAGAAACTTGATTTCTAGTGCATTACTTAACAAAGCTAGTGTTAAACTTACTTTTGATTCTGATAAGCTAGTTTTTACCAAGAATGGAAATTTTATTAGTAAAGTGTTTTGTAAAAGGGGCTTATTTGTACTTAATGTTAAAATGAATGCTTCTACTTCTTATGCTTATATTGTTGAGTCTATAGACCTATAGCACTCTAAACTTGGGCATATGAATGTGAGGTCAATTAAGAGGATGTAAAGCTTAAACTTATTGCCTAACCAGATCACTAATGAAATGGAAAATTTTCAAATTTGTGTTGAGACTAAGCAATCTGAGAAATCTTTTAAGTCTGTAACCAAGAGAGAATCACAATTGTTGGACTTGATGCACACAAATTTTGGTGATTTTAAAAATTGTGTGATTAAAAGAGGAATGAGATATTATATTAGTTTTGTGCATGATTGTTCTCGATTTACTAAGGTTTACTTATTGAAAAATAAAAGTGATACAAAGGAAGTGTTTATGAAATACAAAGTTGAGGTTTAAAAACAAATGGAAAGGAAAATTATGAGATTAAGTTCTGATCAAGGTGGTTAATATAGTCCTGATTTTCTTGCTGATTGTGGACAAGTTGGGATTATTCATGAGTTTTTAGCCCCTTATATACCTAAACAAAATGGAATAATGGAGAGGAAAAACCAAACACTTAAGGATATGATGAATGCAATGTTGATTTCCTAAGGTTTGCCTGATTTTATATGGGGCAAGCTATTCTTTCAACTTGTTATGTTCTAAATAAAGTCCCTCATAAGAAACTAGATTAAGTCTTTTATGAAATTTGGAAAGGTTATCCACCTAACTTATGTTTTTTAAAAGTGTGTGTGGTATCCATACCCTCGTCAGGAGACATGATTCAAAGTCTTACAAAACAATTTAGTATATAAACTAGGTGAAAGTCCGTTGCTCTTTCAATTTGGGACACAAACCAAAGAAATAAAAAGACATGTTCCAATTTTTCAAACAACACTAACAGGTTGGACATGTTGGTATTATCAAAGAATCGATTTTTGTACTTTTTTCTTAACCCTAATCATGAGGAATTGCTCAATTTTGCAACCATATCACCATTAAAACCATTCAATGTGTTACGAAATTGCCTCTTCTATACCATATCAGTCTTATCTTATTTTCATTTATTTTAAATTTTTTGTTAAAATTTATAATTTATTATTAAATGAATCCTTAAAGGAAAAAAATAAGTTTAGTTGTTTGATCATACATAGATAACTAATGAGTGGATCATTATGAAAATGGAAAAATGAGAAAGATTTGTTTGTCATAAGGTATTGGATGGGAAACGAATAAGAGATCAAGAAATTGATAACCAATACCACAATTGTAAAATTAAAAAATTGAAATATTTTCTCGAGAGAGCAAACTAAAGATGGGCTACCTATCATCAGCTTATAAATTCATAAGCGTCAGATTAAACCTATAATTTGTAATTTTATAATTTTCTTATACTTGTATTCACTAATGATCAACAATCTTAGTCCATATTTTTATTTGTTATACATTTTGACAATTTGAATTTTCAAAAGAGATAATTAGTTCAAAGCTTCAAATTTCAAAGGCAAAAGATTATAAATCAATCAATCGACTTAATCAAAACTATGGATAGCAATGGTCAGGCAAGATCTAGGCCTACTTAGGCATGAGCCTAGTCTGACAGCTTCTACTAGAGCCTGAGTTGACTCGAGACCCAATAGGATCCAAGACAGCCTGGCTTGTCCTGGTTTTTAATTTTTTATTTAATAAAAAATAGAAAACAACATTGTTGTCTACAAAATGACTTTATTTTTTGCAATAGTTGTCGGGCCTCAAGCTTGGGAAGGTCGAGCCTAAGTCGAAGAAGTCCATTTTTTTTAAAAATGTTGACCGAAGGCTTGGTCAACTCAAGCCAAGCCTAGACCTAATTGCTATCTCTAATCAAAACAATATCTTCTTGTTTATCAATATCACATAGCATACTACAAGCATCATTCAGTTGCATTTTATTCAATAATTATTTTTCCATAGTGTATCAAGTATCCTAAGTCATTTGCATTTCCTTCTATAATTTATTTTTATATTATGTATCTAGTATCCAAAATAGTTAAATTTCTTTAAGGAATTTATTTTTCATAACATATCCAGTATCTAAACTAGTTTTATTTTATCTAGTTTTATTTCATTTAGTAATTTATTTTTGCACGGTGCATCAAGTATCCAAACCAGAACTTTTTTCACTAAACTTTTTTACAATTTAAGTTGTCAATCAAAATCTTTGTTAAAATTAATCAAAGCATGTTTATGTTCTTAAACTTCTTTAAAATACAAAATATGTTTTTCTTTGCTTTACTTTGTACTTATTTAATTTATTTCTGTAACGTCGGACTCTTGGAGCCCTTTCATATTGGTCTGTACGTGGAGATACTTCTGTATATTTATATATACATGGTTGTATATAAGTTCAAACATGTATTTGAATCCTTTCGGTATATATGTCAGTGATATATAATGTTATATGCCCTTACATGAACTTAGAGTTCAACAGTATGTGAAATCTTGGAGATTTCTGACATATAAGCTTCTAAGTGTGTAAAATCGATTCCATTGGGTGGATATGGCCATGGTGGTTGAGTTAAATGTGTTTTAATGCCTTAAAGGTGATTAGACACTATTTGTAGACTTATTGGACACTTAGAAAGCTTAATTTGAAAAGTTGATGTACATAAGGGCTTATTTACAACCTGTCAAAAGTTAAGGGACTTAAATGTAATTTTTCAATTTTTGGAAGACCAATATGTTATTTTATAAGGCTAAGGGGCTTGATTATAATTTGCAAAAGTCCGACGACCAAAATGAAAACAAAAGTTTTGGTCATTCTCAAATTTTGGGCTTAATAGCAAATTTTGGAAAAGTTTGAAGGGTATAATGGTAATTTCATATAAACTAAGGACAAAAAGGTAAATTCACCATATTTGGTCAAAGAAGAGTCAAAATTCTAGACCCTTCTTCTTGTGTGTGGCCATGCACTCCATCACTTAATCTTCACAAAGTTTTTGATTCTCTAACCCAAAACTAGGTGTTCTAAGTTAATTTGGGGTCAAGTAACTCAAATATATCATTAGATTTGAGAAATTCTCAAAGGATTTTAAGATATCACCACAGAAAAGTTCAGGTAAATTTTGTCTCATCTCTCTTTACATTAGGATTTTGAGATTGGTGATAAGATATGTTTTTCTCCATGTTTGAATATGAGTGAAACATGGTTTAGATGAGTGAAATGAGCCATGGAGAAGCTTCCTTAAGCCAAAATTGAAAGTCCCTATCTTTGGTGAAAGTTTGTGAAATTTTGAATATCTTTTCAAATTGATGGTTTAAATAAATTTTATGATGTTAATTGTGTATGTATAATTTGAATTGATGATGAAAAATGAGGAAAATGTAAATTGGAAAGAGGCTTTCAAGTTTATGCCTTTAGGTATTTGATAAAATGCCTAAGTGAACTTGGTTTAGGATTTAAGGTTTTTGATGGTGTGCATTGGAAAGAGACTTTCATGTTTACTTAGAGTAAACTTGAATTGATGCTTAGATTGATGAGTATTGGCCTAATTTGCTTGGATAAAAATGTGCTCAATTGTGCTTTAAAATGTGTAAGTATTGGATCAAGGCATTAAATGCCTTAGAAAATCCAAAAGAAAACTTATGTGAATAATAAGGGAAGTATCCATGTAAAAAATAGTGATATTGTGTTTTATACACTTATGTGAAGGTGTATAAATATGAGTTATATGTTTGAGTAGTTAATACATTACATTTGTTTGTATAAAGGCTCGGGAGCTGTGAATCAAGGAGCTCATACTGAGGATTGTTGAAGTCAAAGGAGTGTACACCTTCTTTTGAGGTGAGTTGGGAAAAACATGTCTCTCAAATGGGACTAGGACAACCTCAGACATACATAATAACTTGTATGTGAATTTTGAACCTAGGTAATGCATAGTAGAATTTAATCTCAAATAAATGCTAATATACTTATAGATTTAATAAACAACATTATTTTGAATAATTTTGCACTTGGAGTGTAAAAGATGACTTTCACCATATGAAATAATGTTTTAGAACTTACATATGCACAACTGAGTCATGTATGATGTACGTATTTATTCTCTTTTGGCTTAGAGCCATGAAAAGGTTCCATTTTATCAATTGGACCGATAAATAAAGGCATGGTATTTTACTTGATTTTAGTAATAAATATTTGTATATGATATTTCTTTGTAATTGGTGAGGTAACGATTGGCCAATCGTGTGCTAGGAACAACAGATTAAGCAACCCTCATACCCTTGACACTGGTACATAAAAGTCAAGTTCTTGTAACGACACCATTCTACAGGACTTACGAGTGATTGCACACCTAGAGTTCTGGTTACCGACGAGGTTATCACTTAGGGTCATAATGCCCTTATCGACCATAGTCTGGACTCACCACATATGAAAGTTGAGCCAACATCAGGTCGGTGGGTGTGCACATTAGTTTGGCCAACTAGTTGTGACACATATAACTATTTTAGCTTCCTGACGAGACTTGATTTTTACATATGATGCTTTTCTACTCTTGTGTACTAGAATCAAAACCTATGTTCACTGAATGAGTGATTAATAGGCTAGGCCTATGTGGTTCCTAACTAGCATGGGATGAGTCATAGACTAGGTCTATATGTTTCTATATCATACATATTCACTTTATAGGTGGTTATATGCATGTTAAATGTGTAAAATCACCCTTTAGTTTATTTAGACCATTTTGGTGTGTACTGGGTTCTATTTGCGATACATGTTTTTTTCTGCTCACTGAGTACATAGTGTACTCATTGCCTCTGCTTTCCAATCATGCAGGTTAATTTAGTGAGCTTGAAGCTCTGATTGGTTCGTGCAGTCTTTTGACATATTCAGGGCATTACCGCATGTGGGTAGTCCCTATTTTGTACTTTTGTTGTATAGTGGCTCATAATTATGTTGAAATGCTTTATAATTTTGTAAATTAACTCTTGTCTGTCTTATGTTTTGTAAATGACGTTTTGTATGAACATTTTGTACTATTTTTGAGATTGCTCTTGAGTGGACTTCAAAGTCTAGAAGTTATGGTAAAGTTTTAATGTGAATATAGAAGTGCGTTTGATACTGATTTATAGGTTTTTTTATTTTTGGGATTTTCAAACTTCAGTCGTTGTGCTGCTGTATGTTTTAATGATATCCAATTAGCATTCCATAGTCGAGTTAAGGGTACAGTGAGTATCCTTATCTCGGGTATGCGGCGATTGTCATATGCTTGATGTGGTTCCGGGTCATGACAAATTTGTACTCCAAACCAATTTCCTTTATCATATCTTCTGAGTTAGCATTCATGGTTCATGTTTCTTACTTTTACTCTCAATTATCACTTTGATAATAAATTTAAAACATGCCCCATCTTTAGTCATCATAAATACTAGAGGTGATTGTTGTGTGAGAGGGCTAATATTTTATGTTTCTTACATACTATTTAATTCATATGTAGAATATGCCATATAAAATAAACATATTTCATAATCAAGTATTACACAATGCTTATTACTTGATAAATAATATTAACACATATATGTATTTAGACATGACAATATAATGAATGAACATACATGAAGAAACATTTACCAATTATATTTCAATATCTAAGTAATCTTGGTGACTTTGTTTGGACCACATATGCATCTTAGGATATTGATTTTATCAATGAGTCTACCATCATATCTCATGTAGATATATACTTCATGCTCACTTCACCTCATACAACTACATTTTTCATATAATTTTAGTTACTATCTATATGCTTAGTTTTATAATGAAATTTAGGATCTTTAGTATAAGAAATTGTTGCTTAACTATTAGAGTTAATTATTACCATATTAATCTCCTTTTTAGTGACTCCTAAATTAAATAAGAATCTTCTAAGTCACAACTTCTTACACTACTATTAAATGTTATAAATTCAACTTCCATTATGGATAACACGTCATATGGTTGTTTTTTACTTTTTCATGACATAGCGCTGTTATTGAGTAAGAAAAAATCCATAGGTAGATTTTCTCTAATAAAAATCTCCTTACCAATCTACATATGTATACCTTTGTACATGTAGGTCGTTTCCCTGATAACATATTGCATAATCATTAATATCTTTTAGATACCTTAATATTTTATTTACTCCTTTCCAATATGTTTGTCATGGAATTGACTGATATTTGCTAACCATTCCAATAGCATAATAATATCTGACCTTGTATACATTATAACATATATGAGACTTCTAACTACACTAAAATAGGGAACTTTCTTTATTTGTTCCCTTTCTTATAATGTTGGTCAAAAATTCTTATTGAGTCTTTCGCCTTTAGTAATAGGATTATTAACTAGTTCTCAATCTTGTATATGGAATCATTCTAGAACCTTTTGAATACAACTCACTTAAGAAATTGATAATAATCTCTTTGAATAATCTCTAGAAATTTGAACTCTAAAAATATATACAGCTTTACCCATGTCTTTCATCTCAGATTTAGATAACAACTAATCTTTGATTTGCTTAATGAACTCACAATCATTATAAGTAAACAAAATATCATCCAAAAATAAATATTGAATCACAATTTTGTCTTTAGATCTCTTAATATATACACGTTGATCTGCATCAATCATATGAAAACTATATGAAATAATACATTATGAATATGAATGTACCACTACCTTAAGGACTATTTAATACCATAAATTGATTTTATTAACTGACAAACTTTTTGCTCTTAACGTATTACAATGAAACTGATATGTTGTTTCATTTATATTTCTTCTTTTAATTCTCCATTTAGAAAAGCAATCTTTACATATATTTGATATAATTTATGATCCAAACTAGCTACTATAGCCAGAATTAGATGAATAAAGCAAACCTTACAATAGGTGAAAATGTAAGGCCCCAACATATACCCTGGAAGTATTATAGCATGTCTAGGGTGTATTAAGAAGGGAACATAACAAATTAAGTACATCTAAGTATAGTAAGAGATATAATAGTACTTAATGTAAAAGACAAGGGTAAATGGATAATTTGTTTGCTTCAGCATAGACATACATACTTAGATGTGAAATATGTATGGAAATTTTTGGTATATTTTCTTGGATTACGAATGTGATGTGAGGGGAATCGATAAAAGAATTATTCCATAAGAAAATGAGATGTTGGTGGTTAAATTGTAAGTATTTTTGTGTTGCTCTTGCATGATAAGACCGAAGTTAGTTGATTTGAGATGAGTACCTCACTGAATGGATATGTTCCACTGAATAGACTTCTATAATTTGACATATCTTGGCCTGTAGACCTTCAAATAGGATATTTTAAATTAGAGATTAAACTAGCGACATAAGTCTAAAAGTTTCATGAAGGAACTAAAATTTTATTGTGCCTCTAAGATTTTTTAATTATGGCTTGAAGTTGAGTTATGGTTGTTGTCCCTATTTTCGAACAGCTTATAGTGTTTTGGGTATAACTCCTGAAATAACTAACCAAATTGCTTGAAATTTATGCCATTATAAATTTAAGACATAGGGGAATGAGATAAATTGATAAGATTATTAGTTAATGTGAAAATTAAAGGAAAAAGAAGGATGAATATGCAATTTACCTAAAGTCAACTTATTGACCAATAAGATTAAAGCATGTGTGTCCAATAGAATTGTAACACATGGTCCAAAAGAATTGTAACACAATTTCCAATAGCATTGTTGTAACATCCCCTCACCTATGGGATGGGTAATTTGGTAATTTGGCACGGGTTAGGAGGGTTTAATATTGCATTGACATATTCATGCATTCATATATGCACATAAGTAGCAAATAGTGAATTTTTGCACATGTAAA
>JANZXP010000002.1:16284974-16297526 GCA_027576715.1 Erythroxylum flavicans
TGCTCATTATGCTCATTGCTATTTAGTAAGATATCCTGACCACTCTAAAGGCTACAAATCTTACTGTAGAGAAGGAGAGACTAGACTAGTAGAATCACAAACAGCTAAGTTTCTGGAATACGATGTCTATGATGATGGTGGCCCCTTTAACCCTTTGGATAATAACAGGGTGGATACTATAGTTATTATATACCTGTCACTCATACAATTAGATCTGGTGGATCTAGGTCTTTGTACCGTGCCTGTATAGGAACAGGAAACTATATCTGTAGACACAGAGGTTCCTGAAGGTATAAGATCTAATGTAGTTATAAAGAATCGCCAGAGTGAGATGACCTGTTATCTCATCTTATTATCATAGTCTATTAGGTGAACACGACTATGATATTAGACATGCTACAAATCTAGTTACTTTTATAGAAGCTGTTTATAAACCCAATGCGGAATTCTGATGAGTTGCAATGACTTATAAGATACAATCCATGAAGCATAATAAGATATGAGAGCAAGTTGATTTTGTAGCAAAACTACAAAACTGTCAGTTGTAAATAAAGTTTTAAGACTTAAAGGATTTCAGGATAAAGTTCAGCGGTTTATGGGCTGGCTCAGTTGCCTGAAGGTTCACTCAAGGAGAAATGTTGACTTTAATGTTACTTTTTCTCTCATATCCTCGAAGGATACATTTTGAGTGATTTTAACAATTGTAGCTCATGATGATATAGAGTTATATCAGATGGTTGTCAAAATTGCTTTCTTGAATAAAAACCTTTATAAAGTGGTCTATATGGTACAACCTGAAGGATTTCAGTATCTAGATGGAACTGACATGGTTTGCGCGTTATGCATATCAATATGTGGTTTATATCAAACCTCCTAAAAGTGATACCTCACATTTGATGAGGTTGTTGCCTCTTTCAGCTTCATGGAAAATAAAATTAAAAAGATGCTTGTACTATGAGGTCAGGGGGAATAAAGTTATCTTCCTATTATTGCATGAAGATGATATACTGCTCATGTCAAATTACTTGACCATGTTGTATAAGGTTAAGCAATGTTTGGTCGAGAACTTTAACATAAAGGACCTTGGCATAGCATCTTTTGTCCTAGGTATTCAGATTCACCAGGACAAATCTTAACACTCATCATACCTCTCACAGAGTGCATACATTAAGTATATGTTACAAAGGTTTAATACGGTTAATTGTAAACCTATCGTAGCAGTTATCTCTCAAGTGAAATAATTTTTGGCACAGTATCCAAAGAATTAAGTAAAGAGAGAGGTTATGAGGAATGTTCCGAATTCTAGTACGGTTGATAGTCTGATGTATGCTCGGCTATGTACTAGGCAGGACATTTCATTTACTGTTTGACTGTTTGGTCAGTATCTGGTTAACCCAAATATAAACCATTGAAATGCAGTCAAGCGAGTGTTAAGATAATTAAAGGGAAACAAGGATTATATGTTGACATATAGAAAATTCAATAGACTAAACCTCGTAGGGAATCAAGATTCAAATTAAGCTATGTGTCCAGATGATGGAAAGTTCACTTAAAGTTACAATTTTTAAGTCAGCAGATGGTACAATGTCGTGGAAGAGTGTCGAGAAGACACGAGTGATTTCCTCAACCATACATGCAAAGTGCATGTTATGGAGCTGCTTCACAGACGATTTAGCTCAGAAATTTGATCTCTGAGTTGTTTGTGGTTGATTCAGTGGCTAGATCCATTCGGTTGTAATGTGATAATCAAGCTACCATGTTGTTTAATAGCAACAATAAGATCATCACAGGGTCTATGCATTTGAAGGTCAAATTCTTGACTATACAGGAGTTGATATGAAAAGGTGACATTAAGGTTTTGAGCATTTAAGAACTGAGGAACTATAAGTCGATTCTTTAACTAAAGGACTTTGCCCACTTTTGTTTGGAAGACAAGTATACAGTATGGGTATTTTGAAGTCCTTAGACATTGTTAGTTAGGGGATCATTATGTTTGCTCCATGTACATTTGTACGTTTTGATGTGTTATGATGGTATAATAGTTCATCAATAAAGATGATCATTGTTTATCCTCAGTAAAACGTGTTATCATACATTATCATAATACGTATGAAAGTCTTAAGATTTGTGTCAATATTAAGCATTTAAAGGCCATTGGGAATATATACAAATTGACCTTGAGCCTATGTCATTTAGATGCATACAGTTTTATACGGATATTCTTAAGTTTCACATGACATAGGGCATATAATTTTTTAAGCCCATAAAGGTTCTCAAATGTGGTTTAGCATTCAGTTGGAGTACATAAAGGTTTTATCTAATGTTGTTTAGCATTTGGTGAGAAGAAACAAGTTTTCTTTAATGCTGTTTAGCATTTAGTGAAAGGAAACAAGTTTTCTCTAATGCTATTTAGCATTCGGTAAGAAAAAACAGGATTTCTCTAATGCAGTTTAGTATAAAGTTGGAGAAATAGAGATTTACAAACGAAGATGATATAATTTAGATCATAAAGGTATCATCTTAGTTTGTCACACTCCATTTTCCCATTCATGTTAATGAGGTATTAGATATGCATGATTGTATTGGATCTATGTCACACATGACACATGCATTTGATACTTTTTGATATCGAAAACCTTACAGAATAGAATGATGGACTTTTGTTATCTTTGGATCAAATGTTTTGTTTTTAAACTTAGTCGACTAATACAGTAGCGTAACTTAATCGAATTTTAAACTATTTTTAAACTTGAAACAAAACTGCAATTAAGTATTGTCCAAAGAGGAGAATGTTGGACATTTTTGTCCTTTCCCATAAAGTTGGACAACATTTAATTACATTATTTAGTTTTCAAATAAATTTACGTAATTTGATCCAGATAAAGATAATAAAGTGACCCAATAAATGATTTAAACAAATGAATCGAAGTTCGGATGAAAAATGGATCCCAATTAGTGTGTACTAGACCCATATCGGTCTTGTAATGATGAGGCCCAATATGGAAACTATATGTAAAAGTTAAGATCTCCTGCAGTTGCTCATATCAATCGTAAGCTTAAGGATTCTCTATTCTATTAACAGAGTTTATGTTTTGAGAAAACTGTAGAAAGACCTCGACTGCATCCCGGTGATAGATTCTCGTGAAGACGGCGGTGAATTCGCACTTGTTTCGACTTTAGAAAGCTCGTTTGAAGTTATGAGATTGAAATCAGGTATCTTCCGCATTTATTCGTTTATTGTCCTTTCACGTTCTATCTGAGACATGTTATTAAGGTATCATTACGTGTACAACATTGTTACTAGCTATTCCAGAGGGCCTTTTTGTTTGATTTTAGGTGTCACATTAATCTCTTACCTTAGGATGTTGGCTTATGCTGGTAAACTTTCTGAAAATGCAAAATAAACACTACGTATAATAGCCACAATCGAGCAGTCTGCATAGAAAATTAATATTTGGGTGAATAATTGAGAATGAACCTAAACGGTCATCGTATTTTGTGTTCAAACCGTGTTAAAATTTGAGTAAATTAGGGCCTAACTATACCTCTAAATCTATCCTTAATGGGCCAAAACTTTGGAAGACTGAAAACATAGGCATTCATAGAGACGGGGGGAAATTAAGAAGTATGCCACTAAACGCCTTCATTAGCTAAAATTTACAAGTGTTTTGCCTGAACAAGCTAAAAACAAGCGAACGCAGGCGCAGCTCGCAGCACGCAGCTGCCACACACACGCTCAGTCATAGAAATAGGCACAATAAACGGGGTACATTCTCGGGAACGAATGCATGCGAATGTACGTGGCAGAGAAAACCTAGGCAAAAAGTACACCGCACCAGTCAGCTTACCTTACACTTACCCCACATCTCCCTAACCCCTCCCTAGGTATGACTTCTTTTCGCATTACAGCCTTCAATTGTACTTTTACCTGAAGACAAACCCACAACTGGTAGAATTAACTACCCAACTTTAAACTCCTCCTTCACTTTTTTTAATTGAGTCTAACAAACACTACTGACTACCCACATGAACCAACACTCCACATTGGAACTTCCAAGATAAGCTATTTATAAAAATTAAAAAAATCCATTAAAACAGCCAGAATTGGTTGATCATGAGAAACGATCCTTCTATGCATTGACTTACCATGTACTGTGCATGTAACTCCCAGATTTTTTTACACCCTTCCTATTTTTACTTTAAAAAGGACCCCTTCCCCAACCCCCCAAAAAACTTAAAAGAACAGGAAGATTACATCAAACCAAAACTAAAAGCAAAAGGAGCTAAAAGTTAGCCATCTCTTCTAGACATTATGCAAGTATCTCGAGCCTACCCAGCTAAAACTGCACCGTTTGCCGCATTATCATTCAACCCGAATAGTCAAGACCCAACTCCATCTTACACGCGTCAGCATCACACGGCCCACACGGCTCTATTCTCCTCTTTTTGACGGGGACCACGTGATTCGCACGTGAGACCGGCTCCAGTCCTAGAGTCAGCTCCAATCCAACCCCAACCATTTCGCTACTGTTAGCAACCTGGTGTTGGGTCCCATGATTCTCTTTCCTTGTCGGCTCCGGCTCGGCTCGGAACAGCAGAGTAGCCTCAGCCGTTTCCCCTGACACCATGCTCTCCGTCTCTTTACTCTCACCGTCCACCACTGCTACCTCCGACTGATGGCTCACGGACGACTCGTGGCTCGTCGACCGAGTCAACTCATCCCTAGTAGCCGAGTCAACCACCGTCCCAAGCCCATTGCCCGGCTTGCTGGGTTTGGGTTTCAAAACCCGCCTCACCCGGCTCCGAGTCTTGACTCTTGCCGGGTCACTGGAGGCGGCGGAATTCTCATCCTTGGACACATGACGTATGTCATAAGCTTTCAACGGCGGACCCTGGCCATTTGCTGCTGCTTCGGAGTTGATCGGAGTGATAGGTGCGCCTTTGAGCACGGCTTCAACGGCGGCTTGGCAAAGCTGCCAGCTTCCAGACCATAACAACCCCACCGACCCATAAATCGGGTTAACTATTCTCCCACATGCCTCGTAAAGCAAAGACCTGAAGATCGCTGTAGACAACGCAACAAAAGAATTTATCATTTTCGATTCTTTCACATAAATCTGTGGAGAGACTTCTTTTATTGGTCTTATTCATTAACATGCATGGATAGAAAAGATGGGAACTAACCAGGCCGGAGGTGTTCGGGGCCAGCGTTGATAAGGTTCATGAGACCAGCACGACCATAGAACTTGGCAAGGAAAACGGTAGCGTTGGCTTGAGACTCGGGGCTCTTGATCCACTGCAAACACGGTCTGATACTGCAATTCTCGCTGCAGCCCTTCCGTAGAACCCGACATCCATTGCAACTCATCCGCATTTCAGCTAGAGATCACAATCTGTTTCCAACTCCTGGAGATATGTATCGGAAGAGAGAAGTTTTGAGAGAAAAAGAGAAGTAATAAGAGAAAGGGTGTGAGAGAGAGTTTATATATACGTAGAGATAGTGAAGGAAAGAGGCCGCTGGGTTTTAGGGGGTGAGTGGGAAGAGCAACTTGTTTTGGGACGTCAAAAGGAAGATACTGGTTTCCACATTCAAGGAGGCGTTGGTTTGGGGTTTAATTATACCACTTTTGGGTTAAATTACAGCTGATTACGAAAACCACAGTAAACAAACTGTCTTAAAATAAAGACAAAGATTGTATGCAAAGCATCCTTAGCCCACTACCACGCTAGTTTTCGGAGCGTGGAAACCACTCCCCAATTCCTGTGACCTTTCTTAGGTTGCCATTGGCGGTGGGTGATACTGTTGCATTGGATTTCAATATTGTGAAGTAAATGGGTTCCCCAATCCCGAGTTGGTAACCGACGCACACCCATTATCAGCCTTTTCTGTCTTTAACATGCCCTTCTTCTTGCACCAATATTACGACTCCTTTTTTGTTCCTTTCTCGTGGACTACAAGTTCGAATTTGAGGCTTAATTATTTTGAAAATGAAGGAAGGTTTGTCAATATTTAAGGTATTTATTTATTTTGAGAAAATCGAATATTTTTAATCACCATCTTAACTTTGGTAAAGAAAAGATGTCCGAATATTAGAATTTGAACTTTTGAGCATTCACTTTCGTTCGTATGGCCTCTTCAAATTCAATAGGCTTTCTTTTCATATTTGTCTGAAATAATGGATTTATATTCAACCTAAAGAAAGTAGAATAAATTACTTTATATATCACTCCCTTTTTTACAATGCCAATCGCTTTCTTTCATGTTAAAAGTTTATTAAAAGTTTATATGAATGACATTTTATTTAATAATTAATAATTTATGAATAAATTAATTATAAATCTAATATTAATATATTTAAGTAATGTATTTTTTTTTCCAAGTTAAACTTAAGTGTCCACTTCATATATTATGTTTCAATCAAAATTCAAGATAAAATATTAATTCATACTTGAGAATTTTTCAACCTAATAAGTTCAATCCTTTATTTAACTTTTGAATAAAGTTTTAAATATTTATGGATAAAAGGTCTTCAAGAAATTATGAGATATTATTTTATGCATTTTGTAATTGATTTTTCCCTAAAACCATCGATAAATCAACAAAAACTTTGTTTCTAAAATTGAAAAAATCTATTCTACAACACTAAGAATTTAGAAATATTTCTCATGAAGACCATAATGATAATTTATTTCTAACATCGATTTATTGTCTGTATATTATCGCTTTAACGACTTCAATCAACAAAGTCAAAATGTTGGGGGCTTGGTGTGGAGTACATATGTTTTCTCTTATATTTATGATTTTTTATTTTATCAAATATATTTTTTATTACTAGTAGACATTAGTTAATATTTATTTAGCTAATAAGAAAATGAATTTCGACAAAATTAACACTAAAATTCAATTAAGAAAATTTTTATTAAACTTGAAAACCTAAATAAAACGAGTCAGACCTTATCCTTAAAAGTCCAAACTCAATTTCCAACTTTGGAAATGGAAGTGCATAATTACAAGTTTTTATGACTAAATTTTAAGTAGAAAATTTGATAATAATTATGAAATAAATTTCTAATAGTAAGAAAACTCAAATACTTGTGAATTCATTGCTCTAATTAATTACTGTATGCAATAAGTTTTTACTTCTAATTATTTCTGTATCTACTCAAATTGTTTCTTGTCTTGACGTATGGAAAGTTCTAATTTTTCTTGGGGACGAAACGCTATAAATTGCGAATACGACTTGTTTGTATTTGAGCAGCATAATAAATTCGCAAAGAGTAAACAAGTTGATATTCGAGCCTTAAAACATAAAGACCCACATAATATATAATATATATCGATGCTGTCCTTTTGCTTGAAGCCAAGAAGGGCTAAAACGGGAATATAAAAGTAAGGGACAGGTGTGGGTGGCGGAGCGATAAAAGGTTAAACAGCCATGCAAAGCAGTCCAAATTTCAAGAAGGGGAAGAGAGGAGCGCGTGGCAGACACGTTTTGGTGTCAGAGGGCGGTCGAATCGCCACATATAGTGGGAGAAAGCGGGGTCCCACCAAAACATCGAAAACAAAATTTTAGAACAGACGAGTCTAAAAGCTCCTGGTTTTCGGGAGGTCTTAAGAGTGTTCCAAAACCGCTCTTGGGAGAAACCGCTGACCGGTTTCTGGTTTTATGAGTGTGTGTGAGCCTTTACCTTTTGGGTTTGGGACTGTGGGCGCACTAGAGGACTGGTTGGCCAATGGTTTTGGAGAGGACTTGATTTGTTTTCTTGTGTTTATCCTTAATTAAGTAAGAGATAATACCGTCACAAAATAATCATATTATGCATTAGACTGGGGTTTTTATTGAATTGACCCATTTAGCCTCTCTTATTAACCGTCCCCTTTCTGGGTTTCGAAATCTCTGCACATACCTTGTTTGAAAGTTTCTACCTAAAAGTAAATTAAATTTGAATATGATTTTTTGATAAAAATATTATTTATTTAGTATTAAAAATTAAAATCTTACCGTTGCAATTCTGGGAACTTGGTTCGAGAGAAATGTAAAAATTTGTACTTTATATTGATAAACACCAACATTATAGTTGTCAAATTTGAATTCTTTTAGTTTAATGGTAAATCATATCCCAAAATAATTGATGCACTCCAGGACAAAGCTCTCAATGCAAAAATAATACTTGCCATGGAAAGCAAAAACAAAGTAAGTTTAATGGCCATGTGATTATTGGTGTAAAATAGATCATCTAATGGGAAACACAAAACAAATTCGATTTTTTTAAAAAATCAAAATATGCTAAAAACGTAACACAAGGGATCGAACTGTCTCACTTGATAACATTATGTAAAATAATTTTTATAGGAGTCAATAAAACAAAGCATAAATTATATTGGAGGAGAACACTTGAAGTGGATTCATTTAATTTGTACGTCTAGTTCTGCAACTCTGCGTGCGGCAAAAATTGAATACAAAGGGATTGGTGTGTAGTTCATGTAACATGTAAAGATGAACCACATATATAAAACATAAAAGGCACTTTTATTGATTCCTGTCCACAACCAACCAATTCTTGAAAATTTGGAGAAGTTAGGCGGCTGCGTGGAATTTATAAGTCTAGCTACGAGGAATCTCACCGTCTTCCATAATTATCGCATGTACTATTTTATTGCTGTTTTACTGGTATTATGTTGGGGTGGTTCCTTCATTAACTTTGGTCGTCTTAATTGTGTATATATTCGTAGCCGACATTGAATCAATAAATTAAGTAGCTAGCTGTAATTGGCTACTTAGCTTTCTATTCCATCCAAAAAAACAAAAACAGACTTTTATTCTATCATCTTTCTTTTGTTCAGATTTTCCATAATTTAACGTATTTTTGTAAAGGAGACTCGTAAAGATGCTTCCTTGAAGTAATGCTTTGATGTTGCAATTAAGAGTGGGCAAAAAATTCGAAAAAACATAACCGACCCGTAAAATCAAAAAAATCGAGCAAAATAGATTAGTGTGGAGAGTGATGGATGGTCAGTTCGGTTTTGAATATTAAAAAACCGACAATATTGACCAAACCAACCCGAACCAAACCGATCAAGTAAAAACAAAAAAGTTTGTATTTTTTTATATTTCTAACTCTAGGTATATAAGGTAAGTTCATAACTTTGCAAGTATGACAATCACCCAATCGGTCCTAAAATGAAATAAAAATATTGGACATGTACTAAAATTAGCTCAAATTTTAACGCCCGAGATTAGGACCCAAAATTATTGAAGTAACCGAACCGAACCGAACCGCAAGGCAAACCAAAAATTGAGTTTCATCTGACATTCAATTCGGTTCGGTTTTCTTGTGTCATAAAACTGATTACTCGGTTTGGTCTAAAAAATAACTAAAAACTGACCGAATCGAACCGTACCCACCCCTAGTTACAACAATTTGCTTCTGCATAATTTATGGCATTTGGTAGGAGGTAATGTAATCTAAATATTGACACATTTATATAAGAATCAATTTGTTAAAGTAATTGAATTATTTATACCGTGTTACCTAAATCTGATTGTCCTATTTTTGTGTATTAAGTAAATAACAAAGAAGTGTATTTCAATATTGGTTATTAATGCATGCTGTCAAACATCTTCATAATTATTATATTTGCCAAAATCAACTTAATTACATGTGGAAGAAGTTTGTTATATCTTGAATTGTGTCACCAAACTTTTCTTATGCAACTTATTTATGCATGTAAATTTTGAGTAAGTTACAATCAGGATGGACTCCGGGCAAGGACAAAAAGGGGCACCTGTTCAAGACCCATTCTCATGAAAAATAAAATAGGGTCTATTATTGACCATTATAAAGAGCAAAATGAGGGAAAATAGAGTTCAACTCAGTCTTGACACTCATAGAACAAAATAAGGCAAATCCTCTTACCTTTTTTCTACTTTACATATTTTTATTTGATTTTTTTAGTTGCTCTCTAAATCTTAATATTAAGAATTAATGCAATCCATTAGATTATTCAATTCTGTCATAATGAGAGGCTGAAAGTCACCTCTTTAATAATAAAAATATACTTTTAAAAGTTATATATATATATATATATTGAGGCCCTTTTTTTTCTTTGCTCAGGCCTTATAAAATATTAGGAATAACCCTGAATACATTAAGTGAAAGTCAAAATATTTATTGTTAAACATGGAATCACCTTTTATCAGGTTAAATGTTTAATTAGCATATCTCGTATATGTTCAGCAAGTAAGGACTAAAATATATATTTTAGAGAAGTACGATATTGAACTCATTCACATAAGAACAATGAAAAAAAATCAAAAAATTTTTCAAATTTAACTTTTTTTTTCCAAATTTTGTTCATATTGTAAGTCTGTAACTTATAAATATACTTCTTACTTAAAGAAATTAACTTAACTTAATATTAATTATATTATATAGTTTAAATTGTTTTTGTTAATAGGTGTATTATATAAACTGTTGAATTCATATGCTGTTGTATTCAAAACTACCTTAGATCTCATTGAACAATTTGAAAATAATGTGATTTTATTTAAACCAACAGATTCTCTTGATTAATTTACTAGAAATAATTCTAAACTTATATTTTGTCATCTTTAAATTACATCAAATGACCTTTCAGTGTTCTATGTATATATTTTAAATCCAACTACTACTATAACTTGTTGCATACATGAATGAATAATTTGTTTAAATGATAGTTAAATTAATTAGTCTTGAAAACTTTAAGGCTACATTTAATTAGGTAGTTATTAATGCAATGAAATAGAATGTAATATTATTTCATCATTTTTTGAGGAAAGTTTATAATGAAATAATATGGAATAAGATGAAAGGAGAGAGTTTCGCATTACATCTCATTTTAACATAAATAGTAAAAATAAGTTACCTCTCATTTTTAGGGTATAGGATAGAATGTCAAATGATAAACAACATTTCACTATATTACATTATGAACTCTTCTTTCAAACAATATTTCACAATATTTCATTATGAAACATTTCATCCCTTTCAAACAATAATTTTCTAATATTATATTTATTTACATTTAATTTTATTTTATTTTATTAAATACTTTACGTCTAATCAAACATAGTTTCGTAACGAAATTGCTTATAAGTACCTCAATACATTAAGGGTGTCAATTTGACTAAACAAATGTAAACTTGGGAAACTGACGAGGGAAAATAGCAAACAGTAAGCGAAACAAATTGAATGAGAACCGCAAGAGTACGAACGATGAGCTTTAGAGAGAAAGAGAGAGAGACCTAATGAACGAACGATGAGTTTTTGTTCGAGAAACCAAAGGGCCACGTGGGACATTGAGGAGGGGCAGAGCAGAGCAGGATGATGGTGGTGAGTGCAATTAAGGAGGACATGCAATAGTGTCCAAAATGCCATGCAAAATGTGGATACGGCGCGTGGCGGTCACTTTTCTCAGAGTGTCAAAAGGAATCTAATGGCTACATGAGGGTAAGTGGGGCATCAAATCAACTTGCCATCTTTCAAATGAAGCTCCATGTTTTTAGGAAAATTGAGTCAAGATAAAACCTAAAACAGTTGACTGGTTTCTGGGTTTTGGCTCGAAGAGTGGCCTAAGATTTGATAGATTGTCCTTTGATAGCTTCCTCCCAGCAACCAAACGAGGAAAAAAAAAAAGAGGAAGCGAAATCTCGTCTCGTGGCCTCCATGCTTTTCAGTTAACACTAGACTATGTTCGGATCGTTTTTATGTATCTTTTCCTTTTTATGTGTGCCACATGTCAATTTGGTTGCTAAATTAAAATCTAAAAGAAAAACTGAAAATGCCCATGCGAAAGATCTGTAAAACAACAACTCTACGTGGCAATCAGGTTAGTTGTTTAAAAATCAGTGGGTTCCATTCCAAACCTAAATTTGTTCAAATTATGAATATGCATTGATGTACAAAGAATTGGAGCTCTGAAACAATTTATATATATTCAAATTCTTTAGCATCGAACCATCGGCTACAATTCTTTCAAATTGTTAAAAACTGTAGTGAATCTTTGGGAACAGTTATAAGTACCAATTAAAATCTTAAGGCCTGTTTGGTTGGATGTTAATTAAGAGAACGAAAGAGAACGGTTTATAAATAAAATGGAATATAATATAGTGAAAAGTTGTTTGGGAGGGATAGAAGGGTTCATCATGTAACGTAATGAAATATTGTGTGGAAGATGGATGGAATAGAATGTAATGTATAATAAATGACTATTATATCCCTGATATTAAAATGATTGTTACAAGATGCTTAACATTATGATTTTAAAACAGAAATCGTGTTCAATTAAAAAGTCACACACAACCGTGACAAATAATTTTTTATATATTTTCTATTTAAAAATAATAAAAATTTTAATAAAACTTTTATTATTTTATTATTAATTATATATAATTTATTATTAATTATATAAAAATATTATTATTAATTATTTAACAAATTATATTATATTATATTTTATTTTATTCTATATGATTTATATTTAAAAATAATTTATTTATATAGAAATATATA
>JANZXP010000002.1:16327927-16340510 GCA_027576715.1 Erythroxylum flavicans
CAAGAAATGTGCTGACTTGGTCAGCCTATCCACAATCACCCATATTGCATCATGCTTCCTACTAGTTCTCGGTAATCCCATCAAGAAATCCATTGTAATCTTCTCCCACTTCCATTCAGGAATAAACAAGGGTTTAAGCTTACCTGAAGGTGCCTGGTATTCAGCCTTGACTTGCTAACACACTAAGCATCTTTTAGTATACTTTGCAACATCTTTCTTCATTCCTTTCCACTAGAAATGTTCCTTTAAATCTCTATACATTCTCGTACTTCCTGGGTGCATTGCGTAAGGCATATTGTGTGCCTTATTAAGAATTTCAGCTCTTGCATATCAGGAATACATAGTCTGCTCCCTACCGCCATTAATCCATTTTCCCTTACCTCTATTTCAGAAAGTTTACCATTTTTAATCTCTTCTCTGAGCCTGCTCACGAACTCATCCTGTTTCTGTAATGCCTTAATCTTTTCATTCAATACTGGCCTTACTCTAAAGTTTACCAATATACAATCAGCTTCAGCTTGTTTTAATGTCACTCTGAGTTTGGCTAATTCCTTTAATAAAGGAATATACACTGTCTCCATATGTGCCATAGTCGATTTTCTACTCAGTGCATCCGCTACTACATTAGCCTTCCCTAGGTGATAATTAATCATTAAATCATAATCCTTTAACAGTTTTAACCAACTTCTCTGTCTCAAATTCAACTCTTTTTGGCTCATCAGATACTTAAGACTCTTGTGGTCTGTAAATACCCTAATAGTAACTCCATACAAATAGTGTCTCCATATTTTCATTGCCAAAATTATGGCAGCTAACTCCAAGTCATGCATAGGATAATTCATCTCATAAGGTTTCAATTGCCTAGAAGCTTAAGCAATTACCTTATCTCCTTACATCAACACACAGCTTAATCCCTTTCTCCAAGCATCACTGTACATTGTGTATCCATCATTACCCAATGGCAAAGTCAAAATAGGTGAACTCGTCAATCTGTACTTAAGCTCCTCAAAGCTCTTCTGACATTCATCTGTCCACACAAACTTCTGGTTCTTCCTTGTCAATTTGAAAAGTGAAGCAGCTATCATGGAAAAGCCCTTCACAAACCTTCTCTAATACCCAGCTATACCCAAGAAACTCCTCACTTCTGCTATATTCTTAGGTGCTTCCCATCTCACTACAGCTTCAATTTTTCTCTGATCCACATGCACTCCTTTCTCCGAAACTGTGTGTCTAAGGAACACCACTTCCTTTAGCTAGAATTCGCATTTATCGAATTTGGCATACAACTTGTTCTTCCTTAATGTCTCCAGGGTAACCCTTAAATGTTCCTCATGCTCATTGTCACTCTTAGAATAAACCAATATATCATCAATAAAGACAATGATAAATCGGTTTAAGAAGGACTTAAAGACTCGATTCATCAACTCCATGAAAGCTGCAGGTGCATTCGTTAACCCAAAAGGTATGATCAAGAACTCAAAGTGCCATACTGTGTTCTAAAAGCAGTCTTTAGCACATCAGACTCCTTTATTCACAATTGGTGGTAGCTTGATCTCAAATCTATCTTAGAAAAGACCTTTGCCCCTTGCAACTAATCAAACAAATCATCTATGCGTGGGAGCGGATATCTGTTCTTAATGGTGACATGGTTGAGCTTCCTATAATCCACACACATCCTCAACGATCCATCTTTCTTCTTTACAAAAAGGACCAGAGCTCCCCAGGGTGAAGAGCTCGGCCTTATGAACCCTTTCTCCAATAATTCTCCCAATTGCTCCTTAAGTTCCTTCAATTCTGCCGGAGCCATTTTATAAGGCGGAATCGATATTGGTTTGTGCCCGAAAGAAGCTCAATAGGAAATTCAATTTTTCTAAGTGGTGGTAGTCCTGGTAATTCCTCGGGAAAGACATCCGGGAATTCCATGACCACAGGTATTTCTTCTAACTTCCTTCTATCTGCCCTTGTATCTACCACATAGGCCAAAAAGGCTTCACATCCTTTCCTTATTTAGTTTTTCTACTATCAGAGTCGAAACAACTCTAGGTGGACTTAACCTTCTGTCTCCCACAAACACCACCTTTCTTCCATTATCCAACTCGAACTCCACTGTCTTCTGTTTGCAATCTAAGTTGGCATGATACTTTTCTAACGTATCCATGCCCAATATCACGTCTAATCCTCCCATCTTCAAAGGCATTAGATTCACCATTAATTGTCCTCCACCAATATGTATCTCACAGTTTCGGTATATTTGACTAATGATAATATACTGGCCAATTGGAGTACTCACCATCAAAGGAGTATCTAATTGGCTTAATTCTCTACCATGCACAGTTCGACTCTACGACACAAATGAATGAGTAGAACCCGGATCAATCAAGACAACAATATCATCATCAAACAATTTAATCATACCAGTGACGACCTCCGGAGCTGCCTCTGCATCCTCCCTCGTCATAGCAAACACCCTAGCTGGTGCTAGTCTTCTTGGTCTCCCTAAAGGGTTCCCTTTCCTGGCTACAGCAGTACTGCCCACTTCCGTTACTGTCCTGTGTCCCACTATCTCAGTCCTTTTTGAAGCTTGCATTTGACTTTTATCATGTATTGGATTCTGAGGGCACTCTCTCGCCATGTGTCCTTTTTCCCCGCAATTGAAGCATACACCAGTCAATTGGTAACATTCTCCTCTATGGAACTTGCCACAATGGTCACATGTAGGGATGGATGTCTTGTCCCCTTCTCCCTTTCTATTGCCTCTAGTCGTTGAGGCCTGATGAGAGACAGTGCTCATCTGTCTGGACCTACTTGCACCACTGCTCCTCTCCTCGGACTGCATAGGAAAGCTCCTGGCACTCCTCTCTGACATAGGAGTACTGCCTCCCCTCTTGAACTGTTCTCTCCCCTTCCTCTTCTTATTTATAGCACTCTTTATATTCTCAATGTTTTTGACCCTCAATGCCGCTTCAACCAGCTGTTGCAAATCACAGAAGTTCTGTACCACCACTTTCTCGCTGATGGCTAGATGCAAGCCTGATTCAAACCTACGGCACTTAGCCGCCTCACTCATCATCATATCAGTTGCATACCGGGATAGCTGTGTGAACCCATGCTCGTAGTCGCTCACTGTCATCTCCCTTTGGGTGAGACTCAGAAACTCCCTCTACTTATGTTGAATATACAACTTAGATAGGTACTTCTTCTTAAAAAAAGCTAAGAAGTCCTTCCAGGCCAATGCTGAAGGTCTCATCTGGCTCCCTAGCACACTCTCCCACCAATGAAGAGCATCTCCCTGGAGCAAACTAGGAGCATATACCACCTTCTCGTCATCCTCACACTCCATCTGATCTAGTATCCTATCGGTCTTTCTCAACCAATTCTCAGCTTCCTCGGGATTAGTGGTCCCGTAAAAGTCCATTGCTCCATACTTTCTCAATTTATCAAACTGTCTCCCCTTCTTAACTGGGGCCGAAGCAGACGATTGTGGCATCTGTCTCATGGCCTAGACAAATGCCTGAGCAAAGGCTTGAAACATCCTAGGATCTAGTGGGGGCACTTGCTCCTACGAAACAGGTGACTCCTAAGTTAGGGGCTGAGAGGGCTCATTATTATGCCCTACAAAAGCCTCAGCATTTCCTGGAGCTACAGTCTCATCGGTACTCTCCTCTCCTGGTGGAGAGTCAGGTGCAACAGATCCTTGCAAGACTCCTCATGTCCTTTTACGAGGTGGCATCTTACTCCTTCAAAAATAAGCGCTATGGATTAGCTTAAAATTTATTTTAATCTCATTTCCTATATATATACATGTATGCATGGCATTTAATGGAATCAATCGATTCGTAATGCATCAAATAATCACACAGCACACAATTCATACTATTATACATTCTAAGCCTAGGAAAAAGCCTAGGCTCTGATACCACAAGATGTTGGACCCCGTTTCCAGAGCTCGACTATCGCATTCGGATACCCATACTTTGACACAACCACCTGCATTCAAACCAGCGCCCATCGTTGGCTCATCTCCATTCTAGTCCTAATATGTCAAAGGATAGCGTTGATGAGTCCCCAATTTGCGTGTGAACATGCTTCGGGTCAATTAGCATAATTTCTTAACTTCTTCTTCTGTGCTTGGTCTATCATCTGTGTTCTATCGTCTGTCTTTGACTTTTATCATCTGGGTTTGATCTCTTATCGTCTAGGTTTTATTGTCTGTCTTTCGTTTGCATTTGTCTTTCATTTGCGACTGTGTGTGATGTCATCACAGATGATTCCTTGCGTCTGTGTTATAACGTGTCGGCTGTGTTCCTTGCGCCTATGTTTCTTGCCTCTCATTTGCGTCTGTGTGTGACGTCATCACAGACGATACTCTTCCTCTATATTCTCTTTTGCGTCTATGTGTGACATCAGCACAGACGATTTCTTTCGTCTGTATTTTACCTTTGTGTCTGTCTTCCTCTATATTTTCCCTTTTTCGTTCAGAACACAATCTCTCAATTTTAACATGCTATTCTAGTACAACCTTAGCAATTTCGATCGAGAAGAACACGCACATGTTCGCTTCATAACCCCAGTCTTCAAATATAACAAAATCAGACATAAATAGGAATTCAATCTCACTTTCTCATTTTTAAACACAGTCATAGTTTGTTACATGTCAAAATACACATCAAAACTTAAAACAAAAAATACAAAAGATGCTCATGTATGACATGACAGGCCTCTAAAGCTATCCAAAATGTTCACTAACTTAGTACAAAAGACTTCTAGCTATCTTGGAGTTTTTGATGCCTTGCAAGGATCACTGATCTTCTCGATCTACACCTGAGGAGTGAAAAATGTTGGGTTGTGCTACACAGCTCAGTGGCTAATATATTTATAGCCATTGGCAATAAGCCACACAATCAAACACATATCCGTATATGTAAACATTCATATAGGCATACCCTTACTATCTCAATCTAGAATTGACAGTTTGGCACTTAAAGTTCTAATTCACATTTCATAATTCCATACATACATGCATGATACTCAGCTTCATCACAATTACAAATGCATAAGCAAATGGCTCGAGGGTCCCGTGGAACAAAACAGAGAATCCCGTGGAACAAAACAGAGAAACCGAAGTTTACTCTGTGTACAAAACGAGTCCACTTTTAGGATCTCGTATGCCACAAGCGGGCAGCCGGGAGAAGGCTTATGTCAACGTGCACGTGACTACGAAACGGTTCCTCTCTCGTCCAAACACAATCAAATCTCATGCTAAATTCAATCGATCATAATTTGTATTCTCATGCTTTTTCTTCTTTCCATTTAACCAAAATGCCATGATATAATTTCAAAGCATAGTATAATCATACTCAAAAATTCAAAATTTTATCACATGCCATACATCATAAAGCAATTTCCATCACAATATTGCAAAGCAAACCATTTTAACACACAACACACACACAAGGCATTTTGCTTATTACACAATAACTATAAATAAATTACCCACCTAATTTTGCTGAAGATTAAAGCTTAAGATTGCCTTTTCTCTTGCTCTTGAGTAATGTTTTCTCGATTCCCTTCAATTGAACCAACTTCCATTTAATCCATATTCAAATCAAAATCTATAAAACTTCAAGAATCAAAGAAATGCTATAGTTGAATTTAAACCTAACCTACCCATAGTCCATCTAGGTTAGAAAACCCAAAACCTAATTTGAAAACCCTAAGATCAAATGGGTTCCCCTTAAACCATCTTCTTCCACATTCATTCCCAACACAAAACTCATTTTCTCTACTTCCTTTATCAAACCAATAAGAAGTAAGATGAAAACTTACCTCTAACAAATTGATTTCCTCTTCTTTTCTTCTTCCTTTCTAAGTTTCACTCACGACTTTCTCTCCTTTCTTTCTCTTCTTTCACATTTTTCACTCCTTCTTTCCTATCTTAAAGCAAGACAACATTTTTCCTTTGCCCATTATGCTCTTAATGAGTGTTAAAAGTTGTTCCTACCCTTCCTCCAATGCTTCTTGACTTTTAACCTTAAGTGGCCTACCAAAATTATCCTTACACATTCTTACTACTTTAATCTAATTAGCCAATGTAATAAAATCCTACTAACACAAAATTTAATTAACTCTAATAATATTCTATCATGACCTTATAATTTATACTAAGGCAAAAATTAAATTTCCGCGCTTATTCCACAACTATCATACTTAATTCGACAAAATATTTCGGGGGCCAACACCAAATGCTTATGTAAGACTTCCCTTTTCTCCTTTTAAGAGTGTTAGCACATTCTGCTTACATATGTCCGAAACCTTGACATTCATGACATTGTATCTTCTTTGACTTCCTTTCACCTTTTTAAGTTTTTGGTTGATGTTTGAAATTATTGTTTGATGAACTCCCGCCATTCTACCTAAACTCAGGTCTATCTTTCTTCATCTTCTTCAGCCACTTATTGAAATTTCTTGTCAGCAGCACCATAGTTTCATTTTCATCAGAGTCATCTCCTGATCATTCATAGATTTAGCAACTTTGGCTTGCAGTGCCAATCCTTTGTTTTTCTTACATTTATCTCTCAAGAGCTTCATCTCAAAGTTTGTGAGAATTCTAATTACCTTATCCAAAGATAATTCATTAATGTCATAAGCTTCTTCAATAGCTACAATTTTCAATATGAATCTAGGAGGTAATGATCTCAAAGTTTTTTTAACAAGTTTCAGATTTAAACACGTCTTCCCAAGTTGATGTGCTTATCACGCATCCACTATGAAAGTCTCTGATAGTTTCACTTTTCTTCATCTTAATCTCTTCAAATCTAGTAGCCAACATTTGAAGTTTTGATGCAATCACTGATTTTGATCCCTCATGTATGGTTTGTAATGTATCCGACGCTTCTTTTGCTGATTCATATGCTGATATCATACTGAAACGTCTTTCATCTACAATAATGAAAATTGCATGCATTGCTTAAGAGTTACCAAGTGTTCCCTCTTCTTCAGCCCTTGTCCATTCAGATGGATCTTTAGGTACCACTTCATTCTTTTCATCAGTTGTCATAGGATGAGTCCAGCCACTCAACACAAAAGTCCATGTTTTAGTCCCTTATGCTTAAATAAACACTTTCATTCTTGATTTCCAAGCAGTATAATTAGAACCATCTAGTAAAAGTGGCCTAGTGATTGATTCCCCTTCTCTGGTATCCATGATTGCGGAACACTGATCTACACCAACTTGACACACTAAGTTCTGACTAGGTAAATCGTGCTCTGATATCAAATGAAAAATCCGAAGGTTGTAGTTCTGCAATATGTATATTCTGTTGTAGTTGCTTCAAACTGAAACTAACAATTGCTTATCAAAAAGTAACTGGGTTAGCAGCTGTAATTTTCCCATAATTCAATCATAAGTAGAAAAACTTAATGCTCATTAAATAAATCAACATAGAAAATTTGTTAACGTAGTTCGGCATACACGACCTAAGTCTACGAGGCCCTCACCCAGATTTATTAACTTCCACCCAATTACAATAGTCTTACACAAGGCTCTTACGGAGCCTACATCACTCACTCCTTGACGCTATCTATTTGTATGCACACCCATGAAAGTATTTCATACCTAGTAGCATGACCATCTCAAGCTAATCTCAATAAAGGCTTTTGAACCAACGAATGAAGACAAAGATTAAAAAAATCTCAGGTGATTAAAACAAGAATAACATAAACAAAGAGACACTTGAATTAAAGAACACTCCCTTATATATGCAACCTCATTAAACTAAAATCATGGGAAGTCGTCTAGCAAAAATTCTGCTATGAGCCTTTCAAATTGATCACCAGAGAACCTCACGCACAACAGCTACACAAATCATCAATTGAACATGTAATTGATCACCGATAGGAATGGCAAAATTGGCTTGACCCGGCCTTGCTTCAACCTAAGTTGACCAAGCCACAAGTCGAAACTGATAAGAAGGTACAAAATGACATTTTTTTAATTTTAAAAAAATAAGGTCGGGCTGAGCCGGTTTGATCTACCTGTGGCCCATCGAGTTGAGGCCAAGCCAAAAGCTGGCTAGTCCAGGTCTATAGGGCCGATGGCCGACCACAGACCAGGCTAAGAATGGCTCGGGCCATTGCCATCCCTAATCACTAAAGCATGCTAAAAACATAGCTGCAAAATATTAATTGATGGAATGGTTATTTTTCTTTATAAAAGCTGATAGATTAGTAGTGCAATTGTTTATCCACATACATATACAAAAAATGTACCTGCTAGAAATTAGTTGAATCTCCGATAAATCCTGTCCACATTTTTTTGGCCAAAAGCATGTTTATCTCCAACAAATCCAACCTATTTAGGACTCTATCTCATTTAAAATTGTTTCTTTCCACACTATTACATCTTTCAAAAATACGACATAATCCAAGATAGTGGAATTCTTTACCAAGTCAACTTCTTATCATAAAATATACCAAATATATCAAACTACAAATAATGTCCAAAATAATAAATAAAATAGTTTAACAAATAAGGCTCAAGTGTTTGAAGTATTTTAAACAAATAAATCAAAATTCACACAAAAATAGTTAAGTGACTTTATAACAACAACAAACAAAAACCATATGTAAAATTAAATCAAAATATAGAGCAACGACGCGAGAAGGAAGGTGTCTCTTTCAACCCAGATACAGAACTACCAACAACAACCCAAACCAGTGGAGATCCAACTTCAGAGAGATAAGTAAGCAGTTCTAAGATCTATGGGAGCTCCATAGCAGCGTCCATAGCTTCTACTGATGATGGTGGGCTGCCTCCTCAAGCGGTGGAGGAGTTTAGCGTTGACGTCTTTGCTAGTGTTGACGTTCCTAGGTTTGCTCCTCCTACCGGTCAGACCTTGATAGGGTTGAGGGGCATTAGGATGGAAGTTGGAGAGCCTTTGGGCCTGAAGGAAGCCTTCCTGGCGCTATCTAGAGAAAACCTCAATCCAAACTTCTCGCAGACGCACAAACATTTCAATGTAGACACCCAAGAGCCCATGATGGTGACAACAATTGCAAAACCAAATGAAGCCTAGAAGCGAAAACTAATACCCCAATTACCCAAAGTTGCTCTGACACATTTCCAATAAGTATTGAAGGATGACGTAATATGCCCCCTCAAAGGAAATTCTTGATGCAGGCATTGGGGTATAGTCCTCAGCTTTCATGGGTTTTTTATGGAGCAAGAGGCTAACATTCCTAGTGGTGAATGCTTGGGCTCAAGCAAGGTGGAGTTCCAAAGGACTAGAAAAGGTCTTGCTATATGACGATGGGTCCTTTCTCTTAAAATTTGGCAAGGATTTTGATGTACAAGAAATCATCGAGCAAGGCCAATGGCACATTGGAAATTAGCTTTTATTCTTGCGACAATAGAGTCCAGGCATGGAGATGGACAGAGGTTCAATAAACAAATTTCCACTGTGAGTCCACTTTCACAACCTGCTTATGGAACTATGGATGCTCTAAGGGTTGAGCTATGTGGCGAGCTCCTTAGGTAAACCTTTAAACTTAAATTCTCAAACGCTACATATGGAGAGGGTAGGATACGCAAAAGTGTGTATTAAGATACTTAAGTCAGTGATTCTTCCGGATAATCTTTCGGTGATGAGTGTGGGAGATAAGGGTGCAATAGTTAAGAAGACTATTCAACTATCTTACCCTTAGAAACCAACCACCAACAAGTAGTGGCAACCAACTAGGAGTATCTTTCAATTGGAGAATAATATGAAGATACCAACACAGAATCTTCTAAAATAAAGTACCATTGTGACTACTGCTCAACCTGATGATGTTGTTACAAAGACATTTGTAGTTTGCGTTGTGGATGTCGATAGGAGAGCTTCATTGGGGATGAGCCAAATTTCTAACAGGCTGACCAATAGTAATGACGAATTGGAAACTGCAAAGGCCACGACAACATAAATAGAATCTAATCGTTTGACAGAAACAATCATGCTTGATACAAATGTGGAGACAGTAACGAAGTTGTACAAATTGGGACATCTAAGGTTGTTACTGATAGCCTTCTTGCAAAGAATAGAACTACTAGTGTTGTTGCGGGTGTACTTAATGGTATTGTGGATGTAGTTACTGGTGGTGAAGACAACGGTAATCAACTAGTTGGTTTGAGGACTAAGCACGTTATTACACATATTTCCCAGAGAAAGACAACTCTTGACAATTCCAATGCAGACAATGTGGAGAATCTATACAGTGGTGTGAATGATTTCACCTCTCAATATTTGGAGCATTGTCAGATGGATTAGGTCAACATGCTGACTATAGTTGTAATTGTTAGGCAAACTAAGAATCATAGGACAAAGGATATCGAACAAACAGAGGACTATGATACCCCACTAGCTATTGTGCATATCCCAAACATCCCTGGTGATTTTTGTGTGCAATCAAAATCTGCAAAAAAGAAATCTGCTAGGAAGAGAAAAACAAAATCCCAAATACCAAAAAAGGCGAATGAGCTTTCTCATGAAGATGAAACTTTAATAGTACCTATTATTGTTTTATGTTGTTGTTTATTATGCAGATAGTCATACTATCCCTTTATTATGCAGATAGTCATACTAACTTTTTTAGGGAGTTTTTGTTCTTGGGTCCTATTGCAATATGATGATAGGTTTAAAGTCTTGAACTTGTTGTAATGACATTTTAGTTCAACTATAATCACAATTCTTTTTCTTTTTTTTTTTAAAATCGAAACCAATCAAAGTATTCGCCGAAAGTGAACATTACCATTATAACTTATTATTTAATTTAATTCTATATCATATTTCTTGTTTATGGAAATTTCGAACGCTAAATTTTTGTCTACACGAACATCAACTTCATGCTATGCGTAACTAGTTACATATAACTGTAATTGATTTATTTTCACCGTTAACTCCCGTGAATAAGGACTGTGGTAGGTATAATTCCATTAAGTTTTTGATCTGGGTGCAAAACATGTCGTCATACATGGCCTGTCACCTTTTACACATTTCCGTAAGTGTTACCATTAAGTTCTTAGTCGTCCGTGTTCCTTTTTATCGTTTTGTTTTGCAGAATGTATACAAAAAAATTCCAGTAAATTATATTTTAAATTTTAAATTTTAATCTAATTTTATAATATTAATTAAACTATAAATTAAATAATTAAAATGTTATTTTATTGTAATTATAGTTCACTTATACTTGCTTCATACTCGACAATCTCACTCTTCCATCGTGATACAACCTTCACCTTGACATGATTTGTCGTGATTATGATGATTAACTAATTTATCTTTCACACGTGTTATATATTAATAAATTAATTGTGAAAATTTTATTTTTCTCGATTGGATCTTATTAATTAGTTAACTTGAAAAACATAAATCGTAAATAAGTAATTGATTCATACCTGAATTGAATTTCTACTAAATCTCTTCTTATCAATCACCAGATTTTCATGTGTTCGACCTCTAATATTATCTACATAATAGAGAAAAATAACTCAAAATTTGTTTCTTATTAAAATTAAATTTACTAATTATAATTAAAGTCTATAATTATAATTATAATTTAATTTTAATAAAATTAAATATCACATTTTTAATCCTAAAATTTCTCAACCTTCACAATTAAGTCGAACTTAATTTAAATCATATTTTTCTTTTAAAATTCATTTTTGTGTAACTCATTAGATTATTAATATGTTTTTAATGTTATGAATTATAATTATAAATCATAATTAGAATTAGAATTAGATAAATTAAAACTCTTTTAAATTTATCTTTAATTCTTCAATTAAATAATTTATAATTATAAATCAAGGTTGATATATTGTAACATATTATGACTACTTAAATATTATGAATGTCAAATTAGTTTAACTTAACATATCTATGAATGGTTATAATATATAATTTAATCCTTTCATCATCTAATGTTCTAATTTGACATAAAGTATGAAATTAGTGTTTCTTCTTTTAAATCCATCCATGTTTGTTCTTACTAATTAGTATTGATATGTAATGGATATTTAAAAATACCTTTCCAAATCTCATTTCTCTCTAGTTAGATAATTCTTTAAATAAATACTGATAAAAAGATTAACAAATCCTTTATTGAATTAATTAACTATCTTTACATAGTTCATATTATATCTAACTACTACCGAATGAGTTATCCCAAATATAATAAGTCATAAATAGTATAAGAATAATAATTATCACATGAGATACTTTGGTAATCTCAAGTATAATGATCACTTATACAACCATCATAATGAAGAAATCTATAAACATAAAAGATATATTTCATTTGGAATTCTTATAATATGGCTACATTACAAGAGGTAAGACATTTAGTGAAAATCTTTTTGTGACTAACTATTGTTTCGTCACAAAAACGAGATTTTTTGTGACAAGACAATTGATTGATACAATTGCTTAGATCATTTGTGATGCTTTATATTTTTGTCACTAATACAATGATAATTGTGGCAATTTAGTTTCTTTCACAATTAAATTGTCACTATTAATATATTAATAGTGTTAAAATTTATTTTATC
>JANZXP010000002.1:16349337-16363926 GCA_027576715.1 Erythroxylum flavicans
ATTTTCAACATATAAAAGCCACAATTCTCAACAAAATCACATTCACAATTCAATTATAAATCAATTATACCCGGAATGTCTATGAATGCATGTACGATCATTTTAATGTGTGCAAAAATTCAAATTCACATGCGTATATGCTAACACTATGCATGAGCATGAAACGCATTTTTCTAATATCTCATTGCTATTTCTCAATTACGAAAATCTACGGTTCTAACCCTTAGTATATAAACGGGATGTTACAGAATTGACTAAAAGAATCTATGGCAACTTAAGCATGCACTTTTACTCTTTTGATTGGTAAATATGCATTATCTTTAGAAGAATAGTGACTAGTGGTAGACACAAGCTAGTGAGATTTTAAGGCTTTATAAACTGACACATCTATATCAGTCTCATTGTCTTTTGTTTATGTGTAACTTTCATGACATGTACATCCTGACTTTGCTTTGATTTTCTATTCAAGACCGCATTTCTATCACATGTGTGAACACAAAAATGATATAGGCATTCTTTGTTTTCATAAGTTGTGTTAGCCAAATAGCCTACCCTTTAATATGAAATTTCCTTTTGTTAAGCTTCCTTGAGCTTTATTAGCCTTTCTTTTTGTGCTAACCACATTGCATACTTTAAACTTAACTAAATGTCGTACCTAAGCCTTAAAGCTAGTGAAGCATTTGTTGATTGTTGATATTTGTGTGCATATGTGTGGGTTGATTATGATTTTTGGGATGCTATTTTATGTTATATCAATAAAATTCCCTTGTTGATGTAGCTTATTTCAATTTTTATCAAAAAAAGAAAAGAAAAAAAGAAAAGCAAAAGAAAAAGAAAGAAAGAAAAAGTTTAAATAAAATTGTTAAGGATGAAGAGCAATTGTTTTGAAAAGTTATTTATGATTAGTTTCTCCTCCTAACGTTGAATGGAATGGTTGACTTGAGTATAATGCATATGAGGTAGATGTTCCTTTGAAGGATTACTTCTTATCATTTCAAGGTATTTTTATCATCAATTTTTATGAGTAATTCCTTCTAATTCATTATGCTTCATGTGGTTTGTGGTGCAAGAGCTTGAATTTTAGCTGTAAAACATAGTTTTTGCATTCATTATAATTGATGGTACCCAACTTTGACCGAATGTTAGTTTTTTTTTTTGCATTTGATGTTGCATTGAGTGTTACTTGTGTTTTACTAGCTTTGATGGATTTTACACTACACTATCCAAATACATCTCACCTTCTCCTTTCCCATATTATAACCTTGAAAAGTATTTTGATTCATGATTATGCATCTGAATCTTAGTGGTGGAGAAATGAAATGTTATGCAACATTGTGGAATGTCTTGATCATAAATGGTTTTTTGAGTGTATCTATGGATATATCTTATTTAAATACATTTTGTCTAAGTCTGTCTTTAGATTGCTCACTTTCTAAAGGTGATGATTGTTAATTGACCATGAGTAGAAGCATTGATTGAGTTTTTGCTATTGTTTTTTAAAGTTATCCCTCTTTGCTTATGATTATTTGTTCTTGAAAAATATGAAAAATGAGTAAATTTTTTAGTTTATGAATTTGATTTTGATGTTTTGCCTGAGGACGGTCAAAAGCTAAATGTGGGGGAACTTGATATGTGCTTAATGCCGCAAGCTTGTCTACTCCTATTCATTGATTTGAAAAATAAACATTTTTCCACCTACACTATTCACATTCTCTTCACTACCTCCAAGCTCTCTATTCTGTTCTCCAGCCTTCCAAGCCACAGCTCTCCTCTTTTCCCATCTACCTACTATTCTCTTCATTGTAGCTGATGTGACAATTTAAACTCAATGGACCACCGTCACTGTTTATTCTTCATTTAACCTTTACGCACCTTCTATATGTTTTGGCCAAACGTTTGAATTTTAGGTTTGCGTTTCATGCATAACGTTTGCATGAAATGTAGACGTGGTATGCATTTATGCAACACAAACATTGTTTGCGTAAATGCATTTGCGTAAATGCCGACGCTGTTTGTGTTTTGCTTAACGTGTGCTGCTCCTTGGACGTTGCGTTTTGGTCTTTCTTAGCTTCCCATCTGCGCTGTCGTTTTACTTGGCTAGCTGTCCAGCATTGTCCCTTTGTCCTTTAACTCCCAGCTGCTACATGCGTCTTGCTCTATTGTTATTTTTTTTCATTTTTCTAGCAAACACTTTTAATTCTTCTTGTCTTTTAATTTTCTTCTTCTTACTGTATGAAGACAAGTGAAAATTAATCTTCAAAAATGACCTAAATGTAGTGCTTTTGACTCACTTTAATTTCTTTGCTTCCAAATTGTACCTAAAATCATATATAAATTAAAATGAGTATCTTAAGCATTTTTGTATCATTAATCCCTAAGTGTAAATGATTAAATGTATCAACAATTAAACACATATAAAGTCATCAGGTAAAGCCTGTGACTTTTGCCACCTATGCCAAAGCCTAGTTTTCAGTATACATAGAGTGTTTTGATAACATAATTACCATGAACAATTTTGAGGAGTGAACTTTAGGTTTTGGAAGAGACCTATAAAGGGCTAGGCTTCCTTGACCTAGTTCGGAGTTGATGTCAACGCCGAAGAACATGGTTAAGCATTCTCTCCATATGTAATATGTTCTTTCTCTCCTAGGAATTGATTATGTTATTATATATTTATTGTTTGGGTATTGTGCAAAGATGATCTTGTTACATTCATTGGATTGGTTTAGTATTAACCCATTACTAGGATCTTCAATATAATCCAAAATTGTTATATTGAGATTTGTTTGTAGCTACTAATGATATCGAATCATTAAGGATACAATCTATAATTGTTATGTTTCCAATTGATGCCGAATCATTAATGATAACGTAACATAGGTTAAATAACCCAAGCTTATGTGGTTGTTACTTTGATTAATCTATTTTCCTAGCTCGTAATTCGACCGTCCAATTAGATCTAAAGAGCTTATCCTAGGTTGTTTGATAGCTAGGTTCAATTAAAGAGCTTGTTTTAAGTAAACAAAACCTAAGAGAAAACTAGGCTTGACAAAGCTTTTTGCTAACCTATGATTAATTATTGCTAAGAGAGGTATGAGAATTATAATTCAATGAAGTATGTTTAATTATGTTTAGGCCGAGATTGAACCGATGATCGAGTCCTTAACGTATTCATCACTTTTCATCATTTTTAATGTTTTCTTTAATTTTTTTATTAGGAAGTTTTGTTTTATTTTCTTATTTGAAACCAAACTAAACCCCCCATATCCTAAACACCAAATTGGTGTTGTAACACTATAGAAAATAACTAGAATTAAAACTATAGCTAGTGATAAGTCTAGGTTAATCTTACAGAGAGTGTATGTAAAGTTTTTGCAATGAAAAGAATTGGTATTGAGGAAGGGGTGTTTGGTTTGGTTTCAAAAAAGAAAATAAAATGAAACTAATTAGTGAAGACAAATTAAAGAAAACATTAAAAATGATGAACACATTAGAGACTTGATCATCGGTTCAATCCCAATCTACACATAATTAAACATACTTCATTGAATTGTTATTCTCATACCTTTCCTAGCAACTATTAATCATAGGTTAACAACAAGCTCTGTTAACCCCTATTTTCCTTTAGGTCGTGTTCAATTAAAGCAAGCTCTTTAACCAAACCTAACTATCAAATAACTTAGGATAAGCTCTCTAGATTTAATTGGACAGTTGCATTATAAGTTAGGAAAGCATATTAATTAAGGTAACAACCACATAAGCTCGGGTTATTTAACCTAGGTTATGTTATCCTTAATGATTCGAAATCAAACAGAAACACAATAATTATGGATTGTAACCTTAATGATTCAATATCATTAGTACTACAAACGAATCTCAACATAATAATTACAAAATATAATGAAGATTTTAGCAATAGGTTTGTAATAAAACAATCCAATGAACACATTAAGATCATTTTTACACAATTGCCAAACAATAAATATAGGATAACATAATCAATTGCTAAGAGAGAAATCACACAATACATATGGAGAGAATGCTTAACCGTGTTCTTTGGTGTCGATATCACCTCTAAACTAGGTCAAAGAAGCCTAGGCTCTATAGGTCTCCAAAGAATGAGAGGTTTGCCCCTTCTTCTCTTTCAAAACTGAGACTTCACTCCTCAAAATGATTCATAGTGATTCTTCCATAAAAACACTCTATTTATACTTAAAAGTAGTTGAGCACAGGCGGCAAAAGTCACGAGTGTGACTTGATGACTCACGATCGTGAATGGATGATATGTGCTTAATTGTTGAAACATTTAATCCATAACAATTAGTGATTAATGTTTTAAAAATGCTTAAGACACTCACTTTAGTTCATATTTAATTTTAGTTATAATTTGGAAGCGAAAGAGCTAAAGTGAGTCGAAAGCACAATATTTGAGCCATCTTCTTAATATTGACGCTCACTTGTCTTCGTAAAGCAAGAACAAGAAGGATTAAAGCAAAACGAGACAAGAAACTACCAAAAGGAATGAAGAATATCATAATTCATGGCACGAGAATCATCTCACGCCCACAAAAAGATTTTCATGGGCTTGAGAGTGTTGTCACGCCCATGACAATTGTGTATGGGAGTGCACCAAATTACGCCCATAACTTTGTCACCTGTCCACCTGAAACCCTACTTTTTAATATAAATAGACATGATGTGACGATATAAGGCATGTTTCATTTAGGGTTTTGGTTTTAAAGGTGTAAGCTCTCAGTTTTGAAGAGGAGAAAGGGCAAAGTTCCATTCCTTTAGAGATTATAGAGGGCTAGCTTCTCGGCACCAATTCAGAGGTGATATCAACATTGAAGAACCCGGTTAAGAATTTCTCTCATTGTTTGTTGTTCTTTCTCTTAAGGATTCATTATTTTATCCTATGTTTGATGTTTAGGTGTTGTGTGAGAATGATTGAATGCTCTTCTTTGATTATTTTTATGTAAGAATCTCAATGCTAGAATTTTAATATAATCCGTAATTGTTATGTTGAGATTTCTTTATGTCAAGTAATGGTTTTTAATCATTAGGGATAATATAACCTAGGTTAAATGACTTGAGTTTGTGTGATTGTTGCTTTGATTAATCTGTTTTCCTAAATCGTAATGCGATTGTCCAATTAAATATAGAGAGCTTGTTCTAGGTTGTTCGATAGCTAGGTTTAATTAACAAGATATTCTTAATTAGACACAACCTAAAGGAAAACTGAATTTAACAGAGCTTATTGTTAACCTACAATTAATAGTTTCTAAGAGAGGTATAAGAACAACAATTCAAAGAAATATGTTTAACTGTGTGTAGGCCGAGATTGAACCGATCACTGGGTCCTCAATGAATTCATCACTTTTGTCACTTTTCATTGTTTTGTTGAATTTGTTTTCATTAATTTGTTTTCATTTTATTTCTTATTTGAAAACTAAACTAAACCCCCTAACCTAAACATCGACTGATTTCATTTCAAAATCTTTACACACTCTCTCTATGGGATTGACCTAGACTCACCACTGCTATAGTTATAGGTCTAGTTATTTTGAGTAGTGTTATGACTTGCTACATCAATTTTGGTGCCGTTGTTGAAGAGTATGGTTATTTAGTTTTTGTTTTTGATTTTAATTGGTGCTTTGTATATATTTGTTCATAATTAGTTCTTACATTAGTTTCTTAATCTTTTGACTTTTTGTTTAGTATTTATATGTTAAAAAAATTAAAATTACAAAGATGGAAGTAATTTTTTCTATAACTCATATTCTCAATCCTATAACCATGTTTGAAATGATCATACTAACTTTAGTTATGGATGGAATACCTAGTAGAATTACTTCTATCATAGTTTGTAGGATGCACAATAATTCCGGTATAAACCAGAAGCTTCTTATTATGACTAAGGTCCATCTCTAGAAGAACTAGTTAATGATGTCGTTGCTAATACTTTACAATTTTAACAGGAGGAAAGAGAATTTTGGTCTAGCTTCTATGATTTGGAGTGGTAGCAAAACTCAGGTACATTTTTAGAAGAATCAGTTAATGTTGTTACTGCTAATACTTTGCAATTACATCAATTCTAGGAGGATATGATACAATTCCATCAAGATACAATGTATAGACTCCAAAACTTAACAAGCCAGTAGGTCAACTGGTAGAAGCTATCAACCACCTAGCATCGCAAAGCGAAGAGGCAAAATTATCTCAACCTGAGGTATACCCAAGGGAAATTAGTACAAAGGCCTTACATAATGAAGAGGAGCTTGAGAATCTTGAGAATACTATTTAAGGAATTACTTGTGTGGAAGAAGTAGAGAAGGAGCTCGAAGCAGAAAGGGATACATCTTTTAGCTCGAAGGTAAATATTGAGTTCGTAATTGTTATTAAGACTGACTCTTTACCTTTATCTAACAGGTTAGAGAAATTGAAAGAAGAAAAAGGTGAATAGACATTCGAGATCTTTCCATAGTGCATGGACTCAGTAAAGATTAAGATTTTGAAGATAGGGAAGCTACTGGAGGTGGATGATCATCAACTTAGGCCCTATCCTGAAGAACCTGAAGCCTTAAAGCTAGTAGAGAATTTGTTGATTGCTAATGATTGTGGATGTACAAGAGTATAAGTGTGGGGGTGGGCATATGTGTGGAAAGTTTATAATTATTAGGATGTTATGTCATATCAATTAAATTCCCATGTTAATATAGCTTCTTTCATTTTTAATTAAAAAAGAGAAAAAAGAAGAGAGTAGAAAAAGAAAAAGAAAAAGAAAAAGAAAAAGAGAAAAAAATGTTTGAATAAAAGTATCAAGGAGGAAATACATTTGTTTTGAAAAGTTATTAATATTGGTTTCTCCTCCTAAAGTTGTATTGAATGGGTGATTTAAGTATGTTGCATATGAGGTAGAAGTTGTTTTGGAATGATCACTCCTTATAGTTTAAATGTATTGTTATCATCAATTTTTGTGAGTGATCCCTTCTAATTAGTTATGCTTTATGTGGTTTGAGGTGTTAGAGCTTGAATTTGGGAAGTGAAACAGGATTTTTGCATTCATCATAGCTTATGGTACCCAATTTTGAATGAATGTTAGTTTTTACACTTGATGTCGCATTAAGTGTTACTTTTATTTCACTAGCTCGATGACTTTTATGCTACATTATCCAAATACATCTCACCTTACCCTTACCCACATTAAGACCTTAGAAAAATCCTTTGATTCATGATTATGCATGTGACTCTTAGTGATGGAGAAATGAAATGATATGCAAAATTGTGGAATGTCTTGATCATGAATGGAATTTGAGTATACCCATGAACTAATCTTATTTAAACATCTTTTCTAAGACTACCTCTAGATTGCTCAGTTTCTGAAGGTGATAAATGTTGATTGATCATGAGTAGAAGGGTAATGTTGGATTCTTTCTATAGTTTTTGAATCTTTGCTTATGACTATCGATTATTGGAACATATGAAAAATAAGTAAATGTTTTGGGTCTATAACTTTAATTTAAATGTTTTGCCCGAGGACGGACAAAAGCTAAGTGTGGGGAAAATTGATATGTACTTAATTGTTTATAAATTTAATCCATGACATTTAGTGATTAATGCTTTAAAAATGCTTAAGACATTAAATTGAGTTCATATTTGATTTTAGGTACAATTTGGAAGAGAAAGAACTAAAGTGAGTCGAAAGCATAATATTTGAGTCGTCTTCCTAAGATTCACACTCACTTGTCATCATGGAGCAAGAAGAAGAAGGATTAGAGGAAAAGGAGACAAGAAAGTGCCGAAAGGAGTGAAGAATAACATAAGTCGTGGCATGAGTAACATCTCACAACCATAACAAATAAGTCATAGGTGTGGGAGTGCTCTCACGCCTATGATAATGCCACCAGTCCACCTGAAACCTATTTTTAAATATAAATAGACATAATGTGATGACAGAAGGCATGTTTCTTTTGGGGTTTTGGCTTTAAGGGTGTAAGCTCTCAATTTTGAAGAGGAGAAGGGGAAAAGCTACATTCCTTTGGAGACCTATGGAGGGCTAGCTTCTCGATGCCAGTTCAGAGGTGATGTCAACATCAAAAAACTCGATCAAACGTTGATCTCATTGTTTGTTGTTCTTTCTCTTAGAGATTGATTTTTTGATCCTATGTTTAATGTTTGGGTGTTGTGTAAGAATGATTAAATGCTTATTTTTATGTACAAACTCATTGCTAGAATTTCAATAAAATCCCTAATTTTTATGTTGAGATTTGTTTATAGCACTTAAAGGGTTTTAATCATTAAGGATAGTATAACCTAGGTTAAATAACTCGAGCTTGTGTGGTTGTTTCCTTAATTAATCTGTTTTCCTAAGTCATAATGTGGTATTCCAATTAAATTTACAGAGCTTACCCTAGTTTGTTTGATAGTTAGGTTAATTAACGAGCTGTTCTTAATTAAACACGGCTTAAAGGAAAACTGGGGTTAACAGAGCTTGTTGTTAACCTACGATTAATAGTTACTAGGAGAGGTAAAAGAACAACAATTCAATGAAATATGTTTAACTATGTGTAGGCAGAGATTGAACTGATGATCGGGTCCCTATTGAATTCATCACTTTTCATTGTTTTCTTTACTTTGTTTTTATTAGTTTAGTTTCATTTTATTTTCTTATTTGAAAACCAAACCAAACCCCCCATAGCCTAAACACTGATTCATTTCTTTTTAAAAGCTTTATACACACTCTCTATGGGATTGACCGAGACTCACTACTACTGTAATTGTAGGTCTAGTTATTTTGAGAAGTGTTACGTTGCGTTACGTCAGTGGCCTAGTTGATACTCACGACTATGAGCATCCCTTCTCACCCATGACAAGTTGTGTCATGGGCGTGAAAGATGAGTCACGACATGACAACTTAATTCATGGCCGTGACTTGCAATACTCATAGCCATGAGTATTGCATTGTACCATATACACTTTATGTTTTTACACTTTCTTATTTCTTCTTCACTCTATTCCTTCTCCTTCTTACTCTATGAAGACAATTGAGTGTGAATCTCAAAAAGACGACTCAAAGAGTGTGCTTTCAACTCACTTTAGCTATTATGCTTCCAAATTGTACCTAAAACTAAACATGAACTAAAGTGAATGTCTTAAGCATTTTGAAGCATTAATCACTAAGTATTATGGATTAAATGTATCAGTAATTAAGCACATATCACTCAGGTCTAAGGGAAGTCTTTTTAATTGACTTGCTCAATAAGAAATGTATAGGACCTTAGGCATCAAATCCAGGAGAAGTCTCTTCATCACCCTGTCTCAAATAAAAATATACATGCTTATATATATAAGAAGTCTCTTCAACTTCCTAACTTATAAAGAAAAACTTATTAACTTGAGTACTAAAAGTTTCGTTTTTGATCCAGTGTGAAGAAAAAATTGGGGGCAAATGATACACCCTTAAGTGTGAAGAACAAATTGGGGGCAAATGATACACCCTCAATAGGTGTACGAAATGAGCTTGATTTATTTAACACGAGCTAATACTCATTTTTAGTCTTGTGAGCTAAAACCACATTTAAGAGGCTTAATTATTTGAAAATATTAAATTCAATAAAAAAGAATTCATCCATATAAGGAGTTAGATTATTAATTAAAGGCTAACTAAACTTTTTAGTAAAAGTTAGATCTAAACTCTAATGTGGTAGTTAAAATCTAACTATAAAATTTAAAATATTGCTATAAAAGAGAGACACCTAAGGCAAATTATCATGATCATTATTATTAAACTAAATTAGATAACATACTTAGCACCCTTTATTTTTCACAAACCTATATTAAGTTCAGTCTATATTATATCCATAAATCAATCATAAAAATTAGGATGAATGTAAAAAAAAGCGATAAGAAAGTTCCATTTTTATTATGAACATGATATCCATTAATATTTTTTGGCTAATTTAGTTGTTCACTAAGTTGTATGCATACTTGGATCTTAAAAAACTTATTTTCTATTATACCTCAACCTTTATTTTATAACTATTTTTAATTATTACTATTACTATTATTATTATTGTTTATTTTAAAGAGAAATTAATTAAGCCAATCTTTTTATTTACCCTATAAGACAATAAGGCTAACATTTTATAAAAGCTAACCTCATTCTACAAACATTAAAATTTAACCTCTAAACTGTTGGGCCCCAAAATTTTTTATTTATTTTATTAAGTATGATTTGAATAAATTTTATGATCTTGCTAGTTAAATCATTTTATTTGGATTTAATTAGCATGTCAATGTTAGGAGGATTTATTGCTTGGATTGATGGAATTAGAAGTATTAAATAGAGAAATTAAGATTAAGTTAGAGTATAGCATGCTGTAAGTTGAATTGAAGAAGTAAGAATGTATAAGGGCAAAATTGGAAGATCACTTAAGGATAAAGGACATAAGGCTTATATTGGAGGGCAAAAGGGACATTGTATGATTTTTAAGAGTATAAGTTATAAGAAATAAAATTTTTATCTTGCTTGAGAAGAGAGAAGCAAGAAAATTGGAGGGAGAAAAAGAGAGAGAGGAGAGAAAGAAGAGAAAAACTAGGGTTTGTGAAGATCTTGAAGATTTTGAAGCTTCAACAAGTAAGTTACGCTTTAAATTTCATTGGTTTGGTTAAATGAAATTAAAATGAAGTAGAATATGGGTAAAGAGTTGTTGATGAATGATATAAGCAAGTGTTCTTTTTAGGGTTAATGATCAAATGTAGTTTATGAAATTGTTTTGAGTGATATTGGGTTGAAATGAAGTTGAAAATGAAGTAGAAGAGATGGTTTAGGCTTGAGATGGGTGATATATGAAATAGGGGAGGTTAAAAGGTTGAAAATGTAGCAAAACACGCTCTCGGAACATATTTTTGGACAAGTTCCCCATGGCGAACTTCTAGGTTTCGCACGTCGCAAAACATGTTCTCCGAGTGGGTTTCTGGATAATTTCGCCACAGCAAACTTCTGGGTTTAGCCGCGGCGAACTCAACTTTCCAACATAGAACATGCTTTGATATTTTAGGTATAACTTTTGGTGTAGTTATCCAAATCGATTGATTTTTAATTTGTTGTAAACTAGATACATAGGTTACAAATTGTATAAAGGAATTGAGTCTAAATTCAGTCTCTAAGCATTTCAATTTTAGGATGGAATCTGAACATATAATTTTGTTTCAGCATGAAAAATAGTTTAAATTGTTAAGGTGTAATCTTCCGATTGCTAAACCAAATTAAATGGAATTTTTGTTATTATTTAAGGTAGTTAAGTGAGGCAAGAGAGGCAAGAGGAGCAAGAGCAAAGACATCCCTAAGAAAGTTTATAAGCAAGGATTTTAAGGTGGGTTACACTTTTATAATTAAGTAATAAGCTCCTAATGTTTATTCTAAACAAAGAAAGTTTGAAATGTTTTCAATTGTGTTATAAATGTGCCGTTAAGGCTTATTGAATGCTTTGATAACGTGCCACATGTTTGTATATGAATTGGGTTATTGGTTTATGAAATGAATGATGAAAATGATTTTTGAAAGGATATTGATTTTTGAACGATATTATGGTTATGAAATCAAGTTTTGAAAAATGCCATTGAGGCAATATGTTTACGAATTGTGAAACGCATGATTATACGGGTTTGTGGTGGTCCCTTAAGTCAAGTACACTTTGATAAAAGGCTTCTCCCACCTACCCGGTAGTGCCATGGAGCTCCTTCATGGACTCCCATAAGTTCACGACTATGCAAAACCAATAAGTGGGATTGCGATAGTACGTTCTATTCACGGCTACACAGGACCTGTATGGGAAATGTGTGGTACATTCTATTTTGGATCCACCCAAACCATTCTAGATGTGCCTACGTGTTTATGATTTTTTTATGTGCTCTGTGTTGACCAACTTGTTTAATGCTTGATTTATATTGCTTACAAATTGTTTGATGAATCAGAATTTGAAAAATATGTGCTTTTTGATTCCATGTGAATTTTTACAATGATTTTGCTTATTACTGGTTATAAAATTGTTACCCACGAGCTTTAAGCTCACCGCCTCCCAATTCTATCCCATCTTTAAGTGAGGAGAAAGGGATCGAGTAAGTCAAGAGTCATGGCATCACTTCGAATCTGCATACTTTGGAATTTTGACTTAGGTTTTTGGAATTTAAGGGTTTAGCTACATTTCAAGTTTCTTTTGTATTTTTGCATTATGAAGTAAATGATGTATTGTGGTTTGAAATGCCATTAAACCTTTGTAAAACTCTTACTTTTGATATTAATGAAATATATGTTTGGATTTGTTTATAATTTTTCTTATTTTTGCAAAGTATCCATTTATGGAAATGAGATTAAGATTTTGAGAAACTGTTTCTGGTTATTATCCATTTTGTTTTTGGATTGAATTGAAGAATGTGGCCGAAGGATTTTTCTTTTAAATTTCCATACTCTAAGCCTTCCTCCACGTTCAAGATTTATGATCCCATGTCCGATGTTAGGCTCTGAAAACGGGGTCCAACAATACTAACATCAAACAACTTCAAGATCTCTATCTTTACCACTTCCAACATCAGAGGATTCAATATTCTTTATGATTCTCTTAATGGTTTGGATCCTTCTTCCAAAAGAATTAGATGCATAGATATTGAAGGGCTAATACCTTTAATGTCAGTCGTGGTCCACCTTATAGCTGTGATGTGGTCTTTAAGCAATCAAATGAGGCTTTCCTCTGTAAGCTTCATTAAGTTCCTTGCAATGATTACAGGAAGTGTCTCTCCTCCTAAAAACACATATTTCAAGTGCTTCAGTAATTGTTTCAATTCAACTGTAGGTGCCTACATAACCGAAGGTAAAGATTTCATATGAGCTATTAGTAGTTCAATACTTTGAAACACATGTCTTTTCAGCATTGGTTATAGTGATTGCAGTGTTAGCATAATTTTTTCCATCTCATCTGTAATGAATAAGTTAGAATTTTGCGAAATGTTTTCCTGCAAACTTATGAAAAGAATGACTTCAAACTCTTCTTTACCCTCCATATCAAAAACTTCTTAAGACAAGTAATCAATGAAATCAGTTGATAAAATATAATGAACATCACTAGGGTATCTCATAGCTTCAAAAATATTAAAGCAAACAACAATTTGACCTTCAAACTCCATAGTCAATGTTCCTACATCTACGTCAATCTTTAGTAAAAGGTTGCAAACTATTAGTAAAGTTTTTAATCACAAGAGAATGAGAATTTACCTTAGTTCCCTTTTCAGCTTCTCTCGAAAACACTTCAAGTTCCCTTTTAGTTCTTCATCTTTGCCAACAATTAGAGTCTTATATGTTTCCTTTATTTCTTTACCACATCTTAAAGTGATAGCACTTACATTATCTTTCAGGTTCACAATCGTTTGAGAAGGAAGTTTATTTGAATCATGATTTTCTAATCGTCTCATAGCAGTGGTTATATGACTCAATTGATTTTCTAGATTTTGAATGCTAACTATTGTTTGTTACTGAAATGTTTTCATCATTTCTCCTAATAAAGGTCCAGAGTTTGATGGTTGGCCTTGTCTTTGATATGGTTATTAGTAAGGGCCTTATTATGGTCCTTATTGTCGATAATTGTTGAATCAAGGATTCTTCCATCATGAATTCTGTGCATAAGAGTAGCTAGGATCATACTTTCTGGTGTGGTTGGCCCAGAAAACGTCCAAAAGCATTCATTTGTTCTGTGGAAGTCTCCTGTTAGGTTGGACACATATCAGTAGGATGTCCTACCACTGTGTAAATTCTACATACCTTGACTTGTTGAGCACCATTTGTAGCCATTTGTCTCACTAAAGCTATCAACCTAACTATTTGTTGCTCCAATATGGCTATACTAGCTTCACTGACTTTCAATGGTCTGGGTTCCTCTTGAATGTTGAATTGTTAAGAGTTAGCAACCATGTTGGAAATCAAATTTTTAGCTTCAATGGGTGTCTTGTCTACCAGTGTACCTTTACTTGTTGCATTTATCATACTTCTTTCTTGTGATTGTTGGATCGAAAACTTAAGAATGCAAGATTTGGCTAAAACGGTACATTTCAAAAACTTGTTTTTAGAAATCAAATTTCAGCGAAAGCAATATAACCAAATCAACATGTCAAGCTATAAATGATACGATATAAGGAAAATATTTAACATAAGAATAAGATGGTAGAAATATATCGACTCCTTTGCTACAACTTTAACTCCTCGCTATGCTATACTATCCTCGACAATGTATCCTCTCCTAGGTGATGTATCCTCTTCTCGTTATTGTATCCTCGACCAATCCGATCTACCACTTATTCTCCTTGGATAACATAGTTAACAAACTTAAAGAGATTTTGCCTTAGAAATGGAAGCTAAAGATGAGACACCTCCTATGCAAATTTCATCTGTCTCGTGTAAGATAGGAGAGAGAGAGATAAAAAATCAACAACCCCTTGTATTCTCTCTCTCAGTTTTAGTTAAGCCTCAAAGAAAGAAGTGAAGTGCATCCAATGCATCACATCCTTCCTTAATCAATCATAAAGAAGCCAATAAATGAG
>JANZXP010000002.1:16375464-16391266 GCA_027576715.1 Erythroxylum flavicans
CTCTACTGTAACAAAAAGCTCACAATATCTTTCTAGTGAGAGAAAGAAAAGGCTAAGAGCCTGGAGAGGCTAAGATAACAGAAAGAATACTTTGTGTAAGAGACCTGAAGAGGCTCTGGAATGGAAGAAAGAATACTTGTAAATTTGTTGAAGTATAATGAAAACTCAGACGAACTCTGAGGACTGGGCGTAGCCTACGGTTTGGGGTGAACCAGTATAAAAATCGCAGCGTCTATCTTCTATCCTTTTACTTTATTCTGTTTTGTTTTTAAACAAGTATATAGAAGTTATTTACGATTTAACTACATAACTAATTTTGTATAACTTTTGTGGTATTCTTTTAACAAGTTAGAGAAGTTCTTAACAAGATTTATTAAAGATTTTGTATTCACAAAAAGCATACACAATTCAACCCCCCTTCTTGTGTATATCATATATTGTACGTGAATTATATATTAACGTGTGATTTACTTCACGGAAGTCCTATGCTGATTTGAAAAGGAAGGATATTGAATATCAAATTGGTGACAAGGTGTTCTTGAAAGTGTCACTGTGGAAGAATATACTTCGGTTTGGTAAGAAAGGTAAGCTCAGTCCGCGATATATTAGTCCATATAAGATTCTTAAGAGAATCGGACCAGTAGCTTATCAATTAGCTCTTACTGAAGAATTGGCCAAGGTACATGATGTATTTCATGTTTCCATGTTAAGAAGATATTGGTCTAATAATACACATAAGATTCCTATGTAAGAAATTCAAGTACAAATGGATTTGTCTTATGAAGAAGGGCCTGTGTCTATATTAGCCAAAGAAGTCAGACAATTTAGGAATAAGCAAATATCTTTGGTGAAAGTACTCTGGCAACACCATGGACTTGAAGAAGCAACATGGGAACCAAAAGAGACCATGAGAGCTCAGTATCCTCAACTATTTTAATTAGGTTTGAATTTTTAGGATGAAATTCTTCTAAGGGACAGAGAATTGTAAGGCCCCAAAATATACCCTAGATGAAATGTTACATATTTATGAAAGTACATGTAGTATATGAGTTAAAATTGTGCTATGATTTGAAAGTGAAAGGCATGTGACTTAAATTTGAGTATTGATAGACCAAATTGGAATTAATTGAAGCCATTAGAGAATTGAGGCATTTAAATGTACATTTGGACTAGGAAAAATGGTCAAGAGACAAGTTAAGTTTGTACATGAAAATTAGAATGATTAAGCCTATGAGTTAATGACATTTGGCATAGCTAATGCATTGACATTTGGCATCACTCATTATGTGACAAATAGCAGCATCATAAGAGGACAAGTGGCTCGATTAGAGGGTTACAAATGGCAGCTTGAATGGAGGGCAAATGGACTTCATGCTATGGTGTTAAGTGCCATGTGGTGGTAATGACACCTAGCACTCATAAATGCTAAATCGCCTAAGCCATTTGGTGATTCTGTAGCACTCTCTCTACTCTTGCATTTTCTCCACTGAAACCACTCTCTCTTCCTCTCAACTTCTGGAATTTTACTAAAGTTTGAATCATCAACACTTGGAAGCTTTGTAAGTCATTTTATCATGAATATGGTCTTGTAATTGTATGTGTTATTATCTTGTTGGTGCTAAAAGTTGCACTTTAATCTTAAATAAGAGCTGATTGCTAGGAAGTGTTGGTGTAGCTGGATCTTTGAAGTGATTTAGAGTTGTTCTTAGAAGTTTAAAAAGGTAAGGGAGTACCAAACTTGGTATCATGATATAACATGTATTGTTTGATGTTTGAAGTGGATAAAATGTGTACTGAATTAATGAATAATTGTGGTTAGAAACTAGATACATGCTGGATACTCATTAGAAGGTGTAGTTCCACTGAACAAGAATCGGTATTTCAACTATATCTTGACCTGTAGACATCAAAATAGGATGATTTGAAATTCTGATTAAACTAGATACATTTATCTACAACTCTAATGAAGTAATCAAATTTGATTTCTATCACTAAAGGTTTTGAAAATTAGCTTGATGTTGCATTCTGGTTATTGTCCACGGTTGAGAACAGTCTGTAGTATTTTGGGTATAAATCTTGTAATAATGAACCAAATTGAATTAACTTTATTTCGTTTGAAACTTAAGATATAGAGGAACATTTTTTAGAAGAAAATATTGTCTAAAAATGTCAGTTTCTAGGTCAGAATCTCCATACAAAACGGATGTGAAAACAGTTGTTTGAAGATTTCAGATCACTTATCTCACAATTGTGTGAAATGATTAAGAAGGTGAAAATGGGGTTTTGTGCAATTGGAAAACTATATAAGGTTCAGTTATAATAGGACTTAAATGACCTTGTTTAAGGTGTGTTTAAACTTAAATCGGTATCCGAAGTAATTGAGTAATAGTTAGTTTAAGTATGCATTATTAATGGAGATGATAATATAAAGGATGTATGGTTTAATACTGATGAATACAAAGTTGAATTGCTTGGTGTGATCATAAATGAATGAGTTCCTAAGGCTTATGTATTACGAATTGGATATAGATGTTTGTGAATTGAGAATTTCTGCGATAATATTGTGACAATTCCGTACCATCAGTTGTTTAACAAGTTTGATAGTTGGGGTTGTATTGGAAATGCTTTTTAATTGTGTGCATATACATAATGTGAGATGACTCAACACTTTTATTGATGCATAATTGCACATATTTGTATTTATAAGGTATGTTATGTTTGATCAAATGTCAATGAATAAGTTCATTTGGAGAAAAATAGAATAAAGACATATGTTGTTCTTTATCTTTTCCTTAAAATTCTGAAAGCTGAAATGGTTTGTTTTAAAAATGCTGAGTCCTAGTCGTGGGTAAATAGGCATGCCTAAAAAGGTTAGCAGCTGCTTCTATAATTAGACACTAAGGTGTCTTCTATAACCAGACACTAAGGTGTCTTTTGTGCTAGACACTCCGGTGTCTTCTGATTTTAGATGTTGTTATGTCTTCTGTTTCAAAGACTTAAGTCTCTTCTGTTTCAGATACCAAACATGGTATTTTCTGTACTGGTCCCATTACCCACTTTTGTAAAAAGGATTAGCATGCTAATTTTTTTTGTATTTTGTTACATGCTCAGTTCTGATATAATCAAGCTCTGTTCTGAAATAACTAAGTTTTGTTCTGATATAATCAGATACTGTTTTGATACAGACAAGTTCTATTCTGGTACTTTAAAGTTTGGTTCTAAAATTTTGGTATTATGTTCTGATACTTGTAAGTTTTGCTCTAAAGCAAATATATCTTGTTTTGATTTGGCATATTATGTTCTGAGATACATATTGTTTGGATTGCACTTTTATATGAACTATTAACGATTTTTTGAAATGTGATATGATTCGGTATATGCGAATGTTAAACAACTGTTAGAAACAGTCACCAAATCATATCTTGTTAGTTATTCCCCACTAAGCTTTATGCTTAGCACAGTGGTTTTACCTCTATGTAGGTTCTGATAAGAAGGTTTAAAGACTAGGACAAAGACAACATCAATGGCCAAAGAAGGGTGTGTTTTGTTTTAGCAAGACATATATTACAAAGCTTCCAAGTGTTGATGATTCAAACTTCAGTAAAATTCCAGAAGTTGAGAGGAAGAGAGAGTGGTTTCAGTGGAGAAAATGCAAGAGTGGAGAGAGTGCTACAGAATCACCAAATGGCTTAGGTGATTCAGCACTTATGAGTGCTAGGTGTCGTTACCACCACGTGACACTTAACACTATAGTATGAAGTCCATTTGCCCACCATTCAACCTGCCATTTGTAACCCTCCAATCAAGCCGTTTGTCCTCTTATTATGCTGCCATTTGTCACATAATGAGTGATGCCAAATGTCAGTGCATTAGCTATGCCAAATGTCACTAACTCATAGGCTTAATCATTAATCATTCTAATTTTCATGTACTAACTTAACTTATTTCTTGACCATTTTTCCTAGTCCAAATGTACATTTAAATACCTCAATTCTCTAATAGCTTCAATTAATTCTAATTCACTAACTATGGTTCATCAATACCAAAATTCAATTCACATGCCTTTCACTTTCAAATCATAGCACAATTTTAACTCATATCCTACATATACTTTCATAAATATGTAACATTTCATCTAGGATATATTTTGGGGCCTTACATATCTATTCAACTTTGTTCATCTTATAGAATGATCAATTCAAAGAATATGATCAATCACATAGGTGTGTACATAATAGTGTAAGCAATACTTATTTTTAGACATACTTCAATATATGCCTATATGGTCTTTGAATGGTCAATTAAAAGAATAGGCTCAAATTCGGGCATCTATCAATTTTAGTGATTTTGTTCTAATATTTTTCCTAAAAATCTTATCATCAACCTTTACTTTAATATGACAATACTAGCATTGAGTATAAAATATATCATGCTTTAATACACATTATACCACAAATTGAAACATACAATACCATGCCTAAACAGTTCTGGCATGATATATGACTATCAAAGTTTAGATATGTTAAGTATTAGTCAATGATAGTTATCCAATTTTTGAGAAAAATAGAAATTTAATATGTGAATGCGGGACTAAAAAGATTAAGATGTGGTTACGGGGCATATTTTCATTAAATTAAAGAAGTTATGGCGAACCACTATATGAATGACAATCAATTGTCCCACCTTTATTACAAGTACCAGATATTTTTATTTTGCAAAATAATTGGTGTTAGGAAAATAATGCTTATGAAAATTTACAAAACAACATGTAATCATCCTAACTGTCTTGTATAACCCAAAAATTACCAACCCTAAAAGATTGGTAACTTGACTGTTAATTTTACCATTTTTGTCTTTATAGGTCTTTGTGCTTATCCTTGTTGTCATTAATGACGACCACTTTAACCTTTTATATCTTTATTGAGATGCTTTCCTCAGTCAACGCACATCTTTTATTCTTTTTATATATATTAGTGCTAGAAATATTATTCAATGTAATGTCAACACCGAGGAACTGTAATTATATGATCATGTGGAAACATTTTAACACAAAAATAAATTTGATTAAGAGAAACACATAAATTCTTGCACACAAATTATGTTGTATTTCATTATTTGAATGGAACAAAATTACTTGTGACTTCAATACTTGGTTTTCCTAAAAAGTCTTTAGTTTTATGTGTTTTTGTAGCGGCAACTAAAACTTAAGTTCTTTAATATATTTTTGTACAATGACATAATTTTCGAAATTTATGCATACCCATATTTTTGTGCTTATTAGGTGGAAAAAGTGGATAAAAGAAAATATTTTCATATGTCAATGATACTATTTACTAAAAAAAAAGATGGTTAATTAATATTTTCATACAACATATTTTGTCATCTTACAATGTAAAACCCAATTATTTTACTTGTTATATCTATATAAGCAATATAGTGTGTATCTCTTCTATCTTAATTATGTAAATCATGGTATAACCTTATTTCTAACTTTACTAGAACTAAGTGATTAGATATTTATTCTTATAGCAAGATATGTATAGTGTGAATTTTACCTAAAAATGACAATTTATGTTGGAAACAAAGCCAAGAGGCATCAATTAGGTTTAGTGGACAGTGTATACCTATAAAAGATTATGGGATTGTTTCCATAATGTACTAAACCCCTACGTGTGCTCTAAGATAATGTACATTTCATGTCAATTTATTGGGATCAATATAGTTGATGGGCCATATGGGATGGTAGGTATAGACACTAAATACATTTATACCCACAGTTTAAGGCTAGTGATAAACAATTCTTCTTGGTTTTGAAGTCCATAGGAAACATCAAAACTAAAGTTCCATAGGTGTAATTATGGAAAAAAATTGTTGTTATATAAGGTTATGTGACTAGGCATAGTTTCTATATGTATGTCATTATGTTCATCAAAACATTTTTATAACACAATTCACACCCATATTATTTTAAATCTTATAAGACTAAATTAGAAGTTAAGATATCATCAATTCTTTGTCTAACTTGCCTTATATGATATGGGAATCTTTGAATTCATGTTTGCATAAAGTTTTAGTAGGTGTTTTAGTATGTTTTTAGTTGTTAATTAATTGATTCATGCATGTTTAGGTTTTAAATTGTGTTATTTGGTTAGATATTTGAATTTTGACTGTTATATGGGTTAGAGCATGCTAGTGAGCTTTAATTTTGTATTTTTGAGGTGCCTTAATATGTTTGTTAGTGTTTGAGATCAGATATCAAAGAACATAGGAGATTCAGAGGAAGTTTGGAGGAAGACCCAAGGCCACGATTGTGGCCTATGGGCCACGATCATGAGAAAACCTTTTTTGGGGGGCCACAATCGTGACAGAGACCAAATCAGCTTGCCACGATAGACTGACTCCTAAACTCAACTTTTTGAGGGATATTTCGAACTTTTGGGTCCTGTTAAAACCTAGTCTAAATGGAAAAAATTATAAAGAGAAGAGAAGAAACCCTAGAAAGAGAGCCTCCATTTGCTACATTGAGAAAGATCCAAGGAAGGAGAAGAAGATGATGAGAGAAGAGAAGAGAGGAGGACGGAAGAAGAAGGGCTGTTGTTGCTATTGTTTTCCCAGACTATCTCGACCCCTTCCAAGTGACCCGTCATTTCATCTTTGTTATTCTTTCTTTTGAATGTATCACATAGATTTGATAGTGATGGATTTAGGTTTGATGATGATTTCTAAACTCCTTTAGGGATTTATTCTTGAGTCAATGTTAATATGATTTCTTTTGATGTTAATACATTGGGTATTGTGATTATTTGCTGTATTTGCATGCTTTGGTAACAAATCGAGAGAGTGAATTGATAACAAAATGATTAAATTGGGTAATGATAGTTAGACAATCTAATAGATCACACAAATAATCAAATCGGTAATTTATACAAAGAGAGATCTCATGTAATGACCCGATGGTCTATTAGAGGGCTTAAGATCTAATTAGATGTGTGGGCTTTTTGGTTAATTGAGAGATTTGCAATTTCACAATTCAATTGGGGTTTATGATTTAGGGTGTAATGATTATAACTTGAGAGAGAATAATCTACCCTTTAGAAATTTATGATCGATACCAAACAAACTCAAAAGAATCATGTTAGCATTTAATGATAGGATAAATCCCCCTTCTCATAATCTACTAATCTTCCTTTGTTTGATTTTTGATTGTTCATTGGTGGTGCTCCATTTTGATTTCTTTGTGTTAATTTTACAATTTCATTTTCAATCAATCCATATTCACTTATTTACTTTTTTGTTTAGTTTTTCTTTTCATTTTAATTATCCTTAGACAACTTAGAATTTGATTAGTTCACTAACTTCTTGAGGGATCGATACGTCATCTACTACACTCACAACCCCTCCACTTGCGACATATTGAGGATAAGAAATTGTAAAACTTACCCACTCGATCAAGTTTTTGGCGCTATTGTAGGGGAGTTAGTATGATTAGTTTAATTGTTTTAGTTTAAGGAGTTTTTGCTACTTTTGTGTCCGTGCAATTATATGAACACAAAATTTACTAAGAGTTTGAGTCGGATAACCCAAACTTTAGAACTTGACATCACCTGGTTAGAGTGAGTAATCTGAAGAGCCAGACATAAAGAAGAAGAAAATACCAAAGCAACCATGGCTGAGTAATTTCATCAAGAGTTCAGCAAGGAGGAAACCAAGGGAACCAACCGTAAACCCTCATGGATTTCATGAGACTAAGGTTCAACGCGACCAATCAAGGTGTCACTAGACCACCTATTCAAGTAACTTCGTTTGAAATAAAACCAGGTCTATTAAACATGTTGTAAACAAATATTCAATTTTACGTGCTAACTAATGAGGATCCTAATGTTCATATAGTCAATTTCTTAGAAATATGTGATACTTTCTAATATCATGGGATGTCGGAAGATGTCGTTAAGATGAGACTCTTCCCTTTCACACTAAGGGATAGCTAAGATATGATATTACTCACTAAGTCCTATGAATGTTACAACTTGGGAACAATTAGTGTGAGCATTCTTAGATAAGTACTTCCCCCTCACAAAGACTACAAAGATAATCAAGAAAATCATAAACTTTCAACAAAGTGATGGGGAGTCACTTTAAACTTGGGAAAGGTACAAAGATTTGCAAAGAAAATGCCCTCATCATAACCTACCTAAGGAGTTCCTTTTACAAACTTTCTGTAATGAAGTGAATCCACATACTCAAGGCACCGTTGATGCAGCATCAAGATGATCTTTGATGAGGAAGACGGTGGATAAAACGGAAGAGTTGTTAGAGGAATTGACTAGTACCAGTTATCTTTGGACAATGGATAGGAGTAGATGACATACGACCCTCTACAAGCAAAAAGGAGCTTTAGCTATTGATGCAATCACTAAAATGTAAGCTAAGATTGATAATTTAACCCGACAGCTAAATAATATTAAGCCTTTCAAACTAAAGAAGAGGAGTGATTATAAGAGCTAGTTTCATAATGTTAGTAAATAAAACATTATGAAACTTCATAATAGAGGATGAGCCTTAGAGCAACTGGTAAAGTTATTCCTTTGTGACCATAAGATCACAGGTTCAAATCACAAAAACAGTCACTTTGTAAAAATACAAAGGAAAGACTGGGTACCTTATGACTCTCCCCAGACCCCTACAATGTGTTGTGCACTAGGTACGTTAACTTTTAGACTTTATACGTTGATTTAAAATGCTAATATAGTGTTCACGTGAATGACAAATTACAAATTAATTATAATATATTCAAGTATTTAGTAAGCTAAAAATTACATAAAAAATATAAACTTTACCTTTATATTATCACTCACAACTCAAAAGTCATATCTTAGATTTATACGTTGATGGAAATAAAAAGGTTAAAGGATAAGAAATACACCGAAGGCTTAAAATAAATTTATAAATACATGAAGTAAACGTTAACTTTAAAAGTTAACATCAAATTTAGGGCCTGAAAAGTTAACTTCCTTTCTTGACAATACTACCGCTACCCAAGAAAAAGAGATTGTTGCTTCCACTTATCTAACCGCCGTTAATTACGATCTTCTTCCTTATTATTCTTTTAAAACAAATAACATAGAGATGGACATTGGATTAATAAAATAATTGTTATTTTATTCCAAATTTAAGCTTAAAAAGAAAATGATGGTAGTTCTCACCTCCAGCCTCTAACAATTACATGACCATCTTATTAAAAGACGGAGTGGCGCATAAAAAGGAGATTGTAAAGATTAAGATTATTTCTTTTTATGATAATGAACATATTTGGTTTTGTTTTTTATTATAATTAATACATTTACTCTTTTTTATCATAATTTACATATTTATTTTACGGATATTAATATTATCTATATGTTCATATTATTTAGGAAAAGTGAATAAAGCATCTCGCATTTCTTCGATGTCATACAATGGACGGTAGATTTGACTTTGGGTAGATGGTCCTGTTCTTTTTAAATAATTTCCATACCAAAAATAGTGGCAACTTTCCGAGTCATCATCAAAAGAAAGTCAATTAAAGACAGAGCGCGTGGAGAATTAGCTAGGGACGGACTTGGTTGAGTGTTGGGCAAGTCGAGCGGGCCCACCCTAATCCTGAAAAGGACAACTTAGCTCCCGGTTTTTAGGAAGTGTTAGTTCTTCGGCGCCAGATTCTGGTCAAATTCGTTGAATGGTTTCTGGTTTTTAGTTTATTAACCACAACTTTCAAGTTTAAGCCGGGGGTCAACTTTTATCAGTTGATGAATTACATTCTGACATAATTAATATTTGTTTATAAAGTGGGAATCGGGATTCGAGAGTCGTATTAATCACATAGAAGGACCAAAATAACTGAACCAATTTTATGTGTTTTTAAAACAATTTTTTTCAAAAAAAATATCACATTTGGTTTCTCCACCTTCCTCAGTGTTTTCAAAGTCTCATGTATTTTTAACGTCTTCTGTGCTGCGATTTCTCCAGTTAGAAGAAAAAGAATTGTATGACTTTTCTCGCTAAAATAAGATATGATGATAGAGATCATATATATTTCTGATTCATACTTTTGAGTATTTGATATTGAATTTAGATTTGACATGATTACAATGTTCATGGCATGATAACAAAGAGATTTTTAGTAAAAATGGTTAATCTTAATGTATACAAATAGTTTGTATGTGTTGGATCAGGGGAGACTTATACTTAATAAAAGTGATAAGAACATAAAGTTAGATAACTGAGACTATCTTTTTATTATATGTTGGTTAAATTAACACAATTAGAATCATAAAGTTACATATAAGGATATATGTATCCTTTTAATTATGAATCATATAAAATTTGTGAGATTTGTTGGGTTGAAGAATAACTAAATCAACTTTAGGTGAAAGGATGATGATGGTATTAAATTGTTAAACTTTATACGTGTGATTTGTTAGATGTAATAACAATTCAGAAAAGGATGGTAGTTGTATTTCATTAAATTTAGCAATAAATTTATGTTATATAGTCATTATATTAAACGAAATATTGGTTTAAATTTTATAGAAGTTCGAATATTTAAACCTAAGTAGAAATTAAACGTTTAGAATGTTGGAGTACGTCAATGAGATCAATGTGGTGACATATAAATTTTTTAGTTATCTTTAGGGAATGAAATTCTTTAGTAAATACTTTTGTAGCTAAATTCCATAATAGTATGGATTTATATTAGGAGAAAACACAATATGAAATATTGTATGATGTAATATTTATTTCTTCTATAGCTAAATTTAGTACAATAATTTACAATTGGTACTTATAATTAAATCAAATTAACAAGATTCTATATTATATATGGAATGGTAAGACTTAGAAAGAGTCAAAGTAAATGATTTTAGCATGTGATGCTTAGTTGAAACATATGTTATCTATTAAGTTTAAAATCAAATCGACTAATAAAAAATTGTGATATATCTAATTGATTGGGATATAATCTTCTAATGAATAAATTGTTTGTTTCAATAAATATTTATAAGAAAATGGTTCTCAAGATAAATAGTTGGAGTAAGATGAAATTTGAATAAGTTCAAATCTCATGACAATACAAGGAATCAAAATTAGTGCATTTATTGATACATTTGATGTATAATTGAGCTACAAGATGTTGAAAGATTCATTTTCATGATAAATTCAAATATTTTGTTTTAAAGATGATTGTGAATTTATTACGTTTACAAGAAGGATAATGGGAGTATAATTGTCCTCTTCAGTGGTAGTATGTAGAGGCATACTACTCATTGAAAACAAAAAATTTATATTTTCAATTGTTAAATATATGATAGTCTAATAATAACTCTTATTTGATATGAAAAGGTAACAACTTGATTCTAGAAAATTAGATCTATAGAGATAAATATAGAAGTTGTTTACCTATTCTAAGTCTAAGTACATAAGAAATGTACCAATGGTGTTTAGTATTTAAGATATCTCATAGTTATGAAGTACTAAAGATATTTATTATTCTATGCATGAGTTGATATTTAAGTTCAAAATTACATGAATATTAACTTTAGAAGTAAATCATTGTTAAGTTATATTTTACTTAGAACAATATTATTTTAAGATTGGAAAAGTTTTAATGTAATAATAAAGCTAAAAAATATTTTTATTTAGTATAAATGATTACTTAGATCAAGAAGTTCTTCAATAAAATTGGTATACTTCCTTAAATTATTTAGACAATAATGTAATGTAGAAATTATGAGTTATTGGGTATACAAAAGGAGCTAAGGTCTCATCAAAGATCCAAGTATATATTTAAGCAACTTCTCTTAATTACTATGATAATTGAGATAAAAATTAGATTTAAGCAACTGCTCACTAGAGATTCTTATAGAATTTTATCACTAAATCACTTTCGTAACAATAACATAATCGTGATATAGTAATATAGTATAGGATACTTAATCAATTGGCCTAATGCAAGTAGGAGATTGTTAGTTTATGCCCTATAACCAATCAGCTGATTATAGTTTAATGACATAATTATTTAAATACATTCTTTATCTTATACAAATTCATATGTATGTGATAAAGTCCATAAGGTTAATAAATATTACAAATGAAATTATGATGGGATCATAATTATGATATTCATATTATATTTATGTACTATCTTTAAATTATTTTTAGTCATTGTTTTATTGAGATTGGACATTAATGGAGTACAAAAAAATTAACACACATTATGTTTCTTTCTTATGAAAGAAATCGTCAATCTAATAAATTAAAGTATAGAGATATTTAAATAAACATTTGAGTGCTTGCTAAAGAACATATTCATACTACCAACCCACATGAGAATTCCATTTAGATTATTACTTGTATATTTATAAACATTCTTATTATGATGATTGTATAAGTGATTTTTTGACTTGAAACCTCCAAAATATCTCGTACAGGGATTGCTATTTTTTGATATTATTTATGACCTATTCTAATCAAAAGTAACTCAGTTGGTAGTCATTAGATATAGTATAAAATATATGAAAGCTGTTAAGTGATTAATATATGATTTATCACCCTAAAGTGATTAAGGAGAATGTTATGTTGTTTTGAATTAGTATTGATTCGAGAAATCCTTAGCTAAGGTAGAATAATACTTTGAAAATAACTTTCACGTATCATTAATTAATCAATTACTAATGGTGGAGAACTAACATAATTAAACTCAAATAAAGTAAGAATTAATTCTGTAGTCTATGTTTAATTAAAATATTATATGATGAAAGGATTAAATTGTATGAAAAAATCAAGCACAGAAAGATTAGTCAAAACCACTTTGATATTTTAAAATATTTGTGTGTCCATAATATATAGTTAGACGTCAATCTTGATATAGGGAAATGAATTTTTAATTAAATAAGAATTAAAGGAGTTTAATTTATCTAATTTTAAATATAGTTTAGGCTTATAATTTATATCTATTACTAACATATTTAAGAATATAATGGGTCATACAAAAACCAGGTTTAAGAGAGAAATTGTGTTTTAGTCAAATTAAACTTAATTATAAAGTTTGAGAAACTTTATGAGTATTTATGAGATATTTAATCAATAAAGGTCAATATAAGATATTGAATTTTATTTACATCCAATAAGTATTTAATCATAATTAATTGTAATTCTAATTAAAGTTTAATTTAAATTATTATAAATAAACTTAGGCTTCAAGAAAGTTAGAACTTCTTATCTAACCTTCTCTACACTAGTTGTATAGTTCTGTCAAATGTTCTTTGAATATTGTTAAAAACCAAACACATGTACAACTATGGTACTTAAAAAGAATCAATTTTAAGAATGATTCAATGGAAATAACAAGAAAATTATCAAGTTTTACAATAAAATACAAATTATAATTAATGATTTATTATATTTTACACTTTATCATATTATAGAATTTAAGTGCATGACTTCCGGGATAATCAAACAAAAAGATTTCATTTGTGTGCGTGATGAGATCATATTTCGATTTTCCAATAATGAAATGTAATCGTCACTATCTTCCTCGTCATCCAATATTTTAAACGAAGGATTACATAAATATTCATTTAGGAAGAGGTTATTGCTAGAATCTGAATTTACAAAAGCTCAACCGGTCATATAGTTCTTGCTTTTTCTTCTTTTGATTATTCGTCAACATAATCATGAGTTCATGATTCTTTGTTCATGCATGTATCAGATGAAGCAAAAATAAGAACTTAAAAAGAGTTTACTTGCCCCTCTCGGTCTCGCACTCGCAGTTACGATGTCTTGCTCCAGTTGGGTGGTGCATTTTTCCTTTTCTGGAGTCAGGCGTGAAGAGGAAAAGGTGAGAAAAATTTCCAAGCTTCAAAAGTAGAAATGATTATGTGAAATAGGTGGGTGAGGCAGCCATTGATTCCAGCAATTTAGTGAAGGAGAAAGCTCAAACCCTTCAATCAAGTGGACCATCCTTGCAACGTAATGTTGCTTCACATCAATGTCAGTCACGCTTGTGAAATTTAAGCGCTTTTTTCCCAACCAAAGTCTTCTATTACAAACCATAGCTAGATTTAATTGGGAAGAGCTAACAGACAAGCAATTAATAGTGCATTTACAATTCTTTGAACTTTAGCATGCAATCAACAATAAGACATCTTTTATGAACTGCTTGACTTTGAGAGAGCAAGTTTACCAGTAAAGACGCACGTCTTTTAAATTTGTATATGTTTAGCTTGCTTTAGACTCACTATCCAAGTCATACCATAAACAAACAAGATGGGGAAAAGTGAATTTTATGTAAGATACAAAGCATTTCGATATGAAAGAATAAGTGTGATCACATGGATAACTGATATTCATTCGCCAAAAAAAAAAGGAGAAAGGAAGTGCCAGAAGGAATTTAGATCCATTTCCATGGGAGAGTGATGGGACAACTGTCGCTTGAATTGACCCTCCCATCATTCTCATAATGTTATGATATCGTAAAAGATTAATTTAGAAATATTATCATACATTATGCAAGCAATGTTACAGTCCTTAAATCTTCACTAAAACCAGAAAGACCTATTTGGTGAGCACATGAGCATCGTTGAAAAAGGCATTCCAACACACACATACAAACAAACACCTAATAGAGAGAGGGTAAGACGAGGACCTGATTTCTCTCGTCTCCTGCCATTGCAAGATATGCTCCATATTTTTCCCTCTTCGAGTAAGACATGGACCTGTTTTCTCTCGTCTCCTGCCATTTCAAGATATGCTCCATATTTTTCCCTCCCATTCCATTTGTACGGACACGCTCTTCTTCACTTGCATTTTCTCTCTATTCTCTATTATTATCATTCCCAGTAAGAACCAAAATTGCCATATTTCGTCATTGGATGCTGCCACTACGTGATGCGATAATCGTTATTTTGTATTTCTTCAACAGCAAACCTACTTTTCTATAAACCATTTGAATTAAAGTTCATTATTTTAATCTTTAAAAATGATTAATTAAATATTACTTAAATCAAATTCTTCATAATTTATTAAAATATATAACTTATAAGTTATTACATGTAAATGATGATTTATTATATCAATTCTAAACTTTATTAATAAAATTTTAATTTCTTTTTGTTACATTGAACATTTTTATCTAGGAAATGTCCATTAAAAACAATTATTTTAAGCAAATCTCAAAACAATTTTCAATCATAGTAAAAAGATAGTTATTATCATAGTAAAAGATATGAAACCAAACATAAAGTGCCGATGATTACAGTAACACTAACACAATAGCTTGCTTTTAGGTAACGATAGCACACTAATAATTATATGATTGTTTTCTAATATATAAGTAATTTGAATATTAAACAAAAGAATGTCGTATTGGATTTTAATGCCGATCGATACAACTCTTGATAAATAGTAAAAATATAAATAAAATGTATTAAATTTTTTATGTAATTAGATTATACAAAAGTGATTATAAATTATATAACTAAATATATTAGTTTAACAAAAATTTAAATATTTATAATAAATATTTTATATTTTATATTTTCTTGTGAAAATTATTATAATAACTTTTGAAATACGTAAAGATAATATTTGAAATTAAATTCACGTATTATAAATGTATATTTTATCTTGTAATAATTTTAATTTTATATTTATATGAGAATTAAATGATTTTTTATCTTAATTTATAAAAAATGTGAAAAGAATACTAATAAAAATAAAAATATTTTGTTATATTAATTTTATGCTATTATGAATTTTTGAGATATAA
>JANZXP010000002.1:16392463-16409468 GCA_027576715.1 Erythroxylum flavicans
TTTAAAAACATAATTAAGTCATATAGAATACATGTTCAATGAAACATTCCAACTAGGCTACAATTTGGGGCCTTACATCACCTCCGAACTGGCATCGGGAAGCTAGCTCTCCATGGGTCTCCAACGTTATGGAGCTTTGTCCCTTCTTCTCATCTTCTCCAGAAGTTTCCCTTTTTTCCCAGATAAAAACACCAAAACCTTTATACTCTCGGCCATCATAACACCTTTTGATTTATACTAAAAACTTAAGATTAAATGGTGAGGTGTCAACTGTCTCACCACTATGAGATGTGTTTCACAGGTGTGAGAGGTGTTTCATACCAATGAAAGGCCTATGCATGGGCGTGAGAGTGGTCTCATGCCCATGCAAGACATTGCATAGCCGTGAGACATGCTCATGACTGTGCAATTATTTGGTCTAGTCGTGAGATCTTCAAAGCTTGCATTCTTCATGTTCTTTTTATTTTCTTATCTTCTTCTTGCTCCATGAAGACAAGTGAGTGCGAATCTTCAAAAAAAGGCTCAAATGTAGTACTTTCGACTCATTTTAGCTCCTTCATTTTTGAATTGTGCCTAAAACCATATATGAACTAAAGTAAGTATCTTAAGCATTTTCGTATCATTAATCACTAAATGTTATTGAACAAATATACAATCAATTAAGCACATATCAATATCTCCCACATTCAATTTTTGACCATTCTCAGGCAAAACATCAAAATTTAGATCACAGACTTAAAAACATTTACTCAATTCCCATATTTCCCAAAAATACATAATCATAAGCAAAGATGAATGACTTTCAAAAACCATAGCAAGAATTTAACATTCAACACTTTTACTCATGATCAATCAACATTCGTCACCTTTAGAAACTGAGCAATCTAGAGGTAGACTTGGAAAATGTGTTTAAATAAGATATATCCATAGATATACTCAACACCATTCATGATCATGGCATTCCACAACTTTGCATATCATTTTATTTCTCCACTACTATGATTCATATGCATAATCATGAATTAAAGGACTTTTTAAGGTTGTAATGTGGGCAAAGGTGAGGTGAGATGTATTTTGGTAAAGTAGCATTAAAGTTATTAAAGATAGTGAAACAAGAAAAACACTCAATATACCATCAAATGAAAAATCCAACATTCACTCACAATTGTATACATCAACTATAATGAATGCAAAAACTATATTTCCTAGCTCACATTCAAGCTCTCTCACCACAAACCACAAGAAACACAAATCACTTACAAAAGTTGATAATAAACAAGACTTTGTAACCACTGGAAGTGACCATTGAAAGCAACATCCACTTCATATCCAACGTTCAAATAACCTATTCAATATTAGTTATCTATGATTAGTAATTGATTAAATTAATGACATTTAAAATTATTTTCAAAGTGTCATTCCACATTGGACAAGAATTTTGTTCAAATCAATACTCATCGAGAACAACAGAACATTCTCCTTAATTACTTTAGGGTGATGAATCATAAATTGATTACTTACCTACCTCCATATAGTTAATGTTATATTCAATGACTAGTGACTGAGTTATACTTAACTAGAATAGGTCACAAGCAATACCAAAATATAGCAAGCTCTATATAAGGTACTTTAGTGATCTCAAGTCGAAGGATTATTTATATAATCATCATAATGAGAATTTTCGAAGACATACAAGTAATGTTCCAAGTGGATTTCTCATATGGGTCCAGTTCAATGAACTTGTTCTCTAACAAACAACTACACTTTTGTTTAAGTATCTTCTTACTTTAGTATATGAGATTGACTACTTCCCTTATAAGGCAAAAAAATAATAGATGTTATTTTTATGCTCTATCAAGGTCTATTCTTAATTTAATAATGAATAGGAACAATTTAGGAATAATACATAAATGTAATATGAATATTATAATGATAACCTCTTTATAATTTCATTTGCAGTGTATATTTATCCCATGAATTTTGTCATATACATCTAAATATGTATAAGATAAAGAATCATTTAAATTATTCTTTCTCTAAACTATAACCAACCGATTGGCTGTAGGGCATAAACCAACAATCTCCCAATTACACTAAGCCAATTTTTTAGGTATCTTATATTATATCACCATATGAAGATCATACTATTTTTGGGATAATGGTTTATTGGGATAATGAGCACTTGCTTAAGTCTTACAATTTTCATCTTAATTATCATCATAATTAATAGAAACTACCTAAAAATATACTTAGATCTTTGATGAGACCTTAGGTCCCTTTGTATATCAAACAACTCTAGTATTCCATAATACATTACTATTTGATCTATCCAAGGAACTATACTAACTTAATTAGCAATCAATATTGCATTAGAATATTTTCAATATCAAAATAATATCGTTCTAAGTAAAATATACCTTAAGTAGGATTTACTTTTAAATTTAATATCTTATAATCTTGAACTCAAATGTCAACTTATGCATAAAATAATTTATATCTTTAATACTTTACAAGTATCAGATATCTTAAATACTAAAAACATTTAGTACATTATCTACATACTTACACTTAAAATAGGTAAATAACTTCCATATCTATCTTTATAGGTCTAATTCTCATAATTAAGTTATTACCTTTTCCAAAAATTATGCTTTCACTTACCTTATTATAGACATGATAAATTCATAATCTTCTCTAAAAAAACCTTTTGAATTCATCATAAAATTAAAATTTTAACATCTAAATTCATAATCATCTCCAAAACAAACCTTTTGAATTCATCATAAAATTAAAATTAACATCTAAATTCATAATCATCTATAAAACAAACCTTTTGAATTTAACATAAAATTAAAATTTTAACATCTCATAGTCTTTCAACTATACATCCAATATATCAATAAATGCACCAGTTAGTTCCAATTGGATTCATTCTCATGAGATTTGAACTTTTCAAATTTCATCTTATTCCACTACTTATGCTGAAAACCATTATCCTATAAGTTTTCATTGAAATAAACAATTTGTTCAATTGTGTAAGATTATATCTATCCTTTTGGATCTCTCATAATCTTCTATTATCTAATTTAGTTATAAACTTATTGGATAACACATGTTTCAACTAAGCATAACACCCTAAAATCATTAAGTTTATCTCTTTCAAAGTCTTACCATTTTATATCTAATATGAAATCTTACTAATTGATTTAATCAGAACTACTAAAGGTAAGTTACTATACTAGGTATAGTTATAGAAGAAATAATATTGCATTATATAATATCTCACATTGTATAATCCTCCTCACACAAATTCATACTTCTATGGAATTCAGTTGTGGAGATATTCACCAAAGAATCTTATTCCCTATAGATAACCAAAAATTTAAAACTCACCACACCAATCTCATTGAAGTGCTTCAGTATTATTAATTTTTAATTTCTACTTATATTTAAACAATTTGAAATTTTTAAAATTTTAAATCAATACATCATTTATTACATATGAATGTATCAAAAAAGTCATTAATACTTCTAATGAGATATAAGAATCCTCATTTTATGAATTGTTATTCTATCCAATACACCATATTTACAAATTTAACAATTCGATACCATCATCATCCTTTCAGTAAAGGTTAATTTGGTTATTCTTTAACTTAACAAGTTTTATATGATTCATAATCATAAGGATACATATATCCTTGTATATAACTTTATGATTCTCTTCAAGTTGATTCAACCAACATGACATAAAAGGATAGTTTGGGTTATCCAACTTTGTATTCTTGCCACTTATGTTAAGCATAGATCTCCTTTGACCTAACTTATACAAACTATTTCTATAAATTTATATTAATTATTTTACTCAATAATCTATTTCTCATCATTCCTTGAACTTTATATTAATGTTGAATCCAAATTCAGTATCAAATAATCATAAGAATTAAATAAATATACATATGATCTATATTATATCACGTATATGCAAGAAAACTCATGTAATCATTTTCTTTTAATAACAACTATCGTTATACTATAGCAAATGCCTTTATTTGTAATACATGTTTATGCTTTTAGTAGGATAAATTGAGTGAAACAATTTCATCATGGTATTATACCTTTTAACTCTTTATGCAACCTCTTGCATCTTGCTATCATAATACTAATATACATCTTACATGTTGTCACTGAAGTTTATAAGATATTAGTCAACTCAAAATATCATTACACTTTGTCATAAATATAATATTGACATATCTTTAAAACTTTGTAACTAAATCTTCAATAAGGATTTATAGTAAAATTACATAATAGACATACAAGTTTTCTATCTAACTTTGAGAACTCTTCTCGAACTTAACCTATATCCAAGAGATTTGGTTCACTAATTTAATATCAACTATACTAAATAAGGTATATTATACCTAAAACAAAATGTAAATGTAAGGAAAGTAAGTAATTGATTATATGTCATGACTGCCAAATAAGATCAAAATTTTAATAATATATTTGGTTACTCCAGCTATTTTATTCAAAATAATAACCCTTACTATTATTTAAAAAGAATATTATAATCTCTCTAATGATATTGGATCCCATTTAAATTAATTGATCTTGAGTCACTTAACAAACCAACTAAACTTAAATTAGATAGATAACAAATTTATCAATCACATCTTATGTGACTCGTAGATCCATTAAGTAAAAACTCTTACTAAAAGATATCTTATATATTATTTCTAACATTTCCTATAAATTTATATGATCGTAAATCACTCATTTGTATTATACAAATTTAGTTAAGTAGAAACCATTAATTTAAAATAAAACATAATCGGGTTAAAGAGATCTTGAATAAATAAGTTTTACAATAAATAGAACTTTCATTTTATTCTTAAATAGTGGAATGCAACAATCATGTTATCAATGTGTACTTAATATTTTTAATTTTATTTGTCTCATCATATTATGTATAAGCAAGAAAAGTCATGTAATCATTTTTTAATAATAACTAATATCATACTGTAGCAAATGCCTTCATTCATAATTTATATTTATGTTTTTAGTAGGATAAATTAAGTGAAACAATTTCATCAAGATACTATACCTTTTGGATTTACTTTATGCAACCTCTTATATCTTACTATCTTAATACTAACATACATCTTACATATTATCATTGAAGTTTATAAGATATACGTCAACTTAAATTTTCATTGCATCTTATCATCAATATAATATTAACATATCTTTAAAACTTCATAACCAAATCCTCAATAAGGATTAATAGCAAAATTGTATAATGGACATAAAACTTTTCTATCTAACTTTGAGGACTCTTCTCAAACTTAACCTATGTCTAAGAAATTTAGTTCACTGATTTAATATCAATTATACTAAACAAGATAAATTATACTCAAAACAAAATATAAATGTAAGAAAAACAAGTAATTGGTTATATAATGTGATCACCAAATAAGATTAGAAGTTTAATCATATATTTGGTTAATCCTACTATTTTATTTGTAAAAAAGCCCTTACTACTATTTAAAAAATTACTCTAAAAATTACTTTAATCTTTCACTGACTAGGATCCAATTTAAATTTAATTGATCTTGAGTCACTCAATAAATCAACTATAAATTAGGTAGATAACAACTTTATTAATCATATCTCACGTGATTCCTTGATCCATTATAAGACAACTCTTGCCAAAATATATCTTATATATTATTCCTAGCCTAGCTTCAACTAAATTTATATAATTATATGCCACTCCTCAAAATCATACAAATTTAGTTAAGAAAATTTTATTAATTTAAAATAAAATGTATTTAAGTTAAATGGAACTTGAGTCAATCAATAAGCTTTATAATAAATAGAAATTTGGTTTTATTCTTAAATAATGGAAGGTAACAATCACATTTTCTTTCAATCTCTTGGGTAATTGGTAAGCACCTATACTTGATCAAGATTTCTCTAAATCATAATCCAAATCCATCAAAAACGACAACCTTCTTCTTAGTCGAAAGTCACCTTGGTCTCTCTTCTTTTGTTTTTTGTTTTTGCTCTAAGGCTACTCTCTCCTAATGAAGCAATTTGTGCCTTAAGTTTTGCTTTTTACACTCTTTAGTGCATTACACATGTCATCATCTAATTGGTCATCTCTAAAAACTCATCACCATTCAATTAATGATTCTTAACCCTTAAGACAGCCTCTAATTGGTCATTAGGTGTGACTCATTAGTCCACTAATACCATTTTATACAAAAGGACCAACTTGTCCTTTAATGAGTTTAATTCACCTACTAACCGAATTAAATTCTGAAAATATTCAACAACTGTCTTATTATCAAATTGACCATGAAATACTCTAATTAGGGTCAATACTTATTAATTGGGTGCTTTAAAAAAATTTCAAATGGGTTTAAAATCATCAATACTCATTATTTTCCAAAAAGGACATTTTAATCCTAAACTTTCGAAACTCCTGAAATTTATCCGATCGGACTTACTTTCGATTCATTTTATTATCATTAGACTATAATACCTATTCCAAATGATATAAAATTTTTAAGTTGGGCCTCTTAAAATCACTATTCAAGTGAAAATACTATTCACCCGGACTTACTATTCATCCGGAAATAGTATTCATCGAAAATAAAAATTTGTATTCAAATAAAAGGAAAAGTTCAAAGTTTTACAAATAAAATTTTCATTTAATAATTAAAATATATTTAAAATAAATATTAATAATTTTTATTGATAGTTTATTAATAAGTATTATATAAGAAATTAGAATAAATTTAATTAATTAAAAATAATTCATCTTTAAGTTTTATCTACTATTAATTATCATTAATAATAAAAATATAATTATATTGACATTAGTAATCCTAATCAAATACGTTTTGATTCTCATTTGAAAGAAAAATTAAAAAAAAGTAAAGTAAAACCAAACTTTCTGTAAATTGAAATTCTAAAATCAAGGGAACCGTGCTTTTCACTCTGTACTGCTAGTGCTCTGGATTTTCTGTCAGAAACGTCAAAATTGTTCGTTCCAAATTAATTACCTCAAACGAACTTCACGAGATAAGATACTAAAATATCACGAGAACTGAAGGTCTGGTTGTGTCCGGTTGGTCATATGGACACGACGTTATACTAGAAGAGGCAAGTGTACAATCCATCGACAAGTGGACATTAATGACGGCATCAATTTTGTTTCTTTTCGAGTCTTTTCTTTTGACAGGAAAAAAGAAATAGAAAACATAAATTCGTGAATAATACAATATTTAGTTAAATTACATCTAATAGAGTTTAAAATGTTATTAAAGCATCTAGTAAGACTAAGAAACCTTTTTACTAAATTACCCCTTTATATTTATAACCCTCTTGCAGTTCTTATAAATAGCCCTTTACTTCTCATATTAGCGGAATTGTTACTGAGTTCACCATTTATACGAATGCTTTAGTTAGAAATTTAGATAATCTTTTAACTCTAAAGCTAGGCAACATGATCGAATGTTAAATTAGGACTTTTCTCGTCTAAAAGAATTTATTTATTTAATCTATTCAAAGCTAATAGACAAATAAAAATTAAAAATAACTTTTAATTTAATCTACTTTTCACATTAGACTGATATATTTTGATAAACTTTAACTCGTTAAATCTTTATGAATGCAATAATTCAAATATTATAGTAAAAAATTTAAATATGTTAATTATTAAGTGATGGTCATCAAATTTTTTTCTACATATAATGTAATTACCTAATTTTATTTTGAATTGTTTTTTTTTTTTGTGTACGTTGATAGCTTAAAAAGAATTTAGCCCTTTTAATCCAAAAGTGATAACGCCCATATACTAGAAATCCTTTAAGGCACTACTATAAGTACCACAATACATAAAGTCACCTAACAAATTCATACTAAGGATTCAAGCATGTTATCCAATATTAAATCAATAAAGGAATTTTGTTGTTTGTTGAAATTGATCAAACTATCTTAATAGATGAAGATCCATTTCCATCTACTGCAACGGTTAATGTAATGGAGTTTGATTTACAACTTCAATTGGAAATTAAGAGGAACCTGATGAATATACCTTCACAGAGATAAGCCATGTAACTTAAATTTCGAGTGTAGAAAATCATAGAAAACTTTAAGGAGCTAAAAAAGTACGGGAGTGTCAAGATAACTTTTGAGAAGGAAGAATTCTCACTAAAGGATGAAGTTCAATTTGAAGATTTGGAATCTGCTCCTGTAAAGATTCATAATTTCATAAATTTGGAAGTTCTTCAATATCATATATTGGTTTGCTCAAGGAATTTCTCTTTCACAAAGAAAATACGTAATTGAACTCTTAATTAAAACTTGAATGCTTGCCTGCAAATCAGTTAAAAGGCTTATGGAAATGAATCATAAACTTGGAAATTTTGTAAACGCAATTCTAGCAAATATAGGGTGCTATCAACGGTTTGTTGAGAGATTAATTTATCTGCCTCATACTAGGCTAGATATAGTGTATGCATTAAGTGTTGTCAGTCAATTTATGCATCAGCGGAGTGAAAAACACATGGATGCAATATATCAAATCTTGAGGTACTTGAAAGGCTCTCCAGGAAAAGATTTGCTGTTCTCAAAGAATAATGTTTCGAACACTAAAGGATACACAAATGCATATTAGGCAGGTGATTAAACAACTAGAAAATCTACATATGGTTATTTTACTTTTGTGGAAGGAAATCTTGATACATGGAAAAGCAAGAAGCAAAAGGTTATTGCAAGATAAAGTGCAGAAGCTGAGTTTCAAGGTATAGCTCATGAAATATGTAAATTATTATGGATTAAGCGTGTTCTATCATATTTGAGGATCGAGAATACAAAACTTATAAATCTTTATTATGATAATAAGACTACTATTGAGATTGCACAGAATCTTCTAGAATATGATTATACCAAACATGTTGAAGTTGATAGACATTTCATTAAGAAAAAGTTAGATCAAACGATTATTCAATTTTCATATGCTAAGTCTAAAAATCAATTTACTGAAGTCCTTACAAAGGCAGTTTCAAAAAGGGCATTTCACAATGTGATTGGCAAGTTGGACATATTGGATATTTATGCTCCAACTTGGGGGAGAGTGTAGACGTTAGTGTTGTATACAATACTAATTATAGGAGTTGTCGAGTAAAATAAACATAGGAGACATTTATTAGGGATTGATTAAGTAATTATAAGAGTATGCTATAATTTTTCTTAAAATAGAATTCTTTCTAAAAATGTAATTGTATCCACATATATTGCCTCCATAGTAGAGAAAAAATCATTGCAGTTTTTAACCCTAAAATATCATTGTTTATGGCAACTTTTAACTCTACTTATTACTATAATAGTCTTTTATACATTGCTCTATTTCCCTTTTCTTGCTATAAAGTAATTTTATTCGTTACACAATAATTTCAAACTTATAAATGTATTTTTAGATTTAACAAAGTATGAACCATAGGAAATAGATCTTTCCGATTATTTTGAGAATTATAGTAGATGAACTACTGAGCTATAAAGGATGAATTTTAAAATAATTAAAAATATTGTTGATATTATTTGGTTATTATTAAATATCTCATTTGAAATAAATAAAATATATTGCTATATAAACGTTAAATACCTCATTTGAATTTCATAAAAGCATAAATTATTGGAGAAGTTCCCTTGTCAACAAAGATGTGCATTACTTTGTTTTTGAGAATTAAAAAATAATGTAATCATTAGTTTATTGTCAATTATCGTGCAAACCACTGTCTATTTGATTCCTAATAGATGGAAATTAAAAGCTTTTAAAGTCTTTCTTAAAATGTGATTAAATATTTTAATCAATAAAAAATAGTAATTTTCAAAATTTAAAACACCAAGTCAAACAATAATTAAAGCTCTAATGTGAAAGCAAACAGTCCAAATTACTCCTGAGTGAAAGGATACTGTTTAAAAATGAATTATATATTACCATGTTAGAGGATTTAGTTTCAATTAAAGCATAAGACGAAGGAAGAGAGAAAATAATATATTCACACACTTCTTATAAAACCTATCAAAATTTGGTGAATTTATACATGGAACTTTTTCACTTTCATCTCACCCTTAAGGCTTGTTTAATGGCTGCCTCTGAAATTCCAGATATCATCCCACCAGTAAGGCTCATCATTATCATTTTCAGAACTATGATCCATAGTTTCCCAGTAAGGGTAGGAATCGTCCAACCCTTTCTGAGACCACATCCATTGCTCCTCATAAGTCCAAGACAATGGCCACTCCTCCCACCACACAGGTTCTCCCTCCCAGTTTGCCATTAGCGCAGGATGACCAACGAGTTCTGCATCATCAGTTTGACACTTGAAAAGTGACTGGGTTTGATTTTCAAGATCTATAACCGAGTCGGGGTTAGTGTTTTCATGTGAAGTGACCATATTGTCAATTTGCCCTGAAGGGTCCGAAACAGATTCATCACTATCAGCAGTGGGGGAGACAGATTGATCAGGATCAGTAGTTTTCAACTCTGTTATGTCAATTTCCTTGTCCTTACCTTTATCTTTACATGCCTTCTTGTTCTTGTTGTCCGTAGCATTACTCCTAGTGACCACCGACGCTGACCTTCTCATTATTGCCTTCTTAACTATAACGAAAGAGCGTGCATCCAGAATTGGTTTTCGGCGACATCTTCTAGCTCTTGCATGCATTCTTGCCCACCTTGATCGGCTGTCCTCTTCTTCTCTGCTTCTCTTTCTTCTTCTGCCCTCATAAACTGAACTCACTCTTGCTCTCTTCATGTCTAGGAACACAAGAAGATCTTTTTGATGGGGACTGGGGAGGGAGAGAGAAACTCTATATATATAAATAGGCCCCACCCCTTGCAAGTCTCAAAGAAAGGGAAGTTTAAGTGCAAGTTTCAGGATTTAGGGGTCTAGATTTTGTGGTAGAAATGCCAAATTTTGTCCAATCGCAATTAATTACCTTCAACGAACTCCAAGAGATATGATATATTGCGAAAAGAAGTTTGAAAACGTGATACTAAATATATCAAGCCAAGCGAAGGCCTATTTCTATTTGTGTCACGTTTGGTTACATAGACACGACTTTATGCTGGAAAGGCAAGTGTACAATTGACTATTGTCCAAATAAAGACAAACAACGAAACTGAAAAATAAGGAAAGAGGATATTTTCATTTATATTTTCAAGAAGATCATTAATATGAGAATCCCGTTGACCTTTCATTTAAGTTGGTTTCTCGACTTAAGGTATGTAATCCATTCCAACGAAATAATAAAAATGTATAATTACATGTCTTAGGGATCTGTTTGTATGTTGCCAAAACTTGTTGTTTAAACCATACTTGATTTTTGCACGGGAAGATTGTGTGAGACTATTTTAGTTTAAGAGGGCGCTTGGTTCGTACGAGAAAATGGTAATAAGAATGAGCATGAATATAGTGAAGAATAAAAATGAATATTATTATTATAAGTATGATAGTTAGTTAAGAGGAAGATATAATTATCATTACATTGGTTTGTAAAAAATACGGAGAAATAAAAATTTATTATATTTTAATTAATTTATTATAATATATTAATTAATTAAAATATTGTAATTAATTAAAATATTTTAATTAATGTATAAATTATATTTTAATTAATTATATTGTAATTAATTAATTAATTATAATATTTTAATTAATTATAATGTAATTAATTAATTAATTAAATTTTAATTAATTAAATTTTAATTAATTAATTAATTATAATATTTAATTAATAAATGAATTATATTTTAATTAATAATATTGTAATTAATTAATTTATTATATTTTAATTAACTATAATATAATAAATTAATTATATTATTTCAATTAATTATATTATTTCAATTAATTATATTTTAATTAATTAATCAATTACAATATTTTAATTAATGAATGAATTATATCTTGATTAATTATATTGTAATTAATTATAATGTAATTAATTAATATTATTATTATTTTAATTAATTAATTATAATGTAATTAATTTAATTAGTATATTTTAATTAATTAATTGTATTTAATTAATTATTATTTAAAATATTTTTAAAAAAAGAGTCACTATTAAGGAATGAGTTTCATTCCTCTACTAAATGGTGGGTATGGAGGATTTCTCAAAAGTGGGATATCAAACTATTGGCCCTATATTCATAATCAACAATCAACTACTCACTTTTCATTCCTTACCTATTAACCTCTTCCTAAATTCATCAACCAAGCACATGAGAGTTGAAAGTCACTTCAATATACGTCTTTTGCTAGTTTTTCCTTCCCCTAGACTTGTCTTTTACTATCACTTTTTAAAATACGAGATCTTTTGTGGCTTAATTGTTGACAATTTTTATTTTATAATTTAGTCCTTATACTTCACTAAAAATTTTTAATTAGACTATTTAAATTTAGTTAAGTTGACTAGAATTTGAATTTTTCTCTGTAAGTGAGATTAATTTAAAATTGATCTTATCTTAGAATCTAAGATACACTAAAAAAATAAATATTATACTTTCTTTAAAATGGTTTACGTTATGTAACTATTTTCCGGGACTCTTTGGTAAATAAATGAATTTATTTGATTTGAAAATTTAAATATAAGCTCTAATCAATCAAAGTAAAATCAATAAATTTAGTTAGATAGTTAAGTAAAACTTTTAACACTATTCATTTATTTATTTAAAATGGTACATTGAATGTCATATTGATAAATAATGGAAAATTTAAGCTCTAAAATTATTATTGTTGACTACATAACTAGTTATCTTTTAAAATCTAAAATATGTCTCGCCAAATGTTCCGATGCATATGATTATAATTTTTCAGAAAGAAAATTGTTTATGTTGACATAGTATTTTCTATTGATCTTATATCTGTTGGTATTATTGGTCCATAACTGTTACCTATAGTTTCCCAACTTTATTATTCATTAATAGCTATAACGCTTAATAGTTATTATGCATATTATATCCTTTAGTGTTTTAACGTTTCTTTTGCTTTAATATCTATTAATGCCTCTTGTCATTGTTTCTGCTATAAAAATCCCTCACTTCTACTCTTTGACTCACGCCCACAATCACAATTCTGCTCATTTTTCCTATATAAGATAGTTCCTATTCTGCCCTTTGGAGTGCATCGAAGCTAATGGAGACGGCGTTAACTTTGGAGTCGAATCTTGTTGTCCTGCTGCATCATAGAGGAGGAATTTTACACTTAGGGTAGTGATTTTTCACAATGCCTTGCATTTTAGATAAGCCGTTCTAATTTAATTATTATTGCTATTTTTGCTAACAATCTAAGTCGAAAATATTATTATTGCATTGCTACTGTTTGTTGAAAATTACTGTGATTTTGCTGCTACGTATTTATTTTGGTACAAGTCAGAATACGGTGTTGTTTCTTCGTATTGTTTGATTATTTCGTGTGAGACATTTATGCTTTTGGATTTAATATGTCATTTGCAAATGATATCAATGTAGGTTCTGCACTTACTGTTCTCCACATAGGTTCGTCCCCTATTACCATAGCCCTGAAAATTATACCTGACCTAACTAGATAAGTGCCTCTAAATGAGAGAAATTTTAAACGATGGTTTGAGAAAATTCTGTTTTACTTCCAACAATATGAAATCGATTATGTATTGTTTCAAGAGACTCCTAGTAACAATATTAACCCTAAGACTATTAAGGATAACTGTATTGTTAGGAGAATATTACTCAACCCTTTGTTTGATATCTACTGTAAGTATAAAACTACTAAGGAAATTTGAGATGCATTAGAAGTGAAATATAAAACTGATGATGCCGGTACTAAGAAATATGCAGTTGCTAGGTGGTTAAAATTTACTGTTGTTGATGATAAGCCTATTATGGACTAACTATATGAGTATGAAAATCTAGTTGTTGAAATCCTTACCGAGGGTGTGAACATGTGTGAGTTGTTTCAGGCTAATGCCCTTATTGAGAAACTAGTTGCCTCATAGAATGACTATAAAAACCATTTGAGGCATAAAAAGAAAGACATGAAGCTTCAATAGTTGATAGGATATATAAAGATTGAATGCCAATCGTGCACAAGATAAAACCAAAATACTCACCTTTGTCCCTACAGTTAAGGCTCATATGGTAGAACATAGAAATGATAATAATTTCAAGAAGAATGGTGAACAAAACAAGTCTTTCAACAATAAGCAGGGTCAATTTAAGCGTAAAAGGATTGATGGTGACTGTTGGTGGTGCCACAAACTAGGCCATCCTATTGCCAATTTTCAAGCTAGAATCAACTATGAGAAGAAAGGCCGAAGATAGAAACCGTGACAATTTAGGAAAGGAAACCAAACGAGGTGCCAACGGGGTTACCAAAAGAGCTTTGGTAAGCCTCAAGCTAATATGGTTAAAGCTGGTGATGACGAGGAGATCATTACTACTATAGTGTCCGAAGTCAACCTTGCTGGAAATTTGGTTGAGTGGATCGTTGACACAAGAGTCACACGCCACGTCTGCACTAATAAAGACTTGTTCAAGGAGTTGAATGATGTTGCTAATGGTGAATTCTTATACATGGGCAACTATAGTGGAGTTCCTATCCAAAGAGTTGGCAAATTCACTCTCAAAATCACTTCTGGAAAAGTGTTAGCATTAGAAAATGTTTTGCTTGTTCCTGATGTATTTAGAAACTTGATTTTGGGTGCATTACTTAACAAAGCCGGTGTTAAACTGACCTTTAATTCTGATAAGCTAGTTTTGACTAAGAATGAGAACTTTGTTGGAAAAGGGTTTTGTAATGGGGGCTTATTTGTACTTGACGTTAAAATGAATGCATCTACTTCTTCTTCTCATATTGTTGAGTCTTTAGACCTATGGCACCATAGACTTGGGCATGTGAATGTGAGGTCGATTAAAAGGATGTAAAGCTTAAACTTGTTTCCTAATCAAATCACTAATGAAATGGAAAAAATGTCAAATTTGTGTTGAGGTTAAACACTCTAAGAAACCTTTTAAATCAGTGACTGAGAGAGAGACAATTATTGGACTTAGTGTACACAGATTTGGGTGATTTAAGAATTGTATGAGTAAAAGAGGCATGAGATATTATATTAATTGTGTGGATGATTGTTCTAGTTTTACTTATTAAAAAATAAAAGTGTAAGTAAAGGAAATGTTTATGAAATACAAAGCTGATGTTGAAAACCAATTAAAAAGGAGAATTAAGAGAATGAGTTCTGATCGAGGTGGTGAGTATAGTACTAATTTCCTTGCTGATTGTTGTGAAAAAGTTGGGATTATTTATAAGCTTTCAACCCTTTATACACCTGAACAAAATGGCATAGCCAAGAGGAAAAACCGAACACTTAAGGATATGATGAATGCAATGTTGATTTCTTCTAGTTTACTTGATTTTATGTGGAGGGAAGCTAGTCTTTCAACTTGTTATGTTCTAAACAGAGTCCCTCATAAGAAACTAGATCAAACCTCTTATAAAATTTGGAAAGGTTATCCACCTAACTTACGTTTTTTGAAAGTATGAGAGTGTCTTGCTAAGGATATTCCACCTGAACATAAGAGGGAGAAAATTGGGTCTAAGATCATTGATTCAATTTTTGTGGGATATGCCTCTAATAGTGCTGCCTATAAATTTAAGGTTAAAAAAGAGGGATCCAACACTTATGGACTAATTATAGAGTCAAGAGATGCGGTGTTCTTTGAGGATATATTTCCTATGAAAGTAAGTATGCAAGTTCCTAGAGAGTCTGTCCTTAGTTCTTCTACTAATGATGAAGTAGAGGAAGAGGAAAATATTGAACTACAAAGAAGCAAAAGAGCTAGAGTACCCACTAGTTTTGGTTCTAACTTTATTATTTTCTTTGTGGTGACAAAACCTAAGGAGATAAATGATGTTTTTATGGTGACTTATATTATTAAGGAAAATCCTAAAACTTATGAGGAAGTAATGAGATATATGGACGCTACGTTTTGTAAGGAAGCCACAGATAATGAATTAGAGTCAATTATGTCTAATAAAACTTAAGTTTTAGTTAATCTACCTCAAGGGTGTAAGCTTTTGGAGTGTAAGTAGAGTTTCAAAAAGAAAATGAGACCTAAAGGAACCATTGAGAGGTTTAAGGTAAGATTTGTCATTAAAGGCTTTAAACAAAAAGAAGGATTTGACTTTTTTGACACTTACTCTCTTGTTACTAAAATTGCATCTATAAGGATGTTGTTTGCTATTGCCTCAGTATTTAAACTTCATGTGCACCAAATGAATGTTAAGACAACTTTCTTGAATGGTGATCTAGATGAGAAAATATATATGGTTCAACCGGAGGGGTTTAGAGTGCCTGGTCAAAAACAAAAGGTGTGTAAGTTGGTTAAGTCTTTGCATGGACTTAAACAAGCTCCCAAATAGTGGTATAAGAAATTTGAAAGTGAGGTTTTCAAACATGGTTTTACCTTTTGTGATGCTGATTTTTGTATTTATGTGAAAATCTAATATTAATGGTTGTGTAATCATAACTCTTTATGTGGATGATATGCTTATTTTTGGCACTAGTTTATTTGTCATTGATACTACCAAGAGTTTGCCAAGGTCTTCTTTTGATAAGAAAGATCTTGGACCTGTGGACTTTATTTTGGGAATCAAAGTTAATAGGACTGACTCTGGTTTTGAGTTGAATCAAACTCATTATGTTGAGAAAATTTTGAAGAAGTTTGGTTACTATGATGTTGATCTAGTCAAGACTCCTTATGACACTAGTGTTGCTTTAAAAAAAACTTGGTGACAGTGTAAACCAAGCTCAGTATGCTAAAATTCTTAGTAGTATTATGTTCTTGATGAACTATTCTCGTCCTGATATTGCATACTGTGTGAGTAGACTTAGTAGGTATACTCATAATCCTAGTCAAGAGCATTGGAATGCATTGATTCGTTTGTTG
>JANZXP010000002.1:16409568-16438201 GCA_027576715.1 Erythroxylum flavicans
CTAACTGGATTATGGAGAGTGATAATATACATTATACCAGTGGTTATATTTTTACCTTAGCAAAAACTGCAGTGTCTTAGAAATCATCCAAGCAAACGTGTATTGTGAGATCAACAATGGATGGTGAGTTTATGGCTTTAGAATTGGTAGGACGGGAAGCTGAGTGGCTAAGGAATCTCTTAGCAAATATCTCAATTTGGGAAAAACCAAATCCTTTCGTGTTCCTTCATTGTGATTCGTAGGCTGCCATTCATGTTGCCAAGAACAAGGTATATAATGGCAAAAGTAGACATATCAGATTGAGATATAAAATTGTCTATATTTTAATTAGACATGGTGTAATTTCTCTAGACTATGTCAAGTCAGAAAGAAACTTAGCGGATCCGTTTTCAAAAGCTTTGAGTAGAAAACTAGTTTCAGAGCGTACTAAAGGGATGAGGTTGAGCCCAGTTGTGTAGTAACCTCATGATGGACATCCGACTTAGGAAACCAAGTTCAATAGGTCAAATGAAGTTATATGGTGACTACTTACTTATACATTATTTTTGGAATAATACTAAGATATTAGATTATTGAATATCGTCCTTTAGTGTGACTTTACTGTGTTTGTTGAGGTTTGATTGTTTAATCCTTAATGAGTTCCATAGCCCAAGTTTGGGTGGTGTGAGCAATACACACTTAATGAACTCACTTACGTGATTGTGAGGGGCTAGCCACCCTCCTATGAGAGTAATTAGGCTATCTCTCTAGAGCGATCATAAGACCAAGGTATTTTGAGGCTGTTAATTCTTTAGCAGGTTCTGTCTTCGATTTTCTTGGACACCAGGTTTAAGACTTAGTTCACATGGTTGTTCATCTATTTTTCTCCTAAATTGTTTTAGTTTGTTTCTTAAGTTTTGGACCAAGTGGAAGATTGTTGGTGTTATTGGTCCATAACTATTACCTACAGTTTCTCAACTTCATTATCCATTAACAGCTATAACGTTGGATCTATGGTTTCTCAATTTTATTATCCATTAACAACTATAATGTTTAATAGTTATTATGCATATTATCCTTTAACATTTTAACGTTTCTTTTGCTTTAATATCTATTAATGCCTCTTGTTATTGTTTCTGCTATAAAAACCCTTCACTTCTACTCTTTCACTCAGTCCCACAATCACAATTTTGCTCACTTTTCCTAAATAAGGCACACATCTTCTTCCAAATAAAAAACAACTTTTATACACATATCTTCTTGTCTTTTCAATTTTGCCTTTGTCGGTTTTTATTAATTTTTAGAGACAGTTCCTACTCTGTCCTTTGGAGTACACCGAAGCTAATGGAGAAGGCGTTAACCCTGGGGTCAGATCCCGTTATCCTGCTACATCATAAAAGGGGAATTTTTGACTTAGGACAGTAATTTTTCACGACGCTTTGCATTTCAAATAAGTTGTTTCAATTTAATTATTATTGCTATTTTTGCTAACAATATCTAAGTGTCTAACAGATCAACTATAGTATAAATTAACGATTTGAATTTTATATAGCTATTTATAAGTTTGTAAGCAATTAAATATAGAAATATTTCATGTTATATCAAGAAAATCGTATAGTATAAGAGCACAATACTATTAAAAAAATCTCCAACAAATTTGGGTTATATTCTTCGCATTTCTTGTGACCAGTCAACTAGAAAAAAGAAAGAATATTGACATTTTTACACTAAAAAGGGGGATTTGAAAACTAAAAAAGGAGGTGAGTTTCTAGCAAAAACTTCACAAAGGAATTCATCCAAATTATTATATCACATTGATAGCCTTACATCTAAGGAAGAAAATATTGACACTAGATATCATACTAATTATATGACTCCTAAGAATGATTAGGCATTACATTGTATAATATTATCTTATTTTTGGAGTTATTAATAAGATCTAATGTTACTTTGGGGTGATGCTCTCGTCCTAGTAGTTTTAAATCACATGATAAAAGACTTGTAAAATTAAAGGGTATGACTAAAAGAATTCATTTTCAAATCAATTCATTTATACTAAATCATGCATATTATATTAATTCAAAATAAATCAAATAACATGTTAATTCCATCATTATATCTTACCTCCAGTTTATTGCATTTAAATATTTGCTTTAAAAGAAATGTGCACAATAAAGAAAGCCATGAAAAGAAAAAGAATCAATGCTATAACTCATATGATTTAATCAATTAAAATAAAGTACTCATGAGAGTAAGATTCTAATTTTGATTTCTACTAAAACACCATAATACTATTAAGAAATGATTTTCTATTGATACGGCGTAGGAGAGTAATTCTGAGCAAACCAAACTCGATTTGAAGCGCTTGAGTGGAAAGCTTCAGTTCTCTCCGCTATCTAAAGCTGCGCTGAACTGGAAAGGCAGGAAAAAGGAAAAAGAACAGACAAATACGTTTTAGTATGTTTTAAAATAAAGTACTCATGAGAGTAAGATTCTAATTTTGATTTCCACTAATTGCCTGTTTGATTGAACTTGTAGAGGGTAAATAAACACTTTTTTTTATCGCAAAATTTTTTTAAAGAAAAATGAGTATTTGATTGTAAAATAAAAAATTATTTTTTAGTAGATATAATTTTATTGACAGCTAAAATACAACTTTTTAAAAAGTTCAAATTTGAAACTTCTCAAAAAAACACTTTTTCATGTAGATTTTTCAGATCAATTAATTAGCCTATTTTTAGTTCCTTTTATCTTATGTTTTACACATAATTCCCACAATACTCACAAACACATCTTCACGTTTATTTTAAGATTTATATAATATTATTTGACTTTTTTATATGTTTTAATATTTATTTTTGATATTAGTTTTACTTATTTTATAATCCATACAAAATATTTGGTTAGATATATTTTCATTTATGTTTTATATGGTTTAAAATTATATAATAATTAATATATTGTGCTTTACCTATTGTTTAATATATTTTAAATAATATTTATATACATAAATAATTTTATGTCAAAATAAAGTATAGTTAAAATTAAAAGTGCTTTTAATTTTAATATTGTCAAATATGAAGTTTTTTCAAAAAAGTTTTTTTCAAATGACAGTCAAACAGTCAACTAAATTCTTAAAAAAGCTCTACTGATAAAAACTCTACTGAGATAAGCTCATCTAAACAGACACAAAAATACCATAATACTATTAAGAAATGATTTTTTATTGATACGGCGTAGGAGCGTAATTCTGAGCAAACTAAACTCAATTTGAAGCGCTTGAGTGGAAAGCTTCAGTTCTCTCCGCTATCTAAATCTGAGCTGAACTGGAAAGGCAGGAACAAGAAAAAAGAACAGAAAAACGTTTTAGGACGGAAGTGACATACGGTAGAACAAAGACAACTGTTCTCATTGTGCTCATTCACGTCACCTGAAGATCCTATTCATCAAGGTCTTCCTCCTCTATTTTAGCGTTAGATCAAAACGCGCGAAGACTGAACACTACAGGATTTGAATTCTAGTGCCAACAAACCCCAAACTAATCGGTAGAATAGACCCTCGACTTGTTCAATCCACTAGTTGCAGCGTTCAAACTCCATAAATTACATAAAAATAGACGCACGTACTTGCGAGACTGCGAAATACATTTAGATATCAAAATTCAATCACCAATAAGTTTCTATACAGAATATTTCGTCGTGATCACCAAATGAAATCTAGGCACCCTCCCAATACTAAGCTCATCTTATCCTATATTACAAAAGAGCTATGCTCTCAAACACATCCAGACGTCTTATGAACACAAGATTTGTACTTCTCCTTCCATCAAACTACTTACAAGGACAATAGACATGATCACCAGTAAAAACATAACTTATGTACATTACAGATAGCAGCTTTTACTCTCAAAAAACATTCAAAATTCCTTTCCTCTAGTTAAGTTTGCTGGCATTAGGTTCCCTCTATATACACTTGCTTCAAATGAGTTCTAAGCCATGGCAGGAATGCTGGACCTTTGGCGATCCCTGTTGAGGCAATCAAATCCTTCTACTCTAACTGCCGCTGGTTTAAGGCCAAACTTCATTCGTGTACATCCTCCTTTGCGTGCTGATGAAGATGGAGACGATAAACCAGACGGGGATGGAATTAAAAAAGGGGACATTGGTGTCAATTTTTCATCTCCAAATTGGGCATCTCGGGTTAGTGGATTGGCAGCCCTTGTTGGGGGAGACCCACAAAAAAATGGTGGTGACGAGGCTACCTGAGTCGAGTGCTCTGCCCCATGACACTCCTGCTTAAAAGAAAAGAATTTACAGTCAAACTCAGTTCTGCAGAACAGAAGATGCCAACTCAATACTTGTAGTACGAAAGAGTTAATAGATAAATGATCAAGTCTAACAGGAAATAAAAATTTAATGACACAAAAAACCATCACCAATATAACTAAATTGTTACCAACACAATTTTACCGAGAAAAATTAGTTAAAGATGATGTAAAAAGTGAATCAGGTATCATTTGAATCATTCTAAGCACCAAATTGGGAGGGGAAAAAAAAAAAACTAAAGGGTCCAGAGATATATTCAATGATCAAAACTGCACGTAAATGCAAATGAGTGGAGCCCAAGAAAGAACCCTAACCTTCATGAGGATAATATCCAGAAGCTCCGCTCCAGCTTTTGAATCACAAATCTCAGCTTGATGACTGTTAATCCAAATAATCTAAGATTAGAGCCCTTCAAAGTTTTGAAATATGATAAAGGAAGGAAACAACAAAAGCAACCAAAATATATACCTCATGGGCCACCTTAAAGGCCTGATGGGATTGTTGGCCGGGATTCCAACTCGAAGAGGTTTAGGGCAAACAACCAGACCTTTTGGTTCTGAGATTGAGACCAAGCCTCTTGCGTCCTCAGAGGAGGTAATGGCATTCTGCTGAAGATTGAAGTGATTCATCTTTGAGCCTGTGTAATGATTCTTCAGAAGAACGCCTGTCAATAATTAGTCGAATTAAAAATAAGGAAAAAAATGCAAAGGTTTCACGATATTGAAGTTATTATAGCCATAAGTATATATCATGTAATTCATCCACAAGATATTGCAAATCCTAACATAACTATCCAAAAAAAAAGGCTAAAAAATGTTAATCACCGTATTTTTATACCACCATAAAAATAAATACCAAAAGTTAGCGATTAGTTAAAATGATCCTTATATTCCATGTTCATGACATCAGCAACGAAACAACAGGAGTCACATCATTGACACAATCAACAACAGATCTGAACCACAAACCTTCAACAAGTTAAAAGAAACCCAGAATTTCCTATAATTATATATGCAAACCCACTTCTAAGCAAATCCTTACCAATCAGGAAACTCCTTCGACGAAAAACAAAGGAATAAATTTATTTCTATTTTCAGGTACAATCAAACTCGAACCAGAAAACAGCGAGTCAATTAATATAAACAACTACCAGCAACTGTGGACGACGATTCAAAAGAAAAGAAAAAAAAAGAAGACGCCAGCAACAAAACCCCCAAAAAAAGGGGAGGAAAAAAAACAACACAGGAGATACCCGAGTCATACTAGATCTGATCTATATTAACATGGTAGAGAATAGATTAGCACGGACAGATCTGATTGCAAATAGCTTTAATTCGATACCCTAACTTCCACGTAGCTACGAATCCTTGTATTAGCATACATATATATACATAAAAGTACAAAATAGAAAAGAGAGAGAGAGAGAGGGACGCACCGGAAGAAGACCTCCTGAGAGAAGAGAAGCGAGCGACGACGGGGCTTGACACGAGCAGAAAAGAAAATAGGGCAGGTGATGACGGCTTTTATAGGATTAGGATTAAGCGGTAGTAGTTGTGAGGTGTGTGGACTTGGTAATAACCGTACTTATCGACGTCGTATTGTTAGAGTTTTAATTTTCGTAAAGAATAACAAATACTTCTACTTGATCTTTTGCGCTCAGTGATGTGCGTGTGCCCCGTAATATTCTGATAAATAAGTGAAAAGTCCATTTTCTTATATAAAGTAGTTTTATTTACCTGCTTAAATATGATGTCATTATTTTATTTCTGAAAAAAGGAACAATGAGCTTTGACGAATCACTATCAAAGCAAGAATGCTTGATTTGGATTTGGATTTACCCAACCGAACGGAACCTAGTCGAACAACAAGCTGTATCCCACACTCAACTACCTTTTTCTTCAATAATTTTATTTATTCTGTTCGATTGGAGTGCTGCCAACTTTGACTTTTCAATGAAACAGATGTTGGGGTTGGGATGGATTGTGACTATTTTCCATGTGGAAGAGGGCGAGAGAGACAGTAAAAGCGTTGATCATGCATATGCATAGCACAGCGATAATGGTGGGAGCCTGTCAATTAAGTGGGTCCCATTCTGGTCCTTTGCATCAGGGACGTCGACATCTCTGACTTTTAAATTCTGGACACCGAAAATAAATATACGTGTCCAGATGTTGATTTTTGTGAGAAAGTAAGCACGTGAGCGGGGAGCCACGTTTAAGGAATCGGATTGGTTGGCAATTCTCGCTCTGGATGGGCCAGGGCCGAGGCTCATAACACAAACTAAACTGGATTTGTTAGACACTACAAATCCAGCTTCCTTTATGATCTGATAATTTACAAACCAAATTTGTATGGACCCAAAATGCCGATATATATATATATATATATATCTTGAAATGCAGTTACTTAATTATCTTGAAAAAAAAAAGTTATATTATTTAAAGTAAACTCATACATTTATTAATAAATAATCTGTAAAGTAAAAATACAATAAGATAGAGATAAGCCAATTTTATTCAATATTAAAAAAGAAAAACGTATTTTGATAGTTTTTTAGGGGGTGTTGTTGACAACTAGACAACAATCATCTAGAAGTTGGATTGAATTGTCAGATACTATACTAGTCCATTCTTTCCCTCTCTCTTTCCTTTTTCTATATCCATTTAAATCTCAAAAACGTTACGTAAGGAATAATAGTTTGAGGTAATACTGATTTCTTGCCTTTATCCTAAGCAAAATCAGATCTTGTGATGATTATTATTACTTAAAAACAAAAACGAAAAAAAGTCTCAATAATTTGCAGCCACAAATCAAAGGCAAAACCCTCATCGAACACGTCCAAATTCAATCCAACTGCGGAAGAGTAGAATCCGATGCAGTGGATGAGGAAGTTCAAAAGCCGCCCCTTGTCGACGATTCTAATCAAAATACAACATGACAATAATTGACTGTAATCAAAGATATTAACAAATTATAATATACTTAACAACCATAATCAAATAAAAGCAAACAGCCGAAACAACAGAACTCAGATCCACCTCCACAAATAATTAACAAAGTCGGATTTTATTTTATTTAAATAACAAATGACCGGAAATTTCTGCTCTCTCCGCCATTGCTTACGCAGTCAAAGTTACTATCTCTCTCTACTTAGTTTAACATATCAATATTTCAAGTTTCTAGGGAAAACAAAAAGCACGCCATTTGCAGTTCCTTAACTATTATAGTACTGATTTTTTTCTTTACGTGGATTTGTTGGCTGCTGCTGGTGGGTAGCTGTTGTTTGGTTGCAGGGAAAAAGTAGGAAAAGGAGGGAAAAGAGCGGAATGGCAAGCAAGGAAAAGTTTGCAGGCATCGACCGTGAGTTGCGAAAGATTATCAATGCCAACATGGATGGGGTCTCTGCTAGACGACGCGCTCGGAACGCCTTTAAAGATGTGCAACTTGGGATTGATCATGTCCTCTTTAAGGTCGATGTTTTTCATTTTAATGCTAGGGTTGATTATGAAGGGTCAGATCAAGGACGTCTGATTCTAATTTGGCTGTTGTCCGTCTCTCTCGTAATTTTTGCAGACGCCATGTGAAGGACTGAAAATGAAGGAGGTAAAAGCTTTGACTTTTGTGTTCTTCGTTGTGACTACTAAGTGGGTGTCGGTAGCGGTTGTGAATTAATGAGCATGAAGTGACAGGCCAGGAGATCTATTGCAACTTTTAAATTCACATGGACTCTCCTAACAAAACTTAGTACTGATAATGTGTTTTTGGTTGACCGATCACAAGACCAAAAAATTTGGTTTACTGGATGAGGAGTATTAGTCTTTCATTGGGAATAGAGAATGAATAGTACATGTCCATGTGGACGTAGCTGTAATGGCAAGGAGCAGGAATTCCGGACCCATTGTAGTAAAAACTTCGACTTGTGGGTCTCGGTGGTATTTAATTCGTTGTGGTTCGTGTGATGTGCGATAGTTGCTAAAATTTGCATTCTCCCTCTCTCTCTCTTTCCCTCTGTCTCCCTCTCCCTCTCTCTTCCTTTACAAGGGGGCATTGTATTCACGAGGAAACGAATCACTCTTCGTTTTGCTGGGTGGCGCAATTTGTTACAATGAAACATAGCCATTTGCAGTATTGCATGCTTCTACCTCTATAGATTTCTAGATTAATCTATTTTTTGGTTCTCTGATCATATGGAACTTCAATGTGATTTTGGCTTCTCATGAATTTAAGTGGTGGCAGCATCATCTTTGAGCTTGTGTGTTTGATTCTACTTACTGCAATAGAACAAAAGGATTCCGTGTTATTCATTGTATTAGCACTTGATGTTTAATCGACAATATTTACTTTTAGCTTTGCAAAGTTGAGCAGTCTACTTTTGAGACACAGAGTATGATTTGACATTTTTTCCTTTCAGTCATATGAAGTGAATTCTAGAGGATTGGAAATTTTCACAAAAAGTTGGCTTCCGGAGCTCTCTCCCCCAAAAGCCGTGGTGTGTTTTTGTCACGGTTATGGAGACACTTGCACTTTTTTCTTTGAAGGCATGTCGCTATTATCAAGCAGTAGTGTTCAATACGTAGCTCTATATCATGATTCCCAGAATAATTACCTATGGCCATTGTATGCAGGAGTGGCAAGGAAGTTGGCAACATCGGGATATGGAGTTTTTGCAATGGACTACCCAGGATTTGGTCTTTCAGAAGGTCTTCATTGCTTTATCCCCAGTTTTGAAAATCTTGTTGATGATGTTATCGAGCAGTTCTCGAAATTCAAAGGTTCGGTTGGTTGTTTTTTATCTTCAAAACTGCCCATAGTCGTATATGTTTTTATCGAGGCTGATTAAGTCTGTTTCATAACTTTGATTCAACGATTGAGTTTGTTTCTGTCTGCATTCAAACGTTTATTGGATGAAATTTAACCTCTAGCTCTCGAGGAATAAGATTTTGAAATGTTGGTTCCAGGGATGTACAGTTGCATGATGATATTTAAGGGGTAGCCAACATCAGGATGAAATTCGATGTTTTATTTAAATTGTTTTGTGCCACAATAAGTTTCATAGAGGCATTGTGGTGTGACCACTGACTACTGGTGTGCTAAGTGAAGTTTAACTTCTTGAGAACCGGTCTGGCCTCCAGCAAAAGCCATGAAGGATCTTAAGAGCGCCTTTTTGTGTGTTTTCACGTATACATTGTCTTTTCATTCCTGACCATGAATTTGAAGGGGTGGGGGTGAATATTTCAGGAAAATAAAGTCATGTGAAGAATGGTAAGGAAATGGGATGATGAAGTAACCCTTGGTATTGGGCTCAACTAAATAGTTTCTAGGTATTTGTTATCAATATGATGTACATAGCACTAGATTGGGTGACTTGAACCATTTTATGATGCAGCCATTCATGAGATATCTTTGATGAGAGTATAAGAACAGGCAATAGCTTGTGATTCCTGCAGTGGGAACTCACAATATTCAGCCCACTAAAACATCAAGTGATGATGAAAGTGCTCAAAAAGAGAAAGTGATCCTGCACACCCCCTTCGTTCGATCATAATTTGAAGATCTGTGTGTAGCCAATGTGATAGATTATCTATGCTTGTTTTTGTTTTGGTTGAATATCATCCCAAGAATATGGTGCAAAGTTATATAATGAGTTCCTCTTTCATTTGAATGACAGGGAACCCTGAGTTTTGTTCTCTTCCAAGCTTCCTGTTTGGCGAGTCAATGGGTGGAGCTGTAGCTTTGAAGGTGCACTTAAAGCAGCCAAAAGCATGGAATGGCGCCATTCTCGTTGCACCTATGTGCAAAGTTTGTTTCTGGACTTTTTGCTGGTGCATCCTTCCTTTCTATCAACACTTCTTTCATGTTAAGTAAAATCATATTTTATAGATTGCAGATGACATGGTTCCACCCTGGGCTGTGAAACAATTCTTGATTGGTATAGCTAATTTTCTTCCAAAGCACAAGTTAGTCCCACAGAAGGATTTGGCTGAGGCAGCATTTAGGGATGTGAAGAATAGAGAATTGGTTTGTTTATTTATAACTGAATTACTATTTAAGCAATGATTTTTGCATGTTCTGCATTGTCAGTATTAGTTGATATTTTACTTGTTGGATGCTTAAACCCAGCCCAGATTACTAATTGACATAGAGCTCTATCAAACAGAAGATGTATCATGAAGGAGAAAATGTGTTTGATTGTTGTATTACTTAAAGAGATTTTGGCTACCTCTCTTTAACACTTGTATTTAGTCAACAAGCACTAATATCTAGCTTATGATCAAAAACCTCATTCATTTCATAAATGTTTACTGGATAAAAACACACTTAAGCAAACATGTATTTTTAGATTAGATTTTAAACAAGCTGTGGTGTATCAATTACTTTGTTGTTGACATTTTTTACGCTTCAATGTTTGTGACTTGAATTTGAACAATTTTCTGGATGCCAGACTGACCCCACAATTAAGATGAAAGATGTTGGTTTTGTTCATTCATCAACTGTGTTTTTCATTTCTTTCCAATTCTGAACTTTTATGTTGGCCTTTTTTGTGATCTTTTCCGTGAGGCTTTTGCTTACCAAAATGCAGGTAGCTTATAATGTTATTGCTTACAAGGATAAACCACGGTTGAAGACCGCTCTAGAAATGCTCAAAGTCACACAAGAGATAGAATCTCGATTGCAAGAAGTAATCTAGTTTCTGCACTATTTTCTTATCTTGTTATAGCTGTGGATACTGACCATTTGATCCTCTTTCGATTCAGATTTGTTGTTTCCCTTTTAGCTTCTTTTTATTTTCTCTAGTGATCTGCCATTGGTTGTGATCGGGAAAAGCCAGGAAATACATGAACAGATTCACAGTTGAGAGCACAAGGCTTACGCTTGGAATGGCTCAGTTATCTCAGTGGTGGGGGTTGAGAAAATTGGCCCAAATCGGTCACAGTTAAGGGTGAAAAAAGGAAGTTGCTAGAATATTGATAGGTTTAGCTGCAATAATCTTCATAGAATCGAGTCATATAATTGAATTTGTTGGAGGAACCTATAGTGTTATAGATGAAGGTTCTGCTAGAAGTCGGGCTTGTGGCATAGATGTCTAATAGCATTGAAGCCAAACCATTAAGGGGGGAAAAAAAAAGAAAGATTCTTAACTGTGCTGAAGAAGCCATATTAGTTTAACTATGTACAGGACCTGTCTTTTGACATTTCAGAAGCACTTCATCATACTCTGGCCGGTACAGTAATAATTTATTTACTAAAGGCATAATTCTATAGTTTTCTGATTCATGTAACAATTGCATTTCCTTGTGTTCCAAGTTTATTAACAAGATAGAATATCTGAAATTCGATTGGATAGTTGTCTTCTAACATCTCAGAGATCTGTCTAGCTTATTCATACACAAAAGCTTCAGTTGATTGAGGAATTATATTGTGTTAAGAGGCTTGATGGCTCAAACTTATCACAAATTTGTGTGCAGATCTCTCTGCCGCTTTTGATTCTTCATGGAGAGGCTGATATTGTAACGGATCCTTCTGTCAGCAAGGCTTTGTATGAGAAAGCAAGCAGTTCAGACAAGACATTTAAACTTTATAAGGATTCTTATCATGCTCTACTCGAAGGTGAGCCGGAGGCAGTGATAGCTCAAGTTTTAAATGATATCATTTCTTGGCTCGATGAGCACATCAAAAAAAGTGCAGGGTGAGCTTCTCTCGGCTAACTTAACTATTATTGGTCATGGTCCAAGTGGATAATTTATTACATTATTATAAATTGGTCTTATCTTTTCTGTAATAATATATTAATTAAAGACGGCCGTATTAAAGGGTATTTCAAACATTCAATAAAAGTTTAGGGCTGATTTTTCAAGAAGGAAAAGTGCAACCACTTTTTGGGTGGAGGGGGCAACAAAAAAAAAAAAACCGAATACAGCAGTTTTGGAAATGAGGAGAAAAGAAAAGAAAATCAGAATAGTTTTGGTGAAGTGCATAAACGAGTTGTGAAATATGGTCTGATTGAATTAAAGTTTTATAGACATTGAGGACTCATTCAACCAATTTCTGAACAGTTGAATTATGTTAGTGAGTTCTTTAAGACTATTTTCCGTTCAGTTTTTGATAGGCCTATATATTAGGAGTTTTTCTTCCTTTCTTCTAAGTTTGGTTTCCACAGATCTGGGTGATGCCAATAATTATATTTGTAGAAATATGTTATTCTTAGTGTGTATTGTTATATTTGCTCCTAGTTTGTAAGTAGAGAAGATTCGGTGTAATTTTATAATCAGTTATTAGTGGAGCTTGGTGAACTAAAAGGATTTTAGTCATCTCAGATGATGCTGGCACATGGAGTACCCCTCTTTGGCAAATTTGTGAAAATAATCAACGGTGAAGAGGGTTTTAGCAGATTTGTGAAAATAATCTAATTGACTTGAGATAGAGAATATGGGTGAGCGTCGCTGGAGAAGGAAATCACATCCTTGAAAGAAGGAGAAAGAAAATTGTCTGGAAGAAGAGTGAGAGAGAATCGTTTGAGAGAGGAGGCTGAGAGTAAAAATTGGCGGCAAACAATAAATGAAACTCTGACTGACAAAGACAAAAGAGAAAAGAGTCACAGGAAAATAGCACATTGACCGTCAGATGATATGGACGGACGGGATAGATTTGGTGTTCGTCTAATCCGTTCGTTCTTATTATAGTATACTTAATAAGTAATATTAATGAGTTTATTATTTTAGTAAGAAGCAATATATGAAGAAAATATAGTCATAAATTCAAGAAGATAGTTTATGAAGTTGATAAAGTAAAGTTAAAACTTTACAACTGGCAAAGAGAAGATCAAGTTAAGAAAAAAAGATCACAGACTCATCATTTCATTGCATGAGTCTTCTCATTTATTAATAAGCATCAAAGCTTTTGGTTTTTTTAAAAAAAGCATCTTGATCCTTTAGAGACATTTTGGAAGTTGTATCATTACATTAAACAAATCAAAAATCATATTTTTAGGGAGATTAATTAACCAATATAGGTTATTAGTTAAAGTAATATAAGTTAAACATGTAATCGGTAAGTTAACATATTTGTCAACCAATATAGTGTTATCATTGACCAATACCCCTTAAAGGGCACGCCAGTTGACGAACATAGTTAAGAGGTCAACCAATGTTCAACAACTAGCAGATTTTGTGCATTAAATGTACATTGGTTAACCAATAAGAGAGTAGTCAATTAATATAGGTTAAACATTATAGGGACATTAATCTAGGGACATTAATTGGTTGACTAACGTCCCTATAATGAATATATTGATCGATCAATATATCTTAGTGGTCAATCAATGTCTTAACGACTACTAAATTTATACATTTAATGGATACTAATTGACCAATATGTTACAATAATCAACCAATGATTTACAACTGACTAGTTTTTGAATCCAATTATTAGTAGAGATCTCAAAACCTTATGAATTCATGTTTTCTCATTAATTATTATATTCAAAGTATTTGTATTTCTTTTAAAAGTGTTTTCAATTATTTGAGCATTCAATGTCTCATTTTGAGTGAGTGAGTCTTTTTGATCTTATCAAAGTGATAAAGTAGGCTATTTTGAGTTGTAAACTTGCATTGGTATTTTTGTTTATTATATATGGGAGTGTTTAAAGTGGTATCAAAATTCCTCTTTCTCTTAGAGGAAGATTGTAAAATGGATCCTTTTTGTCAAGTAAAGATTATAAGTTATTCTTTGCCTTAAGAGAAGAGTTATAGAGGAGATTTAATAAGAGTCTTATGAGCAAATGTAGGTAAGGGTTGTTTGTCATTGCTTAGGTGCATTATTGAAATTCATTATTTCATTATATATTTTTATTCTTTATAAATTGTGATCGTTATCACATAGAAGTAATTTTTTGTTTAAAATTTGTCAACATCCAATTTACTCCCTTCTTAGATATTATTAGGAACTAACAAGTGGTATTAGAGTGGCTCTATTAGGCTAGCATTTCAAAAAAAAACTGTAATAAAGATCATAATGACATAATTAGGCATATTTTTACCAAACTAAGAGGGACAAAATATTAGTATAATACCTTCTTTGATGGTAATGATAACCTCTATAGGAAAACTAGGATGAGATATTTTTTTAATGGCCAAAAGTGTACATATACGGAAAATAGTCTCAAATGGCTCCTTTAGACTTCCAAAAATTATAAATAACAAAAAGGTCACCAAACTAAAGGAAGAATGAGAACCTCAAGATAAGAGATTAATTTTTCTTAAACATTACGGTCGTACAAATTTTATTTTATGCATTAAGAAGAAATAAATTTAATAGATTCTCTATGTGTGAAATGAATTATGACATTTAACACATAATAGAAAATACATATGAGGACACAAATTAAGTTAAAGAGTGTAACTGAGCATTTTAACCCATTGATATGAACCTTTTCAAATTAAGCATAATAAAAGCATTTCTAGCATGTACACAAGGATCATTGATATTATTAATACTCTTAAAGGTTTTGGAAAGACCTATACTAATTTTAAAATTGAAAGAAAGTTGTTTAGATGTCATTTATGAGGATATCGGAAGCAAAAGTAACGACTATACAAGAAGTAAAGGATTTAACAACACTAACATTGGAAGGATTCATTGGATCTTTTCTCACATATGAAATGAGACTTCAAAAGATGCAAGAAGAAACCATACTTTCGAAGAAAAATGACTTAGCATTCAAAATTTCAAGAGAAAAATCAAGTTAAGAAGGGACATTTAGTGAAAGTAATGATCTTACCTTTAACACTAACAAAATTTAAGAAGTTTTTGAAGAAAGAGAGTTTTTCTAAAATAAAGGATTTCAAAGAAGGTAAAGGTGATTCAAAATGTAAATCCTCTAACATTATTTGTTCTGAATGTAGAAGACTAGGTCACATAGAGTCATAATGTCCTTTAGTCAAAGATAATGACAAGTATGAAAGAAACAATTAGAAGGAGAAAAAGGAACAAAATAAGAAGAAAACGCTTAAAGTCTTAACTTGGAATGACACGAGTGAATCAAAAAATGAGCATTCGAAAGGAGAGATATCTCATATGTGCTTTAAGGCTAAAGAAGATAATGAGGTAACATTAAACTCTGATTCATGTGAATAGTGATAACGATTTGAAATATGATGAACTAATCAAAAGTTTAAAAATTATAAGTAAGAAAATGAAGAGATTATTTTTCAAATTCAAGGAAGTTAAAAAATAGTTGGATGCATACATGAATTAGAATTAAAAAAATAAAAGTTGAATTGTATAATATTAAAGCATAAAAAAATGTGATCACTAATGATAGTCGTATATTAGATGCATTACAAAATGAAAATGAGACATTGAAAAGATTATTATTCTTAAGGATTCATTATCCAAATTGACTAAAGAGGGTAAAAAAAACTAAAAAACATGCTAAGAGTTCAAAAGGATCTAACAATAGGCATCATATTGGTTATACTTATAGGAGCGCATCCAATACTAAGATTACATTTGTTAAGAAAAAATAGTTACATAGTGAAGAAATATTGCCTAAGATAACAAATGAGTATAGAGCATAACATCTAAGTATACGCCTAAATCATATATACATGCATTATAAACTAGGGCTCATTATAAAATTAAGTCTTATGCTTTCATATATCACTTATAATCTAAGCTTATAACTCTACAATCTAAAGGGAAGAATAGGTATGACTTCTTTGAAAACATTTAAACCTTCTCAAATCCTTTTAGGTCTTAAAAAGGTACACATGAAGCTTTTATTCATAGTTAGGCATCATGCATATAATCACGGTAGGAATTTTTACTATTATAAAAGAACATTCAACACCTTTAATAACCAAAGAAATAATCCTCATTATGTATATACACATAGAAATCTAAACAATGTAATTATACATCATCATTACTTGTATAACATATTATGTCATTTATGTAGTAAATATGGACATGTTGTTAGATTTTATGTCCTTAAAAATTAATAAGTAAACTTATGAAAATATGGGTTGAAAAGAAGGAGACTAACAATAAAGGACTCAGGTTCATTTGATTACCTAAAACAAATTGATGACTTTGTTATATAGAAAAGGAATGATGAATGATCAAAGCACATTTTTTTGTAAAGCATATAAAGTGTATAATATAAAAATTCTTATTGATGAAAAGTTTATATATGTATTTTTATTCTAACCTCATTGCCTCTAAGAAAGTCTTGAATATTTTGTAGGATGTTGAGAAGCTGGCCCTAAAAAAGGACAAGAATGATAGCTAAGAATTTTTTCAAAATATCTAATTTTCGAACCAAGTGAGGGAGATAAGAAGGATGAGAGACTTCTAATAAATTATAAATTCAAGAAGAGTCATCATCTAAATCATACCATATGTAATGTTTAATAAGGGATATTATTAGTTCATGTTTTAGAAAATTTTCTCATCTAACCTTTGTTTGTCCATTTGAGTATATTTCTTCAGTAATTAATGTTTGGGTTTGCATTAGGAATAAGGGATTAAATATTTACATTAGCACCTAGACTTAGAGATTATGTGAAAATATGAATATTGAATTAAAATTTGTTGATATACTATATCAATAGGGAAATAGTATCACTAAACCAATAAAATGAGGATATTAAGGGAGAATAGGCATGGCCAAAAGAATTGTGTAAAATAAGTGAATTTATCCAGTTTATGCATGATTTGTTTTGAAAGAATGATTCTAGATAGAAAGAAAGTCCTTCCTATACTTTTATTGAAGAATTATAGAGAGCTTTTGTTGGTTGTTGACCAACGAAAAGTATAGGTAGGCATGATTATATATGATCAAAGTCTATTTTAATGGTTATGGTGATTCTTGATTGAAATTTTCATGAATTATGAAGTGTTTTAATGTTTTATTTAGGTTTAGGGTTTGATTTACAAGTACTTTGTCATATTGGTCGACCAATATCATAGTGTAGTTAACCAATATTCCAAAAAATACCATTTTTTATCTTTTCAGTAAGTTTGTAAAGAGTTTGGTTAATCTTTTAGTTAGCTACTTATATACATTGGTTAACTAATATTTTCAAGTGCTCAACCAAGGTTTCTTTGTTTAAGAATTTTTTTTCATTCTAGTTAGTTTGTAACTTGGTTGGTTGATAAGTGTGTTTGATTATGCACAAATATTGGTTAACTAGTGAAGCTATATGGTTAACTATTATTCGTATTTTAAGGGCTTCCTCATTCTTTTTTCTTCTATTTTCCATCTTTTTTGTTTGTCTTAAAATCCTAGATAATTCACTCTTTTCTTTGAAAAACACCATCCCTTATTCCAAAAGAATCTAGTTAGGTTACATCAAACTAATATTTTGTCATTATTAAGTTTTAAATTTAGGGATCCTCAAAATTTTTTATAATTTGGGTTACGTCTTCAAATTAATACTTTCATAGTCAAATTGAAAAAGGATTCAAGGTTGTTACCATTTCCATTATATCGATATATCTTTGATTTTGTTCAAATTGACATTTTGGATACTTTTTTTTAATTTTCTAGACTTTCAAAATTATACACTCTTTTATAAAATTGATGGTTAGATACTACAATTATGCTTAAATGATGATGATGTTTTGCTAACCGTTCGATAAGGAATTATCATTTTAGTCACACAGATACATAATGGAGATTATAGTATTCGACAGACCTTAAATTAAACATTATGAGGATTATGTTTATTTCATTAATGTTTCATACGCATCTTGAATTCTATGGTATGAGATTTTCATTTTCTTACATGAGAAATGTGTATTTGTTAGTATTGTCCAACGCTAACAGTAACAGGTAGCTATACAAATAATGCCACAATATGCGTGACTTATATGGAGGATAAATGCTCATCAAGAATACTATTGTCCCTTGTATATGATATGTGAGATAATATCTATGGGGCCCTTGATAAAGTAATATTGTATGCATTCAATATGATTAAGGAGTTAATCATGTTTATGATTTACTTTGGAGATCAAGAAAGAATAAATTAGTAAGAATGACATATTCCAATTTTGCATTTATTCAGGATTTTATATGACAAGAGAATTGACATAGGCAATTATTGTTTTGGGATCATGATTTGTATATGACACTTATCGTTTATGTCACTTGAGTAATATAATGTATTTTGCTAGATATCGCTTATGATTTATAGAATTAAAAAGGAGTTTTAATTCTATTGTCAACATGACATAGATCCTAATGGGTCACACCAGAAAAGATTTGATTAGAAAAAGGAAATTATTCCAATATATCATATGGAGATATGAATATGACAATAAAATTAATTATAAGTGTTATAAATATTTTAGTCGTCATATGTTATTAGAATAAATGTTATTAGATAACAAATTCAATCCTACATAAATTTATTTGATATGTATGACATGTTATATAAATTTATTGCTTAACAAAATAATACATATAATTATATGGTACAGTTATATGGTAATTGGGTCAAATGTTTAATTATTTTGAAGCATTAGATTAAATGGTAAAGTGGCAACTTATGGAACATTTGCATGGCCAACCTTGGTGAGGAAGTTTCTCACCATGAGCTATCCATGAAATGACCATTAGGATGAGTTCAAAAGTCTCATGATTAATTTAACCTTACATGTTTGTTTCTTAGCTTTATTTACACAAGTTTGTTTCTTAGCTTTATTTACACAAGGGCAATTGAGACAATTCAAAAGACGAGGTGATATACTCTTATCTCTTCCAGTTGTCGTTTTTATCTTTCTTCTTCCCAGTTATTTTTCCCCTCTGTCTTCTTCTTAGCTGCCAATTTTTCCTGTACCTCTCAAGTCTGAAATTAGCTTTGCCATTTAGCTCATATGTTGAGCAATTAATCATCCATTAAATAGTTTAATTTAGGGATCTTATAGGATCAAAGTTAGGCCATTAAAGTACCATCTAGAATTGGGAAATATTGGTTTTCTAATCAATCTTTGGTGAAAACCTTGGAGTGCATCTCATTTGGTACAAGGAGGAGTAAACCGAGCAACCCAATCTCAAAGATGAGAGAAAGGATATGGAGACAAGACTAAGGTGGAGTTTGCTTCAACCTTACACCTCAAGTTCTCTTTTATTTGGTTTGGAGACCAAATTCTAGGTATAATGATTTCTATGCTTTAATTTGTGCTATTTCAGTTTTGAATTAGTTGTATGACTAGATCGTTGGCTTTTTGTTATTCTAATTTTTTTTATTTTAACGAACTTGAGATCATCCCATAACCTACAGTGGTATTAGAGCTTGGACTCTGTTTTGTGACCAATTTTTGACTAAATTAGTACAAGGTTATTACATGATAAGTTAGTTGATTGATTGTTTGTCTTGTAGTTTAGTTATTTTATGTATTAATGTATCTAAATTTAAACCTTTTTCCTATAATTGATTAGGTGCTATTATGGGTTTTGAACACTAATTTGATTGTATTTTAATACCTGGGAACAATTAATTTAATTGTTAGATTAATTGGTCGTAAGGAATGTCAAGGATTAAAAACGTTGAAAAATTTCTAACCTCGTTTACTCTTGGTGCACATTTTTCATCCAATTGTTTCGGGATATTCCTAAACCAAGTTAATAGGATTGTTATTTAGGTTATAAAGGTTAATTCTATGTGATAGATTAATTTTTATAAGCCTTTCCAATATATAGATTATTTTCGGATTTATTAATGGCCTTAATTGGCAAAGTGTGCTTCTAATTTTTATTACATGGAATTTTCATGAGAATTTGCCATGTTTAAATATTATAAAATTATTTGACATCTAATAGAATATATATTTTTCATATATTTTTTTGGGCAACAAATTTGCAATTGATTTATTTATTAATGGTTAATGAATTTTTCACACGGGAAAATGCAAATGTTGCATTTGTTTTGGCACTAATTTGTTTTTGTAGGGATGAAAGCGGGTGTTGTATGGCTAAGATGTCAATGCCTTATGTACTGCATTACTTCCTTGTGAATGAATGTAATGCAACCTTTATAACCCCTTATTTAATTAATTAGATTAATTAATTAAGCGAGTATGTTAACTTTCTTTTGATGCAATTCATTCATTTGAGGCTTGCATCCCTATTATATTTGGAATGGGGATTCTAAAATGTAATTTTAACTTCCTTTTAGAATAGTTCTACTTTAGGATGGGCATTTGAATTTGATGTTTTGATTCGATCATGGAGATGGTGCAGAAAACAACAAGATGCGGGAAAAGTTTCCACAAAGGCCATACAAAACTCGCAACATATATGCTGCTATGAATTTCATAGGCTAGGTATGGGTGCATGTTAACATGACCACCATAGGTAAGATAACTTGAGGTGTAAAATTAACAAGATTACCAAATATAAACTCTTAGATTAGGGATTAACAATTTCTTGAGTTATATGGAATAATTTGAAATTGTAGTTAATATGATTGACAGATTGCGTGACAAATTGATCCTTAAAATTTCTAAGAAACGTCCCATATAATATTAAGTCGTTTCCCTCCCTGCTCTATCCATGTCAAACTATCGATAGTTAGATGACGGGACCTGCTTAGTGGGCGTCACTTTCTATCTTTAAGAGTCGTGGGGTATATTGAACATGCCGAACCAAACAGAGCGAGGTTAGGAACCAAAATGGTTTTGGAACTTGGGGAAAGGTTTTTGTTGACATTAGATGTTAACAATCCAAGAGTCAAATACAATATGATTAGCAATGAGTTGCTTTCCTAAAATAGCTAAGTTCAAGTTCCATGCCACCGCTGGCTTGTTCTTAGTAAAGATAGGGATCTTGGACCTACTACAAAAGGGACTAAATTTAAAAGTTGTAGTGGATGTTTTATTTTGGAAATATAATATTTACATAAACTTAACTCAAACCTTTGTTTTTTAAAATGTTGTAGATCATGTCGAATCAATATCTTTCTTTGCGTTCTATATTGGGCAAGGACAAATTGAACCCCATTGGTACAAATTTTATGGATTGGCACCGAAACCTGAGAATAGTTCTCATATAGGAGTGAAAGGAATATGTATTAAATTCTCCACTTCTTGAACCACCTTTTGAAGGAGCCACTAAGGAATTGGTCGACACATACAACAAGCACTCATATGATAAGGTTAATGTACAGTGCCTCATAATAGCGACGATGCCACCCGAATTACAAAAGCGATTAAAGCTGAACATGTCATATTACATTAGGGAGTAGCCCAAGAAAATGTTTCTTGAGCAAGCCTGTGTTGAGAGGTACAACATGACCAAGTCTTTTATGGCTGTTAAAATGTCAGAGGGTATCTCTATCAGCGCTCACATGCTCAAGGTAATGAGCCTTGTGAAGCAGTTAGATAGGCTGAGTCTCCCATTGGGCCCATGGTTATCCACTAACATCGTCCTCAACTTTTTGCCTCCATGTTATTCATCGTTCACCATGAACTACCATATGCATGGGATGGAGAAGAGTTTGGAGGAACTCCATGGGATGTTCAAGACTACTAAGCAGGACATGACGAAAGGAGTTTCTCATGTCTTGTGGTTTAGGAGGTTGGGAAGAAGATCAAGAAAGACAGGAGCAAGCACAAAGCTAAGTAAAAGGCAAAGGTGGCAAAAGGAAGGCTTAAATGGTGAATTCAAGCACTCCCAAGGCCAAAAGCCTTTCGATGTAGAGTGCTTTTATTGTAAAGGCAAAGCATATTGAAAGAGGAATTGTCCCAAATACCGTGAGGACTTGAAGAGTGAAAAGATTCCATCTTCTTCTTCAGGTATATATGTTGTTTAGCTTAACCTTTCTACCTCTGTTTTTTATTGGGTATTGGATACCAGATCTTATGTTCATGTTTGTTCAAAGATGTAGAAACTAAAGGATAGGAGGATGCTTAGAAAGGGCAAAGTGCAACTGTACGTTGGGAATGATGCAAGTGTTGCAGCAATTACTGTTAGGTGCGTTGAGTTGTATTTGACCAGTGGGCTTATAATGGAACTTAAATATGTATATTTTGTTCTGTCCATCTCTCAAAACATTTTCACCATTTCTTGTTTGGAAAATGATGGCTTCTCCTTTACCATTGAATGGATCTTGTTCGTTTTATAGAGATGGTCTGTTTTATGGATCTTCTTGTGTTAAGAATGGTCTATGCTTGCTTGAGATGGATAACCAGGTCCTTAAGTCAATAACAAAAGGCTCAAGACTTGTCATGAGAGTACTACTCTTATGTGGCATTGTCGCCAAGGTCATATAAATGAGAAGCACATTAAGAAATTGCAAGAAGTAGGACTTCTTGGTCAATTTGATTTGGAATCGATTGGGACATACGAATCTTGTCTACTTGGCAAAATGATCAAGATACCCTTTAACAAGAAAGGTGAGAAGGTAAGTGACTTATTGGGTCTAATACATAGTGATGTATATAGACTAATGAGTACCAATGCCTAAGATTGTTTTTAATACTTCATCACGTTTATTGATGATTTCAGTAGATATGGTTATGTTTATTTAATGAGACATAAGTCTGAATCTTTTGAAAAGTTCAAGGAATTCAATAATGAAGTTGAGAATATAACTCGATAAGAAGATTAAAGTCTTACAATCAAATTGTGGAGGCAAATACTTGAGTCATGAGTTTGGTGCTTATTTTAGAGAGTGTGGAATCATCTCACAACTCACACCTATTGGAATGCCACAATGGAATGGTGTTTCTAAGAGGCAGAATCGAACTTTGTTGGATATGATTCATTCTATGATGAGTCATACCAAACTTCCAATCTCATTTTGGGGATATGCGCTTAAGACTTCTACATTTACACTAAACAGGTTCCATTAAAGTTTGTAGAAAAGACACCATATAAGATATGGTTGACAAGGTGCCTAGCATGTCTTTTCTAAAGATTTGGGGTTGCGAGGCATATGTCAAACGTTTAATATCTAACAAGCTTGACCCTAAATCAAAAAAGTACTTCTTTGTGGGGTATCCTAAGGAAACTAAAGGATACTACTTCTATCATAAGTCAGAGAACAAAGTATTTATTACTCGACATGGTGTGCTCTTGGAGAAAGAGTTTCTTGCAAGAGGAAGTAGTGGGAGTAATGTTAGACTTGAAGAAATTCAGGAAACACTACAAGATAACGAGGCCAGTGACAGCCACGTTGACCCACCCCTAGATGGTTATGTCAGTAGGAGTCAGGTACAACCAACTCGACAAGTAGTTATGGAAAAGGCTTATGCCCCACATCCAACTGAATCGACACAACTTGAAGTTGAACTTGAGCCACAAGGAGTTGTGGAGGAAGGTTAACCAGAAGTAGTTTTACTGCGAAGGTCAACTAGGGTAGTCCATATACCTAAGAGGTATATGGGACTCCATGAGGTGACGGTGTTAGACACTAAAGATTCATTGACCTGTAAGGAAGCGATGGAAAGGCCAGACTTTGACGAATGGCTTGGAGCCATAAAATCTGAGATGCAGTCCATGTACGAAAACCAATTTTAGAACTTGGTTGGTCTTCCTATTGGGGTAAAACCCATTAAAAACAAGTGGGTTTTTAAGAGGAAAACATACATAAATGTAAATTTGACTACTTAAAAAGCACAACTTGTTGCGAAAGGTTTCAGCCAAATTCAAGGAGTTGATTATGATGAGACCTTCTCACCCATGGCTATGTTTAAGTTAATTCGAATCCTTCTAGTAATTGTCGCTTTTCATGATTATGAAATATGACAAATGGATGTCAAATAGCTTTTCTAAATGGGGATTTAGAAGAGGACGTGTATATAACACAACCAGAGGGTTTTGTGGATCCAAAGGTTACTAAGAAGATGTGCAAGCTTCAAGGATACATTTATGGATTGAAGCAAGCATCACAGAATTGGAACAAGCGCTTTGACAAAGAGATCAAGAAGTTTGATTTTGTTAAATGCGAGGAAGAACCTTATATGTATGAAAGGATTAGTGGGAATGCAACTGTCTTCCTAGTGTTGTATATGGATGACATACTTCTTATTAGGAATAATATTCCTTTGTTGGAGTTCGTCAAGTCCTCATTAATGAAGGTGTTCTCTAAGAAGGATTTGGGTGAGGCTGCCTATATCTTGGGCATTAAGATCTATATAAATAGATCTAAGAGGCTTATAAGATTTATTCAGAGTACATATATTAACAAAGTGTCGAAGAAGTTCAACATGCAGGATGCCAAGAAAGGTTTCTTGCCCATGTCACTTGGTATCCATCTTAACAAGAACCAGTTTCCTTCGACACATGGTGAACTGGATATGATGAGTAGTGTTCCATATGCTTCGGCAATTGACTCTATCATGTACACTATGATATGCACTTTCCCTGAAGAATTATACGCTTTGAGTATGACCAGCAAATATCAAGCTACTCCAGGCTTAGCACATTGGATTACGGTCAAGAATATCCTCAAGTACCTTAAAAGGTATAAGGATATATTCCTTGTCTATCGAAGGGATTCTGAGCTCGTTGTAAGGGGTTACACTGATACTAGTTTCAAAACCGACCATGATGATATGAGATCACAATCGGGTAAGTGTTCATCCTCAACATAGGAGCTGTGAGATGGAAGAGTTCTAAATAAGAGGCCACAACTGATTCTACCATCGGGGTGGAATATATAGCCACTTCCAAAGTGGCCAAAAAAAGAATGTTGGATCAAGAAGTTCATCTCCAAACTTGATGTAGTTCCTAGTACTATTGGACCAATTAAGCTCTATTGTGACAATGATGTGACTATTGCTCAGGTAAAGGAACCTAGGTTACACCAAAGGTCCAAGCATGTTTTACGACGATATCTCCTCATACGAGAGATTGTAGAGATGGGTGATGTAAGGGTTTGTAAAGTTGATTCGGTCAGGAATACAATTGACCCACTTACAAAACCTCTTTCTCAAGCCAAACATATGATTCACACTGCATCAATGGGTATTAGATACATTGGAGATTGGGTTTGAGTATATTTTTCTTTATGCATAAAGATGTATTTTGAGGCTACACTTGTTTAGAGCTTTTATTCATAGAGATGTATTTGGATTGGCTCTAGGTCAAGTGAGAGATTGTTAGTGATATGATCTAGAAGTCAATCATTGGATGGTTGTATTCTAACAGTTATGTTCATAAATTGGATGGTTTATATCATCTTGTTCTATGATTTTTCAATATATATGAATGATTCGAGTTGAGCACTCAGATTGTAAAACTCTGTAATGGAAAATAATGATTACTTTAAATGTTTCTAATTTTGGTAATTAATATGGATTATTAATTGACCATTAAAAGATTGGTGTGTGGATTAAATGATGGTGATGTTCTGCAAACCATTCAATAAGGAGTTATCAGTTTAATCTCACAGATACATAATGGAGATTATGATATTCGACAGACCTTAAATGAAACATTATGAGGATTGTGTTTATGCCATTAATATTTCATATGCATCTTGAATTCTATGGTATGAGAAGTTCATTTTCTTACATAAGAAATGTATATTTGTTGGTATTGTCCAACGCTAACCGTAAAAAGTAGCTATACAGATAATGCCACAATATGCGTGACTTGTATGGAGGATAAATGCTCATCAAGAATACTGTTCTCTCTCATATAAGATATGAGAGATAATATATATGGGGCCCTTAGTAAAGTAATATTGTATGCATGCAATATGATTAAGGAGTTAATCATATTTATGATTTACTTTGGAGATCAAGAAAGAATAAATTGGCAAGAATGACATATTCTAATCTTGCATTTATTCAGGATATTATATGACAAGAGAATTGACAAGGGCCATTATTGCATTGGGATTATGATTTGTATACGATACTTAGCATCTATGTCAATTGAGTAATTATAATATATTTTGCTAGATATCGCTTATGATTTATAGAATTAAAAGGAGTTTTAATTCTATTGTCAACATGACACAAATCCTAATGGGTCACACCATAAAAGATTTGATTAGAAAAAAGAAATTATTCTAGTATATCATATGGATATGTGAATTGTAACACCCACATATACCCCATGGGAGGATATTGCGGGTGCCACATACATACAAAACACACTGAACATGAAGCATTTCAAAACATACAAAACACTTTATACATACATTACCAGAATCTCAACAAACATACATCGCAAATCAAAATTTCCGGAAGCAGCCTGAATTAAGGTGATTATAACCCATCAAAATAAAAATTCATGAGTTATAGGTATTAGATACAAGTCCAAAAACAATCTCAAAATACATGTGAATAAAACAAAAATAAGACTCCTTTGGCCATCGCGGTTGTCTTGTTCCAGTTCCTACGTCCCTCTTTCAGAACCTACACGAGGTAAATCCACCGTGCTAAGTATATAGCTTAGTGAGTAATAACTAATCTATGGATACACTGACAACTTATCATATTGAATCATGTAACAGCATATACATGCATTAAACAATAAATCACACATAATGTGTTTCATAATAGACTTTATAATTAACAGAACTGAACATCACAAGAGAGTATAAACCCTTCAGAATCAGAGCACAATAATGTTTAAGTCATAATCAAACATATGTCAGAATCACAAAATCAGGTAACTGCTAATCCATCAACAGAAGTGGGTAACGGGACTTATAGAGAAGAGACTGAAGTCTCGACACCGAAGTATCTCAAAGAGACCGAAGTCTCGACACCTAAGTGTCAATAATAAAAGACACTGAATTGTCAATAATTGAAGACATCGAAGTGTCATAAAAGCAGCTGCAGACCCTTCTAGGCATGCCTATTTACCCACAACTAGGACTTAACAGAATCAAAACAGAAATGTCTGAAATTTAATTCATATGTCAATCCAATAGCTTTGCAAATCATTCAATAGAGCAAAAGCAATAGCAACAAAATAGTCAAAACAAAACTATCAAATTTAACCATCTAAATTACTTACAAAATTTACCCTATAAAATTATTTACGAAATCTCTCTTATTGATTATTGCCTCGACGTCCTGGCAATATCTGGAATTGGTCGCTTGATGGGTTCCCCTAAAACTTTTAATACAAACACATATCATTATTGTGCACAATTATGAATTCAATTATGCACATTCATATATACTAAATATGCATGATGCATGTTTATGACAAATTCTGGGTTTTTTATACTTAATCTTGTCGCATTCTCAATCATTTGAAATCATACTCAAATCCTCATTCCAGATTTATTTCACAACTAACTTTCGGGTCCATTTTGTTCAATTATTATCCTCAGGAGGGTGAGGAACTAAGGTAATACTTCCTTTTAGAAAGTTTTCCCCCCTTTGTCTTAGGTTTCTAATGATACCAAGTTTATCCAATTTGGTTTAGTATACTGAAAGTTATACTCAAAAGATTTCAGATTGTTCTTAATCTTTAACAGATTTCTTATCTCAACTTCCAGTCAGATTCTAAAATTCTTAGAGGCAGAATTAGAATTTAATCTCTTCATAAACTTTGTATCCTTATGACTCTAATTTAATCCAAATAAAAAATCACTCCATTTGGATAATTACAGAGAAAGTTATGACCAAAATACCAAAGCATGTTCTGTGCTGGAAAGTTAGACGCGGCGAACTTTTCCAGAGAGGAAAAGTTTGTATGGTATCTTACAAGTTCGCCGTGGCGAGCCCCTGAGTTGGCCGCGGCGAACTTCATCCTTTAAGTTGGCTGCGGCGAACCAAGGAGAGTTGGTCGCGGCGAACTTTGACATAAACATACTTCATTTTCCAGATTTTAACTTCAAGCCAATTTTCCAGACTCTTAAGGATATAATTCGAATTTGATTCCTTCATAAACAATTTAGCTCTATGTCTCTAGTTTACTCTAAATCAAACTTCATCCAATTTGGATATTTACAAATCAAGTTATGCCCTAAAGACAGACGCATGTTCAGTAAAATTCTGCATATCCTAACTCCATCTCACTTCAATCTTTCACCAAGTTATACACATATCCGAATCTACTTCTTCCTTCAACACCCACACCTACATCAACACTATTCATGCATGCAACAATCCACAAGCATGAAAATGTATACCAATTACACATGCATGCAATTACAAACATTAAAACCTGAATAAACTTACTTGACTAAGCTTCTTTCTTCAGCAAAATTTCTAAAACTTAGGAGAGCAAATGGGAGTTTCGGTGGACGCAGCAAAGGAAGGAAGAGTGAAATAAGTAATTGACTGAAGGTTTATAAGTGTTTTTGGTGATGGATGAGCCAAAAACACTAACAAATGTAGAAAATAGTTGTTTA
>JANZXP010000002.1:16447056-16459219 GCA_027576715.1 Erythroxylum flavicans
CTCAAAACAACATCCTTATCAACCATCAAACTTTTTAGACTAGGTTGAGAACCAGGAGTAGTTCTTGGAGAAAAATAAGAATCTATGTCAATAGTAGCTTTTCTTTTTCCTTTATCTAATGTTTTTGGTTTTTCATCATCTCCAGAAGATATATTATGAGCCTCTTTATTTTCTTTTTTCTTTTTTATTTGTTGCTTCAAATATTTTCCAATCATATCACTCACATCAAGTGGTACTTTTTTGTAAGAAACAATATTACCCTTAACACCAATAAGATGTTTTTTCATTCTAAAAATTCCTCCCCCATTAAATATTCTACCGCAAAACATACAGTTATATTAGACATTCCCATCAGATGCTTGAGAGGAAGAAAAATAATTCCATGCTGGATCGGACTTACCATGAGGATGATTTCATATTTTCCATTATGATTTAACCTAAAAAGTATAAAAAAATAATCTAGTATACTATTATTAGGGCAAAAGCATACAACTTAAATAATTCTCATTTATCAATTGTAAATTTGTAATAAAGAAGACCAACAATAGTAGAATGGATTAAAAAAGACCAACATATGTTACTTATTAAACTTTACTCCATAGATTTATTACATAATTGGGTTGATACTGTATATTTGTTGTAATTCTTATACTTGAAATTGTAATTTTGATCAAATTCTAAAATTACAAAATCCGTTTTGAGTAGATGCCAACTATTAATTCCCTTGACCAACAAAAATATACCCTGAGTTTAAGTTACTAGATACACTAAAAATATATAGCATACAAGATTTGAGGCATACTCTGGCCCTTCAACTAATAGAAATTCTTCAATTGGTGTTAAAGATCTAAGGTCCATTTAGATGTAACTACTAAAATTCAGATATAGTTGGAAGACATCCTTCATATTGTGTAAATTTACATGTAGTTGGAAGAAATGCTTCTTATTGTGTAAATTGGTTACAGAGATGTTTCTTAGATGACAATTTGAATTCATACACATAATATGCCCTCTTATTTTCTTGATGACAATTTCATCAATTATATTGCTAGATCTTACTACTGCAAGTAACTACTTATTTTCTTGTGATGTTTGTTGCCCAGTTAACTATAGGGCTGTTTGTTGCCTTGCATTGATTTCTTTGAAAATTAAGAGGAGCTCAATTCTTTTACAGTATTTCTTCGAGACTGGCCAAGGTACTAGGTACAACTTGAAATACTTTCTGAAATACGTTAAGGATCCAAGGTCCATTTAGATGACAAAACCCCCTTTGATCCATGTTATCTACTAGATTTCTTATGAATGAAGTAGAAAGATATGTGGTGATATACACTATTGCTATCTCGAGGTAAGTTGTGTTTGGTTCACTTATGCAAATAGAACAAGAACAAAGAAGTGAAAGAACTGCTTATAACTACTATTCATTCATTAGACTTACTCCCACCATATCTGCCGAAGCAGAACAATTCATATTATCAGTTTATATAATCTATTCCAGAGAACAACAAAGAAGAAGCTAACAATCAATCACCACAGACTAGAAACAAACCAATAGCTTACAAAACAAGACCAAATACACTCACTTTTTAAGCTTTGCTCCAACAATTACTCCACTTTAAATAGCCTAACTGAAATTTTGGTAGTTTTCAATTTTGGTTTTCAGATCAACAAATAGAGTTCTAAATCAGAATATATATAATCTAACTATCAATATCAGAAATTACTATGAAATAGAATTCTAAATATTACAGAAGTTGATATGAAATAGAGTTCTAACTTCTAAATATTACAGAAATTGATATCAAATAGAGTTCTAAATATTACAGAAAACTTAAACCAACTGTTAATGTATTTCTAATTGTTACAGAAAACAAATTGATCAATAGTTAATACTACTCCTTATCTGTTAACCTTGAATAACACAAAACATGAACTCTATATAAACTTGATATCCAAAATCAACATTTCAATGCAAAACCATTACAGTGAACTAATGCATGCAAGAGATGAGTCTGTAGATCAAAAGCATCATGTTCCAATCGCTTACTCCAGTTACTCCAACCTAAATCACAATAACAAAGATTGAAAGAAAAGGCAGATTTAATGCAAACACGCCTCAGATACAAAAGAAATAGAGTAGTAACCTTAAAAGAAATTATCACTCCAAATTATTATCCCAACATCGGGTTATCTGGTGGCTGAAATAGGCAGCTCATTAAAGAATGAAGGGCAGCAGTATAACATGACCAAACACAAAAACACAGATCAACAAGAGAGGTAGTAATTTTAATAAAGAATTAAAGATTTAAGCTCAAACAAGCATCACAGAAACATAGACCTTACCCACAGTAGCTGCGTAAGGAAAGCCACAGCAGTCGCCTAAAGAGAGTCAACAGGGCTCGACTTTTGCATCTATGGGTTACATGCATATATGGAGACGATGAGATATGGTTAAGCGAAGAAGATGAAGAGAAGATAGTGAAGAGGCGAGAGACACATCGATTGTGAATGAAATCCGAAGGGTTTAGGTTTAGGTATATATGTCAATCGATTAAGAAAATGAGAAGGGGCGACTTTCGAGAGAGAAATCCGAACTCTTTATCTTCCAATCTGAGAAAATGGTGAGGGGCGATCTGCGAGAGATAGAGTGTGAAGTCTCAATCGCCAGTCGCCCTAGCCATCGCAGTCGCACTCGCCATCGCAGATTCTGAAATGTTAGGGGCAATTGGCGATTTAGGGATCTTAGATTTTAGTATCATCGAACCAGTTACACCGGTTTTATAAAAATCAATTGGTTCTTCAAAAAATCGGCCGATTTTTATAATGACAAGTTTTCTGTCAAAACCGAACCGACCCACTGACCGGTGCAGAATTGTCCGGTCAGACCGGTAGTTCCGGTCCAGTTTTAAAAACCTTGACAATTCTAGATGTTGCATATATAAGACCTTATTGTAACTATTTTTTTATCTTTTTATGTATAGTAAAAAATTATTATTGTTGTTGTTTTTTAATATTATCAAAAACAACACTTTAAAAATTGTTATGTTATATTAATTTTTAGTAACACATTTTAAAATTGTTACAAACGTGTCGTTGTCTAAAACTTTTTTTAGTGTAGTGATCCAATAATTCTTAAATGCTCTATATTTTAAAGACCGGGAAGCAAGGGAGATTGGATTTTAAAAACAAACTTGGTAATGGCAAGACGACCAACTTATAATATGACAAATAGAGTAATATGGGACCTTGGTGCAACACAATGAGCTCTCAACAAAAGAAATAATCCTAGGAATTGCCACTATTAAAGAGGCACTAAAAGATAACCTCGCAGGCTCTCTGAGAGGATTAGAGTAGGCATTATAAAGCACATCCCAAATCACAATTGAAACAGAGAGGATAAGGTCTTTTGGTTGAAGAACTCCATCTAGAATTGTCACAAAACAACTCTTATAAGCAACAAATTAGAACCTGAGCCCTAAAAATGAAATGGTATAAAATTATATGATTCAAATAAGCTCTTTCAAACTACTTTGGATAGGTTAAGGAGGTTTTACGATCTATCTAACAACTACATCCTCTATAAACAAGAGTTCGAATCAACCAATCACTTGTTTTTCAGTGTTAATTTTTAGGTTTGAATTCTTCTTAACCATTTGGAAAAAGTTTCAAAGTTATATAAACTCTTTTCTCCACAATTGGATTGGTTAGAAGTTGTTGATTGGATTAGTCAAAGAAAAAGAATATTGTGACCTCCCAATCTATAAACTTGCTTTCAAGAAAGTGTTATATTTGATATAGAAGATAAGAAATTAGAGAAATTTTCAAGAAAATGAGCTTCAAAGTAACCACATCATTTAAAAACTAGTAAGCTTGAATGGAGAGCAGTAGGAGTTTGTATGCAAACTAGGGGTATATTGCATGAAGGGAATTGGTACAATTTCGTGTTAATTTAATAGAAAAGAACTTGTTACAAATTTTCCTATTATTTTGAGCATGCTAACATAAGACCGATCATACATTAACCCGATCCAGGGACCATTCAATGAAATGATGGAGTGGAACTCTCTTGGAAGTTGGAACTTGACTATAAAAGCTGGAAGTAAGCTGACACTTTCACTTAGCTTATGAGGGCTGATAACATAAATGAGGTCTTCTCATTTTAACGCATTATTGCAAGAGTCTTATTGTCTGTCAAGTGGTTACCGTTAATTGAATCATTATGACTAGAAATTTTACCAAAATCAAATTTGTGATAAGAATTTTATTATGTAACTTAGTGAAAACGATAACAATTCAACATGATGTCTATTAATTTAAGCTAAATTTCGAATTAAAATTTCATTCAACATTTTTTTTTTCACTTTTTACATCAAAATAAGCTTTTTAACTTTTTAAAATCTAGAAATAAAACCTTTTTATAAATGTAATTCAATAGTGGACAGCATGTATTACATTATTTACTTATTTTATCCTCAAACTCATGAATGATACGTAAACAACTAATTAAAGAAAATTTTACGAGAAACAACACATATTATTAACATAAATATAATAAAAATTTACAAAATTGACAAAATTTTTTTTGCTTTTTCATTATCTTAACTTGATTCAAAAATAGATTGGAAATTTTAAATTATTTTTAGTTATAAAACCAACATTAATATAAACAAATGAAAGTAATTATCCAAAAAGAGCTAATTGTTTGTTGTTAATAAAAATAATTAGTGTAAATAAGTAATGTATGATCCCAATCGTCTCCTGAATTTAGATTATCTGTCTTAATTACTCAATTATCAATTACCCGCTTGTTTTGTTTTGGGACGGAACCCAATTTGAAACAAAGTAATTAGGAAGGATCTCATGCGGCCTCCCTCTGTTTATGTTATTGTATTCTTTCTTTGCTTGGTGAGAGATGATGTAATGTCACATCAATAGAAAACAATAAATTCTCTTTATCCCAAAACAAGTGAAGATTGTGGTCTGGGTCCACACTATCCCATCAGCAATCACGAGTGTTTACGCAGACCATGTGCTGCTGTTGTACGAGATATTCTATCCACCACTTGCAATAAAGGCATGAGCCATGACAAAAGTAGGGGCTACCGATGCCCCTCCCAAGTGAACGTGGACCAACCCACCCTACATCCCTTGTCTTGGTTTAGAACACTTTCGACTTTTTAGTGCTCCGCCATTTCAAGTAATGTATTGATTGCCGGTGGCTCTCAGCAAGAAAAGTTAAAGAATAAACAGCAGATTCATTCTGATGTCTTTTACGTGTTACTCTGTAATGAGTTTTTCTTTTTCACGTCACCCTGTTTGGTGGGAAATGCCTAATTCACCATATTTGGTTTGAGCGTTTGTGTCTTGGTGCTTATAAACCGGATGAGGAGTCTTCTGGCCTTGTTGGGTATGCCTTTATTGTACCAGTTATGGCTTTCTCTTCTTGCTTGTGCAATCCTCAAGTCTCCTTCAAGGTATTTCGGGATTTCAAGCTCATTCTTCAAAAAAAATATTTATCTGCTTCTGCCCTGGATGGACTTATAAAGATATTTGGATTAGTGAATTGTTTAATTTTTTGTATGTACCTTGTTGAAGTGACCCGCGGAACTCAATTTTACATTAGTGAGATCAAGAGCTTAGTTTTAAGGTTTTAGTTTGTATTCTTATAGATTGACTACCCGGGACGGCCTATAGCATCTTATCGACAGAGTGTTGGAAGGGATGAAAAACTCTGTGTTTCAATCAAAAGTAGTAGCACTAATCTTTTTGGCCAACGTGTTGCAACAGCACCAGATAGCAAGCAATGTAATTGGAGCTTTCTGGGAGGTTCAAGAATTATCATCTGTATAAAAGTTGCTCGATTCTTTATCAATCAGAAGAGCTCTCCAGTCTATGCATCATGTAATCCCTTTTTGCGTAATGTTCTGTGTCTTTCATTATTCATTCCCAGAGCCTTATATATGTGAAGTATCAAAAACTGCTTTTTTCTTTAACTTTCTAATTTTTAATTGCTTTTCTGCTGCTATGTCATACACTGATCATGGCCCGTGATTAATTGCATGTTTGGAGATCTTTGTCAATTTTTATTCATTTGCAGCTCACCATTTTTTTTCCAGAAATCTTGAACTGGCACAGGGCATCGGTCATGGAAGGGAACTTTACTTTTTATGGCTCATTTGCATTAGAGTCAAATGATGTTTCATTTATTATATGGATGACTGCAGTGCACGTAATGGTGCCTTCTCAACCATCATGCATTTTTTGTTGGGTCTAATTTATATCAACTTTATATGAAATAGAGGGGTGATTGAGATGCACAATCATATTCATTGTGACTACACATAACAGTTGGCTTGGAATTTGTTTCTACAATATTTGTAGATCTAGACTCTCATTTTACACAAGTTACTGCCTTTTTACAGGTAGAATTCTCAACTATTAATGGTAGTTCTTTTGACATAACCACCAGTCCTGCTGTCAGATACGTAATGCTATTGTTTTCCATTGTATCAAACGCCTTGGTCGGATTAACCATCCAGTGCTTAGTTTAATGGTATCCTTGCTCTGCAATGCCAGATGTGCATTAGTTTAATGGTATCCTTGCTTTGCAATGCCAGATGTGCACTCTACTGCCAATGTTTCCCTTGCACACTCTTGATATGTTTTTATATAGATTTACATTAGTAGGATTTCATTTCTGATGTTGTTTTTCCATTCTGCATAACATTTGCACAGTTCCTGCTATCGATATCCTTCTGATTGATTATTGTTAGAGGCTCAGACTCAGTCATATTTGTTATTAACAATGGTTATCATTTGGACATATAGTTTCTAGAGATCATTGGATGCAGTTTCTTTTATTATCCAGTTTAGACGTAGATTTTCTGAGAAGATGACAGTTTCTTTGACGACTAATAGAATGCCATTTTTGCTTTATACTATAGGGATTGCGAATTCTCAATTAGCAAGTAGTGCCTTCACTTTGGGAACTGCAGCTGTTCTCCCATTTTACTTCCTAATGGTTTTAGCACCTAAATCTCAATTGGTATGCTCTGCTGAACTTTCTTCAAGATCCAAATGTCCATTCAATCGTGTTTACCTATCTTTTATTTCTCTTCAATTCACTTTCTTTGCTTTCACATATTCTGTAATCTACTGCTTCTAGGCTTCAATATATTTCTTATTCGACTCGTACTGTTAAATCCTGGTTCTTATTTCAATTGGATTTTCATTTTTTCTTGTTCAGGTAGGTTTTTTTTTCTTTTCTAATTTTGTGTCCATGTTTGATGAATAATCTTTTTCCATCATGCCGCTTAGCACATGATTTACATGTTGGGTTGCCGAATTTGGATTTCCCATCTACTTTACCTCTTGTCAAAACCTATATTAGCCTGAATTTCGGGCTTTAGTAAGTTTCATCAAACCTTTTACTACGTGCCTTATTTGTGAACTATGAAATTAATTGACTTAAACATGTGATTGCAGACTATAAAATCCATGGAAAGTAGCATACCCTATGTTGTACTTGGCCTGTTATATGCATATTTGTTGTACCTCTCTTGGACACCTGACACACTCAGGATGATATTCGCAAGCAAATACTGGTTACCTGAGGTGCGTAATGATCGGAAAAACATTACCATGCGACCTTTGTGTAATTTTGATTGGCTATATGTTTTCTTCTATAGGAATGAGAATATCAATCTAACAGTTTCTTATTTTCTTCTGTACCGGTGCAGTTGCCTGGTATAGCCAAGATGTTCTCCAGTGAGATGACACTAAGCTCTGCATGGATTCACTTGTTAGCCGTAGACCTATTTGCTGCAAGGTAGATATCTTATCCTCCACCACCTTATCCACTTCCTCTTACTTTCTCTTCTCTGTGTATGTTTTCTGACATTTCTCCGAATTTGATATATCCAGGCAGGTATTTCATGATGGACTAGAAAATGAAGTGGAGACTCGGCACTCAGTTTCTCTTTGCTTGTTCTTTTGTCCTATTGGAATTGTCACTCATTTTATTACTAAAGCACTAACCAAAAAAGCTTGAAGAAGCTAAGATTGCATGTAGTTGGCATTATTCTGAAGAAACATGCAAACAAAATTGTTGCAAGTTGTTGAATTTTAGTTCTCCATATTGAAAGAAAACATGTTTCTTTGCAATCACTAAAGCTTTTATTCTTTCATCTCATAACCCTTTTGAGGAAGTGGAATGCTGGATAATTACTTGCCTATGTTCCTGTAAAATGATCAAAATAGATTAAAGCATAGTATTTGTTCCTTAAATTATAATCCCGAACTTTTGATCCAGGGTTGAAGAATGACAGGTGAAGCGTGTATATGAGCTACCATCTTTGAAATTCAGACCTACTTTGGAACCCATTCTGTTCTCAAACTCTTACTCCCCATTCAGAATCCCGCTCTGCTTTTTTTCTACATGTGATGTGCATTTCGCTATCAGACAAAAGCCTCTTGCCCTCTTGGGAGTTGAATTGTGATGCTATTAGGTCCAAGCTTTCCAGTATGTAGGCCACTTAAACACTGTTTGGGCCCACAATGCCCTCTCAGTTGCTTCCATACCTTCCAAGTTTTATTAAGCATTACGGTAAACAATGCTTTCATGACATTATCTTAAAGCTGTATACGACAAAAAGAGGGAATTGAATCTTAATATATGCAATAACATTTAACTTATACCTAAACATTTTAAGACTATTTAGAAGAATTTTAACGTTTAAAAATCTATAATTAAAAATTTAAATTGACGAAAACTTTAATTCCTTGTAGAATTATGTTATTTGATTTTTTTTTCTTTACGAAATCTATGTATAACACAAGTCTCCTCTTTTCTTTGACAATTCCATAAGAATAAAAATGTTTTGATCTCCAACTGGGAACGGACGCTATCAATAACATCACAAGTCTCCTCTTTTTCACGAAAATCACCACAAGAACAAGGCCTTATCAAGCTTTTAACTTTTAACTATAGAAAAGCAATATTGTCTCCGAGAAGGTTAAACTGGAGTCGGGGATGATTCAAAGGATGGTGACCGAAATGGACAACTATAACTTTGGAAGCGATGAACGTGGACTTCATACACACCTTCTCTTATTGGAACTTGGCCAAATTAAGTTTACTTAGTTGATTAACCAATATTTTAAAAATTGGACTAGATATTGAATTGGTCAAACAAAATATTTAAGGTTTAAAGGTTCAACCGGTATTAAACTATTATAAATCTTATGTATAATAAATAAGAAGTAAAAATTATAAAAATAAGTAAAAATAAATATTTTTTTAAAAAATCCAATTATTATTATTATTATTATTATATAATGAACTAATAATAAATCAAATCTAATAATTCAGAATAAATGTTAATTTAATTTAAAACTTAAAATAATAATAAAAATTAAAATTATATTTCTGAAGAAGATTGTGTTTCATCATTGTCAAAAGTTTTAAATTCTTTGATGCTATTTAAAGACTCGTAAACCACACTTTCATCCAAAGGATTTCCGTCAACTTCTTCTACTGTATTCAAAAAAATTATAAATTAGTAATATAAAAAATTATTCTCAATTATAAATTTGTAATACATTATATTTAAATTAAAATAATGTTCATTTTAAAAAGTAAAATTAAAATACTATTATTTAAAATGATTTGAAATTTTAAATCACCTATTTTAATTAAAATTTAAATTGATTTAACTTAAAGACAAACTCGATCCTTTATAAACACTTATTAAAATATGAGTTAAGGACATCATCTTATCTAGTTGTTATATTATATTGATGGAACTGAACCATAATGCAAAGAAAGATAAAAGCAGATTACCTCTTCTTGAAGTAGACTAGGGAGATTGTCAAGTGATATAAGGCTTCTTATTTGTCCTCATAGTTTTTCGTCTTTAATGAAAAAATGAGTAAATTAAAAGCATCTCTTGTTCATGGATGCATGCAAATGCAGCCATCCTTCTCAGCATCACATTAATCGTTGGCCTTAGTTTGATAAGGAACGAGAATGTCAATACCCTTCCCATGCCCAGGATGAAAGAACCAACACGCCCAGATTGCTTTCTATACATTAATGAAACCTGTCAAAGATTCTGGCTTTTGCAATTATTGTGCTTTACTCAGAAAAAGAAGCGACTAGAAGTTGAGATTTGAGAAGAGAAGATGATAAAGCATAAAGAGTAGAGCCAGAATGGTTGTAGTTTTGATTCTTGAAATTATATAGATCTGACCACTTCCAACCCGTATATTAATAAACCGATCAGTTCATTAATAAATAAGTTGATTCATTTTTAATCTGGCTGATTTTTATATAGACAAATTATAAAATTAAATTAAATTGGACAATTAACGTTCATACTATTTTTGATCTACCTGACTCGTCCAATTGGATTTTTACAACATTGGATTTGACATCTTTTCTCTTCAAGCTTCACATTTTTACTTTGCTTTCATGTTGTTTCTTTCTTAGTTGTTGGCCACAAAAAGGTCCATAGAGAGTTGGTGTGGTTGGAAATAAGAAGATAAGGTTGAGAGCCCGATCACGAAGGTCAACAAAGATTTTAAGGCCTTTCTCATGAAGAAGGAGGCTGTTGAGGAGCAACTCTTCAAGCATATCAACGAGCTTGAGAAGGAGATTTAGGGCTAAGGAATGAGGTTGCAAACCTTAGAGGAATGCTTGCGGAGCAACAAAGAAAACTCAAGGACAATTGCAAACTAGACGAGAAATGAACTGGGATCTGATGGATTTTTCATAATTTTTATGAGACTCTCTTCTTACTCCTTTTTAACCTGAATCAAAATATTCCCCCCAGACGTCATTATCTCAAGTCTAAGTCTTTCAAGAATTAAAACTATGATAACTTGATTAGCATTACAATCTTATGGTTTGCAGCCTATAGAAAACTTGTATAGGAGAAGTACCTAGACGTATCTACTATAGAGTTCGACATCATCGATGCTTCTATTGAACCTAAGTCGACCTAGACTAAGGAGTTTAATGAGTTTAAAGAGATTAATTGTGAGGCTAAAGTTATTGGTCTTACAGGGAATGAATCTTCCAACCATATTTTCCCTTACCCTACTACTTTTTAGGTCATCCCAACCACCATTTAGGCCTTTTTCTTGTCTTTTATATACTTTGTTTCCCTTTAGTGTGTAAGGGTGTAGAGGGCGTATTGAATACTTTATTCTTACTTATTTGTTTTTAATTAATTTAATGAATATTTCTCAAATTTGACTAATTTTAACAAGGTAATTTTTAGAAATCTGTAGAGTTCACTACAAGAAAATCCAGATTTAGGAACGGAAAAAAAACGCTAAATCCGTCCCAATTTCAATTTCAAACGCAAACAGGGACGAATTTTAGGACCGAAATTTATCCGTCGGTATATGATTGGTCGCAAATCTTAGGGACGGAATTTAATCTGTCCCTAAAATATAGGAACCGAAAAATCCGTCCCAAGCACCGTTTGCAATATGGATACAAATGGAATTATTGTATTTGTTTGAGACGGAATTAGGGACGGACATGTGGTAATTGCAGATAGAATTAGGGATGGAAGTTTAGACGGAATTGGCGACGGAATGGGGGACGGACATGTGGTAATTGCAGATGAAATTAGGGACAAAAATTTGAACAGAATTGGGGACGGACATGTGGTAATTGCAGATGGAATTAGGGACAGAAGTTTAGACAGAATTAGGGACGGAATGAGGGATGGAATTAGGGACGGACATACGGTAATTGCAGATAGAATTAGGGACGGAATTATCGACGAAATTGGGGACAGAATTGTGGTAATTCCAGATGGAATTAGGGACGGAAGTTTGGACGGAATTGGGGACGGAAGTTTGGACGGAGTTGGGGACGGACATATAGTAGTTGCATATGGAATTAGGGACGAAATTTTGGACGGAGTTGGGGAACCGTGGGTACGGAATTGGTGACGGAATTAATTTTAGGACGGATCTAGGAACAGAATTCTTTTTGTTTGGAACTGATTTAGGAACGAATTTTTCTTTTAATTTGAATACATTTTTAATTTTATTTTTATTTTTCAAAAAATATTAAAAAAACTTATAAATATCCTTAACATGCAACATCATTCATAATATTATGATAATAAATGAGATGAATAAAATT
>JANZXP010000002.1:16459319-16477582 GCA_027576715.1 Erythroxylum flavicans
CAAAAATGCCCTTTATGAAATCTTACTACCTTAACACTTTAATTCAACTAACCCATGAAATAAATTCTACTAACATAAACATAAATAAAAATAAAATTAAAAAATTAACTCTAAAAAATTCACTTATCCAAGCCTCATAATTATCTAAATCATGCTTAACTAAAAAAAGAAAAACATTCGGGGGCCAACAAAGAAAGATTTCACAAATGGTAGGATTTTGTGTCATCTTGCTATTAGAATATTTACAACTAATTCTTTATCATTTTAGTGCTTTATTTTGATGAAGAAAGAGTTGAGAAAAATATTTACAAGTGATAAGTGAGTTGCATCTCAATATGCTAGGTCTAATATTGGATGTTTTTCTAGAATTATACTTAAAAAATGAATTTTGGTCCCTATGTCAATTTTTCGTCCAAATTTGTGAGTCTTTATGAGGTCATTTCATTTGGCTGGTAGTGTTGAGAAGGCAACAATGAGTTATTTTATTATGTTATGGAGAGGGAGAAGGAAGCAATCAAGGTCAATTTGAAAAATACGCTTTCTTTGTACACATCTGATCTTGAAGTCATCAATGAGAGATAAGAAAGGAAATTTTACTCTTCATTTCTTATAGTTGGGGCATTTTTAATCCTTGAGTTTATTTTAAACCAAGTTTTACAAAGAAAGCTGAAGTTAATAAGGGAATGCTATTAACTATTATAAAAACTATTGCCCATGAGATGATGCAAGATCTTCTAATCTCACAAATAGAGATTTATAAGGATGTATTTGATGATTTTGAGATGTCAATTGTTATCCGTCAAAGAGACAAACTTAATCTAGTTATATATTTTTTTCACTTTTGTTACTTGTTGAAGATTAATCATCACTTTATTTTTTTATAATGCTACTTTTGTTTTCTTATAGTTGCTTGGTGGGACCAATTTGGAAATGATGTTCCAAAATTGAAACAGTTTGCAATTTGAATTCTAAATGATGTTCCAAAATTGCAACAGTTTGCAATTTGAATTCTAAGTCAATGTATGAGTGCAATAGGGTGTAAAAGGAACTGGTACATATTTAAATTCATCAATTCCAAGAAAATGAATAAATTAGAGTACAAAAGAATAAATGACTTGGTCATTGTTCAATACAATTTAAAGCTTCAAGAAAGGTATGTTATTATCATTATTAAGTTGGATATAATTTCTTAATAATTTAATTTTCTTATTTACTAGGACTCTTAATAGAAAAAGTAGTTCTATAGACTCAATTTGCCTTAATTATATTGATCTTTCGACAGATTGGCTTTTTGAGGAATCGAATTTGATAGCCGAAAGTGACTTGGAAGATAAAACATTAAACATATCTAATACTGACAAAATATTAAAGATATCTATTTTTTCTGTATATGAGTTGATATTTGAGTTTAAGGACATATGGATATTAACTTTAGCTTGATAGAAGTAAATCCCATTTAAGGTATATTTTATTTAAAACAGTATTACTTTAAGTTGAAAATGTTCCAATGTAGCATTAATTACTAATCATTCTATAATACATTTTTCATTTAGTGAAAATGATTATTTAGATTAAGAAGTTTTATAATGAACTTGGTATAGTTCTTTAAATTGTTAAAATAGTAATGCATTATTGAACATTTAGTCATTTGGTATGTAAAAAGAGTTATGGTCTTATTAAAGTTCTAAATATATATTTTGGCAATTTCTTTTAATTAACTAAGATTAGAGATGCAAGATTTCAGTAAGAACTCACAAAAGAGAATCTTATAGATTTTTCTCACTAAACTATTATTCCAGTAGTAGGATAATCATCATATGATGATATATTATAAGATACTTAAGTGATTGACTTAGTGCAAATAAGAGATTGTTAGTTTATGTCCTATAGATAATAAGTTAGATGTAGATTTTATGGCATAATTAATTAAATATTTTTACCTTAATTGCGTTTGTTTAATTAACAAAAAATAAGATAAAGTCCATGGGGGTAAATATATATTTCAAATAAAACTATAATGAAATTATAATTATAAGATTCATATTATGTCACGACCCGAAACCACATCGGGCACATGACAACCACCGCATACCCGAGCTAAGGATACTCATGGTACCCTTAACTTGACTATATAATGCTAACTGAATATCTTTAAAAAAGTTTGGACAGCATAACAACTGTATTTTAAAAATCTCAAAACTTAATTAAAACACCTGTAAATTAGTTTCAAATGCACTTCTATATTCACATTAAAACTCTATCGCAACTATTGGACTTTTAAGTCCACTAAAAAACAATCTCAATGACAATATAAAAGGTTCATACATAAGGTCATTTACAAACCATAAGATAGTAAAGAGTTAATTTACAAAATTATAAAGCATACCAACATAATCATAAGCCAATATATAACAAAAGTACAAAACAGGGGCTATCCACGTGCATTAATGCTCCGAAAATGTCAAAAGACCACATGAACCACTCAGAACTTTAAGCTTAGCAAATGAACCTACATGGTTGGAAAGTGGAGGGTATGAGTACATTATGTACTCAGTGAGCAGGAAAAAAAACATATATCACAAACAAAACTCGGTACACATCAAGACGGTCTAAATAACTTAAGGATGGTTTTATGCATTTAACATACATATAACCACCTATGAAGTGAACATACATGACATAGAAATACATAGGCCTAGTCTATGATTTATCCCATACTGGTTAGGAACCACATAGGCCTAGCCTATTAATCACTCATTCAGTGATCATAGATTCCAGTTTCAGTATACAAGAGCAAAAAGGCATCACATGTAAAATCAAAGTTCGTCAAGAAGCCAAATCTCATAATAGGACAAAATAGTTATGTGTGTCAGTACTAGTCGGCCAAACTAGTGTGCACACCCACTGATTCCCAGTGTTGGCTCGACTTTCATCTGTGTTAAGTCCAGACTAGGTCGATAAAAGCGTCATAACCTTAGGTGATGACCTCGTTAATGACTAGACCTCTAGGTGTGCAATCACCCGCAAGTCCCATAGAAAGGTCTCGATACAAGGACTCGACTTTTATGTACTAGTGTTAAGGGTACGAAGTCACTTAATCTATTGTGCCTAACACACGAATGGCCAATCGTTACCTTACCAATCACAAAAAAATCATATACGAATATTTAGTACTAAAATCAAGCAAGGTACCATGCCTTTATTTATCGGTCCAACCGATAAAATGGAACCTTGCCATGGCTCGAACCTTGCCATGGCTCTAAGCCAAAAGAGAACACATACACGCCGCATACATGACTCGGTTAAGCATATATAAGTCCCAAAACATTATTTCATGCAGTCAAAGTCATCTTTTGTACTCCAAATGCAAAGTTGTTCAAAAATGTAGTTTCAAAAAATAAAATATTATCCTTTGCACTTAAAGTGCATGTTTGTTGTAAACAATATCATTCCTCAAAATAAGTAATAAAAACATTAGTTTCACTCCAAGTACAAAGAGTTATTCAAAACAATGTCATTTATTAACTTCATAAGTATACTAGCATCTATTTGAGATTCAATTCTACTATGTATTACATAGGTTCAAAATTCACATACAAGTCATCATGCATGTCTTGGATGTCCTAACCGCATTTGAGAGATATGTTTTCTCCAACTCACTTAAAAAGAAAGTGTACACTCCCTTGACTTCAACAATCCTTGGTACGAGCTCCTTGATCCACAGCTCCCGAGCCTTTATACATACAATATGCAATGTATTTACTACTTAAACATGTATCTCATATTTATACACCATCACATAAGTATATAAAACACAATATCACTATTTTTAAGCTATAGAATTCGGCCATTAAACTTCTCACATCATTACTCCCCTTATTATTCATATAAGCTTTCTTTTGCATTTTCTAAGGCATTTAGTGCCTTTGATCCAATACTTACACATTTCAAAACATAAGTAAGCACATTTTTATCCAAGCATATTAGGTCACTACTCATCAATCTATGCAAAAATTCAAGTTTACTTTAAGTAAACATGAAAATCTCTTTCCATGCACACCATTACAATCCTTAAATCCTAAGCCAAAGGCCAACAAAATAGTTATTTTAGTTAAAATTTACAAACATTCTTTTAATTATTATTTAATGCCTACCTTGTTGCTTTAGCAACTCATTTTTAAGAAAAATACTAGCAAAGCTACTTAATTTGAAAGACCTAAAATTATGAATGAATGTCACAACTTATAGCGTGATAAACTAACACAAAATCCTAATTAACTTGCATGTTTAGCCAAGGAACCCATATCACTAATTTTGTGAGCTAATGACTCTTCGTAACCTAATAGATTATGTTCAAAATTAAATCAATTTCATTCCATCTAAGCCATCAACAGATTCACACAATTCACAATATGCAACCTATCAAACTATCACATAATATGTGAAGTTCACACTCAAAGCAAAACACAAAACCCTCCCCACACTTGAATAATATATTGTCCTTAATGTGAGAAGGAGACAAACAATCACATATGGAAAGAAGTAGCATAAAATAAAACATAAATAAAGATTAAAATTAAAAGAAAAGTGTTAGAAAGAAAGTCTCATGGTGATGGAGGTGGGGATAGTGTCGAAGGTGGCAGTTGAACACCTTGAGCCTCGAATTAGTGATGAATACGACGTATATCCCTGGGTTTGACGTCCTTGTGTGTGGGCTATCTCCTTCATCCTTCTAGAGTTCTCCGCAAGTTATATACTGGATCTCTTGATGCATTATTCGTGTTTTCTTCATCCCTCGATCAAAATTGTTGCCTCTCTATATGTCTTATGTCTTAGAATTTCTACAAAAATTAGCTCTCTTTTATTTGCCTCCACTCACATCCTTTTGTAGTAAAATTTATAGTTTCCAAGATATACACAGTAATTTACAGAAGCGTGTAGAAGACTGTGTTTAATAAAAAACACCTAAATTCATGATTTCAAATAGGCATAAACTTACACGGGCAACAAGCACGACTTTGTATATTAAGATAGATTGGCATATAACTCCACTCGACCAGAACTCAAATTCTTCAATCTTCATAATGTTTTTTTTTAAAAGTTAAAATGTATTGAATAAATTAATAGGTACATGGAAGTCTTTGACCAAGACATAATACACAAGCTCCTTCTAAATCAAATGATGCCACATAATTAATGGCTCAATACGACTTCGTTAAGTTTACAACAAAAACACGATTTTCCTCTTGTTAGGGTAAAGTTATTTACCCTTTTACGCCTCCGCCTCCCAAATGATCCAAATTAGGTTAGGCGACCTCCAAGTTCTCTGCTCCGATTGCTTCTACTTTCACTTCCAGGTAAGGATTGTTCACTTCTGCGTTCTCTCCTTGAATAATAACACCTCTTATTTTAGGAGATCCTTCAAGATTCATAACTTCTGTCCTCCATCTCTATGCCAAAGAACTACCGAACACCACTTCATCATAGGTATTGTTCTACTGAAATCTTTAAGTTTCTTCCTCTTTCCTTTCACTTTTGTTTATTGTCAAACCCATGTTTACAACGTATGAGCCTTTTCTAATATGTTGTCTTTCTCCACTGGTGTTGATGAGAGTCCATTGTCCCCCAACAGATGAATCACTGACTCTTCCATTCTGATATGTGGATTCAGATAGTACCGACAGGAAGGCCGACAGTTCAGATACTACTTAACACCTTCATGCATTTTTTTGCCCTTGCTTTATTAGTTGAGTCTCCATGATGATGCTAGTGTACTGCATATCTCTTCTGATTTGGTATACTAAAGGAATTTCTCTCTGATTCCTGCAATCAGAGAGCTAAATACCTCCTATCCTGTATGATGTTTGTTTTGAAATCTCCTCTGATTTCTCTCTCACCATATCTCCTTAATGGAGGAGGCGAAAGAGATAATATAAATGTTCACAGTCAACTTAGGCAAGTGGGATAGCTTCAGAAGCCACTCCATGGCTTTTGTGAAGGTTGTACCTGCATTAGGAGTAGAATTGAGTGCCTTTATCCGCTCCCATATATCCTGCGAAAAGGTGCATTGGAAAAATAGGTGATCCCTTATTTCCAAATCTGTCTGATATAGAACACAGTCATAGTTATTAGACATTTAGTGGAGCCTATCCATAGTACTCATTCGATTAAGAATTGTTAGCCATAATATAATAGAGTAGCTTGGCATAAGTGCTTTGTGCCAGATAACAGGGAACTAAGCATGTTTTGTGTTTTGTCTCCTCTGCCATTTTGTGAATTTAGCAATGCTAAAGGTGCTAGGTGGAAGATTGAGACAGTAGTAAGCATCCTCCCTTATAAGATTAGGAGGATAGTTTAGAGTCAAAGTCTATAATTCAGCTGGGAGGTTCCATTGATCTCTTGTTATGACATATTTGACCTTCTCAGTTGTAGGAACATCATGCCATAGATGAATAGCCTAAGTGTTTCGAATTAATGGTCCCTATCTTGTCCAATTTTCAAACCAAAAAAATGCTTTCTCTCCATTCCCAATCTTACAATAGACTAGAGGTTCGATCATAGATTAAAGTTTCAAAAGCTGAGTCAATGGCCATGAATAGGAAGGCTTGTTAGAGATGGACCAAATACTAGATCCCTTCAGTATATAACTATGTAACCATCGGACCCATAGTGATTTCTTTTTTAAAAGAATATTCCAGATGTTCTTTACCAAGGCTGTTTTATTAAAGGAGGCAATTGAAATCAATCCAAGCCCCCTATCCTCTTTCCTTTTACACACCTCTTTCCATTTAACCTTAGCAAAGTGACTGTTTGAAGTGAGGTTTCCCTATAGGAATCTTCGGAATATTTTTTCAATGGATTTGATCACTCCTTTAGTTAATGAGATATTAGAGGACCAATATATGTGTAGGGAATTTAGGATTGCTTTAACAAGTTGAAGCCTCCCTCTAAAGGATAGCACTCTATTAGAACACATTCTCAACCTTCTCTGGATTTTATCCAACAAAGGCTGACATTCAGAGAATTGAATTCTTTTGGTGGTGATAGGAAGTCCCAAATAGGTCAATGGGGCTTGTTTTCTGCTCATTCCTGTTAGTTGAGATATTATGCCCTCCATTGGAGTTTCCCCTTCTATTAAGATAAACTGACTTTTATTAAGATTAATCTTCAATCATGAAAGATCCCTAAATGTTGACAAGGTGTCCATAAGGAGTTCAATGGACTTGATATGAGCTTTTAAGAATAGCAGTGGGTTATCAGCAAAACATAGATTGACCAACCTAACCCTTTTACATTTAGAATGGAATCAAATCTAAGTGCCTTACATTGTCCCACTCTCTGCTGAATAAGCTGACTGAGAACCTTTATACAGATAATAAATAGATATAGGGAGATAAGATCACCTTGACGTAAGCCTCTAGCACTCCTGAAAACTTCTGCTGGAGTGCCATTTACAAGAATGGAATAAGAAGGTGTAGTTATGCATGCCCTAATCCACTTGACAAACACCTCTGGGAATCCCATTAGTTTTAGGGTCTGTAGAATGAATTCCCATTCAATATGATCAAATGCTTTCCGAAAGTCCACCTTGATGGTACAATTCAGTGGGCTATGCTTTCTTTGGTATCCTTTCATCAATTCCTGAACAATAGCAAAGTTATCACCAATTCGTCTTCACATAGGAAAGCACTCTGATTATCTGAGATTAATAGATCCAGAACTGACTTCAACCTGTTAGCTAAGATTTTAGAAATAATCTCGTAAAGAAAGTTTGTATAAGCAATAGTCTATAATCATCCAGAGTAAAAGGGCAGGAGATTTTAAGGATCAAACAAATTTGGGTTTTGTTAATCTCCCTAAGTAGAGTTCCCCTAGAAAAGAATTCCAACACTGCTTGCTTAACTAAGGGTCCAATCTCTGGCCATATTTTTGATAGAAAAACCCATTAAAGCCATCAGGGCCTGGGGACTTATTCGGGTTCATTTGGAACAAAACCTCCTCAATTTCTCTTTCCAATACTGGAGTGATAAGGGCTGAAGCCTGTTCTTGAGTGCTTGTTTTGTGGATAATGGAGTCAAGGTTGATTAAACTAGGGAGGATCCGAGAGGAGCCATAGAAATTTCTATAATATCTCTCTGCTTCCTTCACAATGTTAGCATAGATTGAGATTTCCTCACCATCTTGTAGCTTTAAAGAGCTAATTCGATTTACATTCCTCCTAGCCAGGATTGAATTGAAAAAGAATTTTGTACAACTTTCCCCATCTTTTAGCCAATTGACCTTGGTTCTTTGCTCCAATAGGCTATCATGATCCCTTGCTTTAGAGAGGTATGTCATCAATAAGTACTTTTCGGTAATTAATAGAGTAGGATTGGAAGGAATCCCTATCAATAAGCTTTTGCACCTTTTCCAAATTTTCTTAAGCTAGATTAACTGCTGTTTGGGTAGAAGAGGCTCAATTTTTCATCAAAGTTTTCATCTCCCTTTTAATAGCTTGAAGCTTCTTGACATAAATATATTGTTAGGTGCCAACAACCTCTATTTCCAGCCCTTTATATAAAGTAATAGGAAATCCTTCATCCTCAATTAGGAAGTTGTTAAATCGAAAGGGACCACCACTATCTTATGTAGTTGAAATATGTTCAATCTACATAGGAGTGTGGTCAGAGAATAATGGATCAAGGAAGGATGTCACACTACTAGGGAACTATTTAATCCAATCTCTGTTAACCATAGCCCTATTTAACTTTTTCTTTTGAGCCCATCTCCCCATCTGCTTATTAGTCCATGTATAGAGGTGTCCTAAAAACTTAAAGTCAAAAACTCCCAATTGTCCTACACAGTCATTGAAATCAAATGAGTGATTTCGTAGACTGAAGTTTCCCTCTGCTTCTGTGTTATATAAAGTATCATTGAAGTCTCCATATAAGTCATGGCCCATTCACCCTATACTGTAACTGAATTAAGTTGTCCCATAACATTTTCCTCTGAAAGGAATGATTAGAGCCATATATAAAAGAGATACTAATATCATTATTGACCTGAAGAAGCTTGCATTTCAGATGTACTGCTTGTGTTTCTATAGAAAAAACTGAACATCCACCATCTTAGGGTCATAGCCAATGATGATTCTCCTATAGCTATGTGCTTGGTGGTTTGAGATGAACTTCCATTTTGGTCCTAATTTTGAAAAAACTTTCATTTTCCCTTCTCTAAGTTTAGTTTCCAAAATAGTAAAAATCTATGGTTGTGTGTTATAGACAAAATCCCGTAAAGCCAATAGCTTTTTAGGGCAATTAATCCCCCTCATATTCCATGCTACAATATTCATAAATTAAGAAATATTGGCTTTGGAGCCCTTTCTTTGGCTCTTGGAGGTTTTCTTTCTAGTCATAGCCAAAAATTCTCCAATGGTGGAATCCTTATTTTCTGAAGGGGCATCTGAGTTTACACTGTGCGCCTGCCCTACTGAATGAGGCTCCATATTGTCTTGTAAAATTTCTTTCACGTGTTCCCCATTACTACCTGCCACCATTTTCTCAGTGAGACCTCCTACTTGACCACCAACAATGTCAACAATATCTGCAGCCATAACTTCTACCACTTTATCTCTTACAATTTCTATTGTTCCATCACTACCTCCCTGATCTGCCTTTTCCTCAACCCTTCCTAATTTTTTATTGCCCTCACCACCTTTAGATAGATGTACTAAAGTGGCCTCAGTTTGCTCTACATGTGGGATTGTTATCTTAAAACCCATCAACTCCTCATAGTCTCCTCTAATGAAGGTTTTACCCATTGGAACCCATTTTTTACCTCGGGCAACAAAGGATGGTTTCCATGGGTATCGGACTGACACCTTATCCTTATAAAGAGAGCCATCAAATCCCAATCTCATGATAGGAATCGTATTTGGTAAACAGTTAGAAATATCCTTGTTGATACAAATTCTAGCATAGCCCAACCTCTTTCTATTTGCCGTATTATCATCCAAACATAGAGGTTTACCAAGAAAGCTAGCTATCATACTCAATCCCTTTATTGTCCAATATTCTAGAGGAAAATTGAATAGATTACATTGGGACAGGTCATTTTTCCTTACAATCGATCTGAAACCCAGGCTGCCAAGGCTGTAAAAAAAGAGGAAAATTTAAGCCTTCTTCTACTACCTTCAAGGCTTGAGCTTTAAGGAAAAATCTGAATAGGATGTATTTCTCCTCTACTACTATAGCTTCCATAAAACCTTTATTCTTCCAAGCTGCATGAGCCCATTTCTGAATCACCGAGAAAGCAGGTCACTTATCCCAAAAGAAACTAATAAGAGAGGTTTCCTAAGATCTCACCCCTTATTTCAGAATTTCTCTATCCGAGTACGCTATGCATCGGCCTTCTTTAGTCTTTGGGGGCATAAATGTAAGGAAAGTTCTACAGATTTGCGAACAACTTGCTTCCATGTTCTCCTCTTAGTCACAGGGTTAGCTGAGGTAGGAAGGGAGGCAGGATGGGCTGTTGTTTTCGGGGGGGGGATAAGGCTATGGGTACCGATATCTCAGGGGTTGGGATTAGGGTAGGGTTAAGGAGAGATTTCGAGGTTTGCACCTAGTAGGAAGATGGTGAGGTTGATGATGAGGGTAGAGGAGGAAAGGCCTCCCTTAGGTTGAGGGGTGTTTACTGTGGATTCTGCATTTGAGGGGGGAAGGTAAAAGGGAAAGTGAAGAAGCGAGAAAAAGCAGGGTATAAAATAGGATTTAAGAAAGATCTGAGGAAATAGTAGAAGAGTGACAAGTAGGAGAGTGAGGGAGGAAAGGGAAGAAGGAAGGAGAGCAATGGAAATAGAAGTCAATTTGCTTAAGAAGCTAGAGAGAAGTTAGAGCCTCTCTTTCTAACCCATTGTGCTGCGCTCTAATCCATTGTGCACGTGGCAATCTTCACAATGTTTACAGAGACTTACACCGTCACTATACACAGTTGTGTAGGTCCTTAGTTGCTTCAATTCTTCATTCTATGCCATGATTTCATATGAATTGTTATCCTTTTAGTCTATGAAGGCAAATATAACTTACAAATGCACTTAGAGTGAATTAAGTACTGAATACAAGAAAACTATAAAATATCAAGCAAAACATGTTAAATATGGGTGTATAATTGTATTCAAATATGCATCTATCAAACATCCCCACACTTAAGCTTTTTCTTGTCCCCAAGAAAATCAAAATTTAAATTATCAACTTTAGAACATCCATCCTTTATTAATCCCAACCTATCCATCCATACTTTAAATCATCATGTCATATTTATCAAATTAATATACTAAGTAGAATCAAATTAACCAAAAACTAACTTCATAAGTTAATATTAATAATAATCACATCAATAATCTTTTCGAAATCAAAAGCATAAATCTTTACACCCTCACCTAGGTTTCATTCAATATACTCAAGTTTTTAGGGTGAAAAGTATAAGATCTCTTAAATTAATGCATAGCAAAACTCTTAACCATAAGCTTGCAATATTATCACATCTCCACCACTTGTATGTAAATTAAAAACAAAAATCAAAAGATCTTTATAAAGATGTAATGGGGATTAGGTAAGGTATAATTGGGATAATAAAAATGTGATAAATTTGAAGGAAATTTACTAAAAAGACATTACAATAATCTTGTTCATAATATACAGGTCCTTTCATTATAAATTCATTAATGCAAGCATATATATATGCTTACAATTTCTTTTAATTTTTTTGACCATTCATCATGTAACACAATTAAATAAATATTGAACCTTTCAAATTTTCAATTTTCAAATACTTAAGTAATGTAAATAACCTTTAGAGTTTAAAACAATAAAAATGTTTCAAAGAAAAATAGGGTAAAGGTTAATAATGTGGTTATAATTAATGAAAAAGGCTAAGGCTCAAAATTGGTTGCTCCTAAGGATAAAATATCAAGAGGTAATTATCAAAGAAATAGACTTAAACAATTGTTAAATCTAAGTGTTTTTATAACTTTAATGCTTCTAATTTAAGAAATTATGGTCTCAATATGCATAATAAAAGCAAGTTCTATAATTATTCAACTATGCATGATAACATAAATGAAAGAAATAAAAAGAGCTTAAAAATTGATTAAAAAAATTTTCTCTTAGGCTTAAAAGCTAAAGAAAAAAATATGGTTATATGTGTGTAAATAATATGCAATTTTCATTCAAATTAACTATCTCAATGACTACTAATAATATGAATTATAAAAACAATTTTATTCTAACTATCATTTTTTTGCATATTAATTAAAATTAATAATCAATAATGAAATAAAGTATGTACGGACATATTTCAACTAATTCAAGATATATGTTAATAAGATTTAATAACCAAGATTATAATAAATTTAAGAAAACTATTAGCCTCTTCCCCACACTTAAAATTGTACATTGTCCTTAATGTACATAATACAAGCATATCAGAGTCAAAAGTGAGAAAGTGGAGTTCAGTACGTCCTTGAATAGTTAGAATTTTCTTATTTTGATTTTCATGACTTTAGGACTGTCGATTTGATATGATATACTAACATCTATACAAAATATAAAGAAAAAGGGATAAAATGATAAAAGAAAATAAATAAATAAATAAATACAAAATATGGAATACCATTAACATTAATATTTAGACAAAAAGAAAGGAAATAAGAAAAGTACATAGTTAAAGAGAGAAAGAAAAGATACAAAAGTTAAGCATCTCCCTCAATTGTGTTGTGACTCAGGCCTATCTAATAATGGAAAATCATCAGGTTGATGGTTCTCAGAAGGTGAAGGAGTCGTAAACGAGGTACCCTCGCCAGATTATGGAAGCTGAAAATCGATACCTTGATGGCTTGCTATTAACAACAATAGCTCTCCCATCCATCCAACAGTGGTCTTAAACTTTCCCATCCGCTCCACAAACTCTGCCTGCTGTCTCTCTAGCCTAGCTATCGTCAGCTGATTCAGGTAAGATGTTCGTGCTCTTGTTACATTCGAGCTATCATTTTCTAGTGGAATTCCCCCCATCTGGGATGGTGGTGACTATAGTCGCGAGGGCTCCTCCTTAGGTCCTCCTGGTGCTACTGGCTCATCGATCTCTCCAATAAGTCTGTAAATGTCACCCGTGGGTCGTTCACGTCTGCTGATAGTGCGCATGTGCTTCATGACTTGTAAGTTAAGTGTTTCCATTGACCAGACCTACTGCTTCAATGGTAGTCTAATAAAGACCCCCATTCGTCATGCCAATCTCATTATATAAGATCCGACACAGATTGTATTGACCTTCCTTTCTTCACTTTGATGCCTGATGAATTAAGCTAGTGCGTGCCCTAAATGGATCAATGTCTTTTCACTCATACATTATAAATAAAACTCATCCAAATTCTCCACAACTCCTTTACTTTCAATCCAACCACTCAGCATTTAACTCAAAATACCATAAATGTATCTGAGTGCAAGATGTCATAGCATGGACACTTTGGATTTTCCTGGGTCATAATTTTCCTTTGTACTAATCATACATCATAAGTGTTAAGGAGAAAATCCATACGAAAAGTCTGTCTGTGGTGTGATGTACTTTGACGTCCCCACAAACTCCTGGTCGTAAAGACAGATCATGATAGAAAATTACAAATAACTCATTTGAAACATATCTCTTGTCATCCGAAACTGGATCATGTTAGGACGATCCCTATTATAGCTACCTCCCTCTATGAAAAATAGGGAAAGTACCTTGAGCGTTAGCTCCCAATAAAAGGCTCCGTGATCTCGAAGAGTCGAGACCACGCGCCAATGTTAACAAGGTCCCGAACTCACTGGGCTAAACCAACCTGCTCTAGCATTTCCCAGTTTATGAATCTGCCAGTTTCAATTTTTATCCTTAAGCCTCTGGTATTGTTCCTCTTTGGCCCTAGCATTGAACAACAACGTTCTCGACCCCTATAAGGGCTGGGTTAAGGTTAAGGAACCTTCTCCTTGTTATCGCTTCCTTGGAATCTCTTTTTCTCACCGCAATCTCATCATTGTACTTAAAACTTTAGATAATTGTCAAAAATTTGCAAATAAATTACAAGAATACCCTTTTCTCCACACTTAATGTTTATTATGCTCACTAATTTATTAACCGTGAAAACTAACTATAAAAAGAAAAATTAGACATATAAAATTGCAAACAAGTAATCTAAAACCATTAGATAAATAAATAAAATAAACATTAAATAATTGAGAAAATTTAATAATAAACTAATTAATCACAAAATTAAAATTATTGTAATCAATGATTAAAACTAACCTAATTATTAATTATAGAATTAACCCTATATTTGAAATTAAATACCCTAATCTGGCAATTACGTAAAATTGACAAAATTGAACATTAAACCCATGCAGAACGCATAATTTTCATGTAATTAAACATAAATTGAGCTTCAATTAACGTCAAAACAATTAATTAACCTTAAATCATGCAATATTATCACAATTTAACAATTAGTGAGCAATAATTGCATAATTGCACAATCCATGTTTAAATATCACCCAACACACATGCAATTAATCAAACTGAATCATTAAAACCAATGGGTACAGATAATGTTCAACTATTAAACCATAATTAGTCATAAAATCATGCAAATTCTCACAAAAATCCCAAATTCCTAAAATTTAATTTTAGGGCAAAAATTCTCCTAAATAAAGCAAAACACCCAATGAATCATGCATAAATAAGTGAAAACAACAAGAAATCTTACTTTGGTGTCGTTGATTTGGCAAAAAAATGCAAAAATTAGGATGGGAGATTAGAGAGGTGATGAAAGAGAGTTAGAGAGTAGAGATAAAATAGGGAAGAATAACAAATTATTGCATTTTAAAAATGTATTACGAACTTACACAGTCTATTACATGACCATGTAGCTAATCATGTAGGCCACTAAATTGTAACTTTTTACGGACTTACACAATCAATTACACTAGCGTGTATCTAATCCTGTAAGTCTATACCAATGTTTCTAGAGAGCGTGTAGCTCTTTTTAAATGTGTGCAACTTCAAAAATATACAAACAAACTTAAAAATTTTGCACTTTAAGTTATAACACCTTAACACACATACCCTAACACACCAATTATCCACAATCTCATCATTAGGATGCTTAGTTTTCTATCCTAAAACACAATAGAACTCAGTCAAACTCTAATTTGACATCAAAATAAAAACAAAATAGTAGGGAATGTAAAATAAACCTAAACTTATTAATAGGTTGCCTCCTATGTAGTGTTTGTTTAACATCGTTAGCTCGATGTACCTTTTAAGGTCAAGATAGCATGTACAGATTTTGTTTTTGTAGCCTTACCATAATTTCCATGACTTACAAGTACGTTACCTTTTGCCTCTTAGTGCCACATCTTTCTTTTAGTTTATCCCCTTAAACATGTGAAGTTTTCGGTGGACTTTTAAATGTAGATTCCTACAAAATATCAGATATATTGCAAGGCTCATTAGGTTTAATGACATCTATGAATTCAATGGAATGATTAATGACATTAGCTACTCTAAAGATGACGTTTGAATCCCAGACCCCTAATGTTAACTTACCTTCATTAACATCTGTTATTGATGTAGTAATTGTCAAAAAGGGTAAATTAAGGACTATAGGCACTTTTACGTCCTCCTTTATGTCAAGAATCACAAAATTAGTTAGGAATATAAACTTATTAACCTTAACTAGAAAATATTCTACAATTCCCTTAGGATATTCTACCGATTTATTAGCTAGTTTCATATTTATCCAAAGTCGGTTTAAGTTATCCTTTTCCCAATTTCTCAAATAATGAAAAGGCATCATATTAATATTGGCCCCTACATCGGCTAAAGCCTTATTTATTTTTAATCTACCAATTTAACAAGGAATAGAGAAACTCTTTAAATCTGTTTGCTTCTCTAGTAGTTTGCTTTTCTTATCTTCTGAGTTGTTTTTGCTCAGTGTAGTATTTATCCTTGTTTGATGGTAGCTCTTTCAAAGGTTTTATATGTTTTGGTTTCAAAAATAGGTAAGTTATCTTGGAGTTGTTTCAAAAATCAAGAAATTTACCCAACTCTAAATCCATTTGATCTTTCTTCACTTTAGTAGGATATGGGATGATAGGATAATATTCCTTGATTTTTTCAAGTTTCATTCACCTTCTGCTTTTGAGTGACTCTCAGTAGTCACCTTCTTCTATTCTTGTAGCTTTTTCTCAATTGCCTATGTGATTGCCATCATATCTTCCTTAGGATTCATTTTTGTTGTACTAGCAAACTCCCCTTTGGTCTTTCAGTTAATATCTTTGCCAATTGGTTGATTTGAATCTCTAAGTTGCATATGGAAGCCTTTGTTTTATCATGTTTTTCATTAGAAACTTGAGAAATTTTTAACATCATCTCTTTTAAAGTAGGCTTCTTAGGTTGAGGTATTTGTTGGTAGAATCTGGGTGGAGGGTTAATTTCTTGGTTGACCCTGATTTTCTAAGAAAAGTTGGGGTAATTCCTCTATTGTGGATTGTACATATTGCTATATGGATTATTTGGGGTCTAGGAGCATTCCCCAAATAGTCCACATCCTCGGGTTGTACTTCTTGACAATCTTAACTTGGATGATCTAGCCTGCCCACCTCACATTGCATTCTCGACGTTATGGATCCATCATAAGTCTGTTGATCTTTCTACTTAAGGATTCCACTTAGTTCACCAACTATGCCACTCCGTTCACTTTATACACTCCTGTTGGCTTATTAATTCATGTTCTAGACGAGCACGACTAGTAGTTGTTTATAGCCATGTCTTCGATAAGGTCATGGGTTACCTCTAGTGTCTTGTTATTAACTGTTCCCCCAGTTGCTGCATCAATTCACCGCCTAGTGTTCTGAGTTAACCCATCATAAAATGTTTGGATTTGCATACAAAATGGTAAACTATTATGTGGGAATCTTTGTAACATCTCCTTAAACTTCTCCAATGTATCATATAAAGATTCAGCTTCATCTTGGGAGTAAGAGGTGATTTCATTCCTTAGTTTAGCAGTTTTAACTGGTAGAAAATACTTAAACAAGAACTTCTCGATCATTTGTTCCTATATTGTCATTGATGATCTTAGCATCAAGTTTAACCATTGTTTAGCCTTCCATCTTAAAGAAAATGAGAATAACCACAGTTTGATGGTATCATCATTAACTCCATTAATCTTGAATGTATTGCTATTCTCTAAAAAATTATAGATATGTGCATTTAGATCTGTCTCTAAGCCCATCAAATTGGACTAATTGTTACACCATTTATATGATACTCAGCTTTATCTAGAAGTTGTTGGCACTTATAGTTAATTTCACAATGCTACAGTTTGCTCCAATTAATTTGGTCTAGCATAATCAAACATAGTCCTTAGTTGGTCAACCATATTATATGATTCATTATCCACTTCACCCCCTAATTCTTCTAATTAACGGGCTAGCTCAAACTTGCTTAGTTGTGTCCTACGAAGGTTTCTGGGCATTGTTCTCTCGATTTCTAAATCTATGTCAATTAAGCTCTCAAAATTACACTAGGTCATAAACTGACCAAGAATCAAGATCTATAAAAAGAAAGAAAACTAAACAAGTTAAAAATAAAAATAAAACAAAATAAAATAATAATGGATAAAGTAATAAATCTAGGTGTTTCTAATATTACTATCCCTAACAACGGTGCCAAAACTCTTGAATGACTAGGGTTAAGGTCAATATTAATTTTACCATAAGTGTACGGTATAGTTGTAGCTAGCACAGGAAAGTATAAGTCGTTCCTACGAAGACGTTAAGTACTAGTAGTTACTTTTTTTCTATTATTTAGCCTAAGAATCAGATTTTTGGTTTCATTTAAAAATTAAGCTAAACAAATAAACTAAAATTGGAAACAATAATTGTAACACCCCACTCTTGTAAGACACATACCCAACATCCTAAGTGATGTCCGAGTGTATATCCCGCAAGGGTGGCATGCTAAAACAATCAATTAGTCAAACACTTGAAACTTGGTACCCCTTTTTTTCACTAACGTATGTGAAAATAATCATCAATTTCGGGCCCAAACTTTTATTTCATAAACTGGAAATCACAATTACTAAAATACTTTAATCAATTTCATTTGCAAAACGGTTCCAATTTCAAAAGTTATTACATCACAAAATCATTTACAACATTTCCCATTTGGAAAATTAGTATAAACATAATGTTCAA
>JANZXP010000002.1:16491709-16534606 GCA_027576715.1 Erythroxylum flavicans
TGCTTTTATAAAAATTAGCTTTAAAAGGTAAAAAGATATTAGTAAAATAATAACTATCTTTTGATAATGTTGGGAATATATATATATATATATATATATATATATATATGTATGTATGTATGTATGTATTTATGTATGTATTTATTACAAGGTAATATTTAGCATACGCAAATTCAAAAATAGCTAAAGTTTATTAAAATTTATATATGATGATTTTACTTTCAGATCTAAGTATATGTGTTTTAATTTTATACCTTATTTATATATTCTAGATTACTAAATATATAATATGTTATAGAATATTAAAATCTCAAATTTATTGAAGTTTAGTAATATTTATATTTTGAATTAATTTTAATTTTAAATAGAAATTTATTATTTAAAAATAATATAATTTAATGAATATTTTAAAACTGAAGTTGCTATCACCAAAATTTGTCACGTCTAGTGACTGTAGCTCGCTATATAAATTATTAGTTTGTTTAAATTAAAGTTGTGAGGAAGGTTGAAATATAAGAAAATTGAGAAATATTAAAGTTGAAAAAAGGAAATTTTTAAATGAAAACAAAAACTGAAAAGTGAATGAGTTCTTTTGAATTGCTTTCAACTTAAAATTACAAAATAACATATTTACTTAATTATTAGTCCCGAGAATAACACACCTCATAAGTAAGTCTAAATAACAATTTTTGTGACTTTTAATTCATCAATGTTCTTTATATCTCTCCTTTGTAATTCTGGTCTCTAAAATTTCAGTAAAGGGCGATGCAATACAATATTTGTATCTTTTATTGGGTATAAACTTTCCATTGATAAAGGGTGATGCAATACGATATTTGACTTTTAAAGTTTCTCAATTACGACTATATATCATAAACTTTAGTAAACCATAAAATGATTCTTTTTTTTTTACATACTATAGAAAGACAACAGACAAAACTGTTACAATCGCTTACAAAAAGAAATGCCTTGTATATTTTGGCGAAATATCAAAATTTCTAGGAGCTCATGAAAGCCAGGCTTAACTTTGAAGCTAAACGAGCCAACATGCGAGGGGACGGAACCGTAAGACGAATCTAATAAGTCGTGCAATATATCTCACAATATTCTGATATATGTCAATGTCATCCATACAGTACGTGGTAGTGTTGTTAAGAACATTAGGGCCACTGAAAATGATAATTTCCGGAGACTTTTGATGAAGTCACAAGTGTTGATGCACATGTAAGCTCTAATAAGTTCGCTGCTTCCCTGGTATCCAGAATCGGGTCTTGTGGCTGTTCACATCTTTTGGCTTCCACGTTGTCCTCGCCTTCATTATTTCTGATCCATTTTCATGGCGAAGCAAATGCTCTAACTCCACCACACCTTCACATGCGGTGGCATTCCTAGAGACCCTTGACAGAGATTCCAGGACACTGTCCCTATCACACTCTTTCCGGTACTCCAAAGTCATAGCAGAAACCTCGTTATGCTCCATAAATGAGCGAGGAGTACCCTGAAAGAACAGAAGAAGTGTTCCTTTCAGTGCCAACCGCCATCTAATTTCATGTCTGACAAAAGCCAAAAAAGCCGTAATAGTTCTGGACAGAATAGGATAATTCAAGTCATCCAGACGAACAAAATACTTGATAAATGCATTCACGTCGTACATATTCAATTGGAATGCAAATTTCATACTCTGGAAAGAAGATTAAGAACCAGAAAGCAGGGCAAAAAATCGCATACCTCAAGAATCCAGTCAATGTATTTAACGTTGTTTACATGCTCATTGATGTCCAAGTCATTCCAGCCAGGCTGCATGTTAGAAGACATTAAGGGCAGTAACTCAAACAAAAGCACACAAAATTTGTTTATTCATCAGACTCACCCTTAAACCGGACCGGATATGAACTTCGGTGTCATCATTAAACAGGGGTATTTTTCTGCTGTCCTTCTCAATGATAGGATCACGGGAGGAAAAGAAAGGTGCACAAGCTTCTCTGATTTCATCCCTGAACTTGGAAAGTTTCCTTGTTTTTTTGTTCATTATTAGAAAAACGCTGCACAAAAATAATCTTTTAGTTATTTAATCGCCCCTTGGAACTTGTTTAACAGGAAGTTTAAGCTGCATGCATAGAGAACTTGTATCAAGTTTTATCATGAATCTAAAAGATAGGTATCAAAACAATGGTACTTTTGCATGTCTTGTAGAGATGTGAACAGACCTGGTCGCCCGAATCAGAATGTCGCCTGTCCTGTCATCCCGAATAAGCCAGTCACGACCCATACCATTCTTTCCTTCTGCATATATCCAGGTATCTACTTGAACATCATCAGCCCTTTAGTAAGAAAAAAATGGCATTACTGGTTGTGATTTCCAGAAGAAACCAATTCAATATGCAAACATACTCAGAACTAAACGACAAATTAACTTTAGTAATGCCACCAGAAAGAAAAACTCAGTAGGTTCATCCCTGAAATTAGGAGAGGGGCTTAAGTAGTGCCAGTCAGGACTAAAAGTTTTCATGTTAGAGATGAAAGAAAGGTTTTGTTTAGTTGACTTAGCTGAAACAAATCGTGCAAATTACGTACCATGTAGGGTAACGATCAACCAGCATATGCGTAGTAGAGATCACCCATATGAGGTCATTTTTGACCATCTCTGTTGTTGAACCAAAACCATCCTCCACTATCCCCATCGTTCTGGCATGGTTAAGTGCAATATCCTAGAACAATTAATATGTAGCAGTTTATCATCAAGCATTCGATAGCATTTACAAGCCAGCTGCTTAGCAAAGAAAATTTAGAAAACAAGACAAGCCTGTAGATAACCCGTCAAGGCCACAAGGGATAGTTTATGGTCGCGGTCTATTTCAAATGATCTAATCCTAAGCTTTTGACTGTAAGCACGTTTGTCCTGCACAAACGAATGAGGGATGTCTTCGAACTTGTCCGTCGAAATTGCATCACATGAAGTAGTAGACATCGTTTGAATCTGGCCGTTAATCCATCTTATTGGTATTGGCAGACAAGAAGATGCATTTGTGAGAAGAGGCTGACCATGTTTGCTGTAAACAAGGAAACCATGAGCAGAACTGAAACTAGGCACTCTTCTGTTATCGCTTGAGCAATTACTTCCTGGTGCTGGATTGCTCGTCGTACGCGAGGTTTTGCTAAAGATCATAGCCATGGAAAAAGCAGATGAAAGTGAAGATGTTGGCATGGTGAGGATGCTGATGTGGGAAAATTGTGGAATCGGATAATTGGTTTGAGTCTAGTATAGGTTGATGTTTATACCAAGTGTACCGCGACACTCGCATTAAAGATTATGAAAACATTTCACGTGAAACTCTCAATCAGTATGATTTTAAGCTGAAAGGAAGAACGCTTTCAATGTGGACTGGATGTAAAAAATAAACATGCGAGTCGAACCCGACAAACACCAAGGTTGGACTTAATTCGTGAAACCTAATGGTGGACTTGTCTTACGTGTAGGCTTTGAATTGATCCAAATGATTCTCTGCCGCAAATATATAGGAAAGAGGATCACAGAAAAAGTTTTAATATGATGATAGGATTCACGGACGCCACCCCTCCATAAAGTACTACAAATGCTAAAATATTCGACGGTCTAAATTTTTTCCAAACTAACGAAGATATTCTCTCCCTTTTATTTTCGGATGAGTAGTAGCGGTAATTATTAATATTATAAATAATAAATTATTCATTTTCATCGATTGTAATCTCGATTTTAGGAGGTCCGATAGTAAATAAAAGAGAGACTATTTTCGATAGATCTGTATGCTATAAATAATAAAATATTATTTTGACAAAATTAAAAAAATTTAATAATAATAATAATAATAATAATAATTCATTAAATTATGATCATTAAATCGATGATTGAATCATTGTAAACATCTTCATTTATCATAAAGCTAATACTTCATAGATAACCATTATTGAGAATATGTTATCGTTATGAGACTTACAATTTCAATGTCCAAGTCCAACTATAAGGCCGGTGATTGCCATTTTTAATTATTATTTATATTAGAAGTAGTATATGAACACTAAATTTTTTATAATAAAAAATAACAGAAAAGAATTACTAAAATACGATGATGTTTCGCCTCTGTAAATGTTAAGTGGCACTCTCTTGCTTTGCCTTTCTTCTTCTCTGCAACTACTTTGGTTTGGTATATTTTTCTTCTTAAAGTTCTTTCCTTTTCTGCTAAACTTGGGAGTAAGCATAATTAGAAAATTGAAATATTCATTATATAATTTTCTTTGTCATTTCGGAAGTTCTTGCTAGGAAATTAAAGTGAGATCTAATCTTGCACGTAACAAAAGAAAAATCAAATTTTTTATTTTTGAAAGTCATTTTAAATTTAATAACATAATTAATAAGCGTACGTAATAAATATAAATCTAAGTTCGTAGCTTATTGTAAAACATGATTCTTTTTTTGTAGCTCTCTTTCTATCTAACGATATTTTACAAGAACAAGTTAGACAAAACTCTTAAAGTAGTAGAAAAAGTAAGTCAGAATTGTTAGCTCGTAAGTTTAGACTTTTAGTTATGTAATTGAATTATAATTTTAAGTTTAATTAAATTTAAATAAAATTCTAATTAATTGTAGTTATACTCTAATTAGAATTATTAATTATGTTTGAATAAGATCTAATATTTCATATTAGTCCTTGTTTATTAAATATCTTACATTTAACATTCAAAGTTTTTAAAACTTACAATTAAGTCCAACTTAATTAATTTATTTTTTTTCTCTTCGACTTTTTTTTGTGTGCCCCTCTTTAGGTTCCTAAATATGCTAGTAACGGATATAAATTATAACTATAAATCGTGTTTAAGATTAGATAAATTAAACTCTTTTAATTTATCTCTAATCATTTAAATAAATAATTTATATCTAAAAATTAAGATTGACGTCTAGTAACGCATTACAACTAACCAAATATTAGAAATATCAGGAAACATTTCGTGTATGATTTTTTTCGTATAATTAAATCCTTTCATCATACAATTAGACATAGAGAATTGAATTAGTGTCTACTCTTTTTTATTTTGGTTATATTAGTTCTCTATTATTAGAGAACTATTATTCCTAAGCATTATTCCACCTTGGCAAAATTTATCAACCAAATACTAATTAAGAATAGTACAACATTCTTCCTAATCACTTTACAGTAATAAATTCTATATTAATCACTCAACTACTTCTATATAGCTCATACTATATCCAATTACTATCAATTAAGCTATCCTTGACTAGGACAGGCTATAAGTAGTATCAAAATATAACAATCCCTATATGAGATGCTTTAAAGATCTCAAATTAAAAGATTATGTATACAAGCATTATAATGAGAATTTTCATAGGCATATAAGTAATGTTCCAAATATAATTTTAATATCAGATCAATTCAGTGAACTTATTCTCTCATAAGCATATACACATTTATTAAAGTATCTCTATACTTTTAATCTAGGAGATCAACTACTCCCTCATAAGGAAGAAACACAATATACGCTAGTTTTTATGCTTTATTAATGTCCAATCTTAATTGAACAACAAAAATAATAATTTAGAGATAATACATAAATACAATATGAATCTCATAATTATGATTTTATTGTAATTTTATTTGCGATATATATTTATCTTATAGATTTTATCATATACATTAGCTAGTTAAACTAATGTACATAAGATAAAGAATTCCTTTCAATAATTGACACAAAAATTACAATCAAATGATTGGTTATACGTTATAAATCAACAATCGCCTATTTGTGCTAAACAAATGGCTTAAGTATCTTATATTATATCTCCATATGACAATCATGCTACTGTTAGAACAATAGTTTTATGAGAAAATTCTACAAGATTCTCTATAATGAGAACTTATTTAAATATTACAACTTTCATCTCAATTATCTTTGTAATTAAGAGATTCCTATACATATTTAGATATTTAGATATTAGATATTTAACAAGCCTAATAGCTCTAATGTTCTATACTACATTAATTTAACAATGCAAGGATCTATACCAAGCCTATTAAAGCAAATCTTAATACAAATAATTATTTCCACTATATGAAAATATATTATGGGTTGATTAATAACTAATGCTACATTTGAACCTTTCTAACTCAAAGTAATATTGTTCTAAGTAAAATATACCTTAATTAATTAGGATTAATTTTGTCAAACTAAAGTTATTATTCGTACAACCTTGTACTTAAATATCAGTTCATACATAGAATAAAGAATATATTTAATACTTCATAAGTATTAGATTTCTTAAATATCAAACATCTTTAGTATATTGTCTATATACTTAGACTAGAACAGGTAAACAAATTTGATATCTATCTCAATGAACCTAATTTCTATAATTAAATTGTTAACTTTTCATATCTAATAAGAATTATGACCCATTCTTATAGACATAATAAATCCACAATCATCTACAAAAATAAAATCTTCGAATTCATCATAAAAGTGATTATTTAACCATTTTATAAAATTTCTATGATACATCAAATGTATTAACAAAGGCCCCAGTTTCCAAACTTCATCTTACTTCCACTACTTATCTTGAGAATCATTCTTTTATAAGTATACATTGAAATAAACATTTTATTCAATGGAGTTTGTAAGATGATATCCAAACTTTTGGATATATTATAACTTTCTATTATTCAATTTAGTTACAAACTAGTTGCATAATATATATTTCAACTAAGAATCACATCCTAAATTCATTAACTTAGACACCTTTAAAGTCTTACCATTCCATATTTAATATAGAATTCTACTAATTAATTTAATTGGAACTACTAAAGGTAAATTATTATACTAGATATAGCTATAGAAGAAATATATGTTGCATTATACAATATCCCATATTGTATATTCCTTTTTACACAAAATAATACAATTATGTAACTTTGTTGCGAAAATATTCACAAAAAAATCTCAGTATCTATAAATAACAAAGAAAATTTTGAAACTCACCATAGTGATATCATCAAAGTACTTTGGCATTATCAATGCTTAATTTCTATTTAGATTTAAAAATTTTGAACATTTTAAAATTTTAAATCAATATTATATTTAATAATTATGACTATATCATATAAATCCATCAGTAATTTAATGAAATACAAATATTAGCCTTTAATATATCATATGTATAAGATCAATAATTTAATAATATAATCTTTCTTTCCCTAAAGGCTGATTTGGTAATCCTTTATCCTAACTAAGTTTCATATAATCCATAATAAAAAGTTACATATATCCTTGTATGTAACTTTATGATTCACAATATGTTGATTTAAACAATATGACATCAAAGGATACTCTAGGTTATCTAACTTTATATTCTCACCACCTATGTTAAGTATAAGTTTCCCTTGATCTATCACATTCAAATTATTTACATAGATTTGGATAAATACGTTCACTTAATAATCTATTTCTTATCATCTTTTAAATTTTATGGTAATGTTAAACTTAAATTCAGTATCATATATCAAATAATATGAACTAGAAATATATATAATCTCCATCAAATCTTGCATTGGCAAGAAAAGTCAAACAAATACTTCTTCAATGATTTACCTTTTATCCTTGATTTTTTTGTATAATTTAATTATTTCATCACATAATATTTTAATTAGACTTAAAGCATGAAATTGATGTCTATTTTATTTGAGTCCAATTATATTAGTTCTCCATCATTGGTAATTAATTATATTAATAATATTTGAAAATTATTTTAAGTATCATTCCACTTTGGTCAACAACTTTTTAAATCAATACTAACTAAGAATAACATCTAATTACTTTAGGATGATAAGTCCTATATTAAGCACTCAACTATCTTTATATAGTTTATGTTATATTAAATGAATACCAATTTAGATATGCGTAATTACTATAGTAATTTTTAAATGAAATTCTCATGTTGAGTTAAGACTTTGAACTTATTATCCAACAAGCATCCATACATATGTTTAAGTATCATCATAGTTCAATTTATGAAATTGACTACTCTCTTTGTAAAAAAAGAAACACAATGTGTGTTAGTTTTTCTCTTTTATTAATATTCAACCTTAATAGAAAAATCATAAATAATAAATACAAAATAAGTATGTCTATTTAATTAATAGATATTTATGCTGTAATTTTATTTATAATTTACAATTTATAATTTTCTTACATATTAATTAATTAAACAAATCTATATTAAAGAATATAATATAAAGAATGTATGTCATAATTACCATGTCCAAGGCTGCTTTCTTATAGGTTTTTTGCTTAAGTGCTTTCTATAACAGCTCACTACTGTTTTGTTATTAGTTCATTGCTTTGTTATCGCTAGTAACATGTTTGATTTGAGGATAACATGGGTTTCTTCTCTTTTCAGAGTTGTGACTTTGATTTTTGGCCAAAAGAGCAATTTAGCTCCCAATATTTACACTGAAATCTGAGTTGGATTCTAACATTTTAGTACATTCAAAATGAACCTTAACATTTGCAAAACGTTTAAAATGAACTCTTAATATTTGAAAAACGTTCAAAATAGCTCCTAACTGGACGACACTACTCACTAAGTTGGGCCTCCGTTAATCAAATACTGAAATATAATTTTTTAAACTTTTATTAAAGTAGGACCCACATAAGGTTAAATGGATGTAGGTCCCACTTCTATTTAAATGCTGCTTGGGAACGTTCTCTTGTCTTCTTCAGGAGTCCAAATCCTCTGTCCAATTTAACCCTGTCATATTCTGTCTAAGATAAAAATGACATTGTTATTCGTTAAATTTTAAAGACGCACTTACTCTTTTGTCTAACTCGATCTCTTCTGTATTGTTAGTGAAGCCGCAAAGAAGTTGATGTCCTCTCTCCTCTCTCCTCTACTTCAGAAAAGCATTTACCAAGAGCATGCACGGTTGTGTAGCTTAACACACGGCCATGGCTATGCATGCTCCAGAGTATAACACACGTCCGTGCGTTAGCCTGAGCATCAAGAACCAACTTTACCCAATGAGAGAATTAGGTTAATGTCATCCGAGTTGCTCCTAGCAAAGCTATTGAGGTTTGCATACTACTGAACTTAACATTTTTTATAAGTTTTCCTTTTCTGGTTATTTGAGGCTTCTGCATATTAACTGTGTTTCTACGCTTATTGAATTGATATCCAAGTTAATGGGATAAGAATACGTTGAAGGATTTCACACTGTTATTCCTTATTCAGTAGCCAATTACTTTGCTTACGATACTGTAAGAAAAGCATACAAAAAGGCATTCAAAACAGAGAAAGTTAGGATTGCCATGACTATTCTTATTGGATTAGCAGTTGGTGCAATCTGAAGCACTGCACCTTTCCCACTTGCGGTTGGTAGAAAGCAAATGCAGGAAAATTAGACAAAGTTTTCTTTAGGAAAATTGTATTAATCTAGGCAAAATTGGACAAAGTTGTCTTCAGGAAAATTATAGTTCATCCTTTTAGCTCCCCAACGGTACATTACATGTAATTTTTGGACTTTGGATGAAGGAGATATAGCCTTTGCGTGATAACATCACTGGTGCTGGCAGAGGCTGCAGCACTGTCCTTGACAGAAATTTTGTCTTGACTTCAATGATTAAACTGTATTGATGTAAGTCAAATCAGACAAAGTTGTCTCATAAAAGTTATAGCTTATCCTCTTATCTTTCCAATCGTATAAAGTTTGTAATTTTTGGGCATCATAATTGAGAGATATGATCTTTACAAGGTTCACTCGGGGTGCACGATTGTGCACTAACACAATCGTGACAGAACCCCTCATTTATTAGGGGTGCACGATCATGTACTAGCATGATTGTGACAGAACCCCTCACTTATAGGAGTTCAAGATCATACTTGTGCATGAGGATGACAAGCGGAACATGCCAAAATCAGGATAAACACGGACTTTTAAGTGTTTCCAGCCTTCTTCTCACTTGATCTTCACCCAATCCTCTCGTAATGTAGCCATGAAATATGTACTGAGACCTAGGCCTAACATATCAAGACTAATACAGAGTCTCATTTTTTAAAGTTTGAGTTGTACTCAAGATTTAGCAGTTTAAAGCTTGACCATATTGGAATCAAAATTATGTTAAGCTATTAACTAAAATAACATTATTTTATTTAAATCAATTTAAGTTATTCGGGTCAAGTAAAATATCATTATTAAGTTATGTAATGGTTTAGTCTCTAATTCTTTGAAATAATCAAAATAGGGTTATAAGAAATATTACAATTTTATTATATATGGAATGACTTCATTCTTTTTTGTTCTCGACTTGAATTGCCTTAAAGCTCTTTGTAAAGAAAGACATTTTCTTTGTTTTTTTACCATATATAACTAATCTTTGCTGTGTATGCCAACTAAAAATGTAACTAATTAATATTATATTACGTATTAGTATTCATATTTAAAAAATTGATGGATTAATTATTTGTCCTAACAGTTAAAAGCTCCTTTATTTTCCAGCTCATTATAAATGGTTAATCATTAGAAATCATCATCTTTATAGTTATATCCATATTACCTTCTTAAGATACCATGCATTTAATAAAGGATACAAGGAAATTCAAAGTTGTAATTAAAAACTAAGTCCAATTCTAAGCATCTTTTATTTCACTAAACCTGAAATTTTATAAGTAATAACAAAATTTTTAATAAGTCCAATATCAAGTTTAACTTGAGTTTATGTATATATTTTGTAAAGCTATAATTATAAAATTTTACATACTTTCAACTTGCAAAGCAAGTTATGTACGTATTTATAATTGGACCTTGAACTAATTCCTTTTTTCTTAATAGGACTTTTTATATTTTCCTATACTTTTCTTTAGTAAAGTAGAGTAACAAATCCATTGAATATTTTTATCTAATACTTGATCCCTTTTCTGTCTAAAACATCTGAAAACTTCAAAGATAATAAATATTTGGTTTCCATATCAAAAGATACCTTAATGAATAAACATACATTGATGCCTTCCTCTAATGATGATCCATCTACATAGGCAATTCACCTTTGTGGTTATTTCTTTTGTTCCTCGACAGCTTTTTTATTTATAATTAAAGTCTCCCCTACAATGTATCTCTCCTTACTATCAACGTATATACCTTCCAATGTTATAAATCAAAATCAAAAATTGACAATGTACAACTTACTCTAGAAATAAAACCACAACAATGGAACCAGTCACAGGTGTCACTGGCACTAGTATGATTGGGTCACAATGCATGGGCGTGCACTGGTGCCAGTGCCAATGACGGGTGGACGCTCATGCACTGGTGCCAGTCACGGCTCTGATTGACACCAGTCGCACTCGATAGGAGGGGATGGGCATGGGTGTGACTAGGTCATAGTGCACGCCCGTCCATTGGTGCCAGTCACGAGTCTGACTAGCATCAGTCACACTCGAGTGGAGTGCACATGAGTGCACGCCCGTGCACTCCACCTCTCCCCCTATAAATATTGCTCCCTAACTCAATCTAACGCACCCCTTTCCCCTCCCCATGCTTTCTAACTCTAACGTACACCTCTCTCCTCCCCCTACTTTCTAACTCAATCTAACGCACACAACCTTCCTCCCATAATAACCTCTTTGTCACCACTGCACAAGCTCCACAGTAAAACTTTGCTGCCGCATCCACCAAACCAAGTTACTAGGAGCACAAGCGCGGCCTCTACCTACGCAACCAATTATGCCTCCAAGAATGAAACAACTGAGAGCTCCCTCTTCTTTGCCATAAGAGCCCACTTTAGGTATTTCGTGCCTCATATTTGAAAGTAGAGAGCATCAACAAAGGTACGTTATTTTTAAGAATCGTAAAATTATTCCGAATAGATTTATAGATTCTCAAGAATTTATTAAATTAGGAATATTTGATCGAGTGCACGAGTTACTCCCAAATATAGGTTGGGAAAAATTTTCTAAATTTAGAAAAAATTCATACGTAGAATTGACATTAGAATTTCTGCCACTTTAGAATTAGTACAAGAAATTGGGTTAAGTCTTAAATTTTGATTAATGAATGCATATTATCAGATACATTTAACAGTAGTTAATGATATTTTTGGCTTTCTAAATACTACTTTCTATGAATATCCTGACGAATTTGTGCCTACCAAGTTTTGATCACAATTGACTAATTCTAACAAAGTGTTTGCCGCTAGTCAGTCTAAAGCATCTGTTATCATGGACCCTGCCCTTCGTTATCTCCATCGATTTATAAGTTTCACAATATTCGGTAGAGGAGATAGCAATGGATCAGTTTCTAAAAGTGACATATTTGTTTTGTGGTGCATGGTACATGTGAGGCCTTTTAATGTGAGTAGTTGGTTGAGTCAGCATTTACATGAAGTGGCTCAATCTAGTGGAGGAAAAATAGTTGTTGGGGCATTTGTGACCCAAATTTTAGAACATCTCAGCTTGTTAACTGAGAGAACACCCATACCGATGGAGCTAGTTTTGGGAAACTCGACTCTGGACTTGAAATCTTTGGTCTCGATGAAGGTTATCAAGCAGAAAGGCAATCATTATGTTCTTATCCATGATGAGATAGGGGAAGGTTCGAGTAGCAAGCGAAGTCAAGTTGCAGAAATGGAAACTTCAGAAGAAGATGATGTTCTACCTCCTTAACCCCAACCCCAACATATGCAACAAACATCTTCATATGGTTCTATGGAGTATCAATCACTGACAAATCAATTGAAAGAATTTGAACGGCGAACAAATGACAGGCTATAGAACATTAAAGCTAGCATGGCAGAGATTCAAACATTCATGGCCAATTTGAAGGCTCGCTTCGAATAGGCTCCACCCCCATCTAAATATCATATTTCTAACCTTTCCTTTTTTATTGGTTGTTGTTTTAATTTCTTTTCATTTTCATTTTTTTCTTCCTTTCGTTCTTTTGTGTCTCAGATCATCCTTTCATTTTCTGATCACATCAAGGGCTGCATGAGTAATAGTTTAGAAGAAAAGAAAAAAATGATTATTTGCGTGTTGTGTGTTTGTTTTCCCATTTAGTATTTAGATATGCATGATTATTAAATTAACTTAATCTGGATTAGAAATGCATAATATAAGTGAATGAGTATACTTATATGCTTAGAATAATTGACTTGGATTTCATTTAGTAAGATTTTGAGCCCTTTTCAAATATTAAACACCAAATTATGTAATTCTTTGTCGAGAGTATTCTTTCATGATTAAGCAGCTCCAGAACTTGCTTATAGATACGAGTTCAGATCACAAAATCATATGCAAATATTGAAATAATGAAGGCAATTAAGATTTAGCCCTTTAACTTAAAATGCCACCATAATCTTACTCTAGTAAAACCCCTTTGAGCTTAACATAACACCTTTTCTTTCTTTAAAACCAAATATCAGCCTTGAACTTGATTAGTTATCGTCTTCGTTGTACCTACCATAAAGCAAGTTGAGCATTTGCAAGAGTACAATTGGGTTTATGGATTAAGTGTGGGGAATTATAACGTATAGTTTGGTATAGTATTAGGGATGGGTATGGCTGTAGAGATTTTCACTTGTCCTTTGTATTTCTCTTCTCTTGATTTCCTTGTTTTATAATCATAAATACAAAAAAATGACAAATAAAGTGAAAATAAGAATTAAAAAATAAAAAAAAGAAAATTGAAAAGAAAGAAAAGGAAGGAACAGAAGATGAACAGAAAATGAAAAGAATAGGAGAGAGAATAAGTGTTCAATTTGTTAACTGAGAGAAAAGAAATGAGTGTTTTATGGTTATTCTTTTGTTTATGTTCAAATGCTCAATTTGTGTTGTAGTTTTATCCTACATTTTTCCTTTTTCAGACCCTTATCTTGGCTCCATTACATCCTAACAAAAGACCTTTGAATTGATGCTTATGTTTGATATGAGTGGTGCAGATTGGATTGGTAAGCAAGCTTATGGTAGATGCCTTACATGAAATGAACAATTAGTGAATACATATCCTACCTTTAAATACTTGAGAGGCTGAAAAGTTGAATGAGTATCTATCACACTTTTTTGATGGTTCTTTTAATTGAAGTGCTTGTTGATTTTAGCTAAATATGCAAATAATAACTTGTTCATAGAGTATTATGACTTTCCAATTCTTAGGTTGTGTTTGTTGAAATTTGTTGTCCATTGTCTGGTATTGTTTGTTTTGCTTTGCTTCAGTAAAATGGTAAGGAATGTTGCAAATTTTGTTGTTTATGTTGGGCCCGGGTCTCAGTACATAATTCATGGTTACATTACGAGAGGATTGGGTGAAGATTAAGTGAGAAGAAGGCTAAAAGCACTTAAAAGCCCGTGTTTATCCTGATTTTGGCAAGTTCCACCTATCACCCTCGTGCATAAGCATGATCGTGCACTCCTCTTAGCTAATGCACGATCGGGCACCCCTGATAAATTACGGGTTCTGTCACGATTGTGTTAGTGCACGATCGTGCACCCCGAGTGAAGAGTTTTGTCACTCAAACTTGTAAAAATCATATCTCTCAATTTTGATGATCAAAAATTACAAACTTTATGCTATTGGAAAGCTAAGAGGATAAGCTATAACTTTTATGAAGACAACTTTATCTGATTCGGCCTACATCAATACAGTTTAACTGTTGAAATCAGGGAACAATTTTTGTCAGGGATGGGTTAATTCATGCACGGCCGTGCATGTTGACTTGTACGGCAAGTTAAGTCATGGCCATGACTTTCCCAGAAATTCAAACTAGAATTCCAGAATTTCAAACCCAGAATTACTTAACATTTTTGCACTTAATGAATTATATTGCAATAACATATTACTTAAACATTTTTGCAGTTAATGAATTACATTGCAATTAACATATAAGCAACATGTAAGAATTGTTTTTTGAACAACTTGCAGTAAATGTCACAAGAAGTTGTTTTTTGAAAATTTTGTAGTAAATTTGTTTACATCAACAACTAACAATCAGTTTTCACCTAAATTTACATCAGAATCATCTTTTACAAATACAAATCTTTTCAGCATGAAGACAATAACCACATTTCTCCTAGGAAATACCAACTCCTAAATTGTTTACTTCTCCCAAATTTTCAAAACCAAATGTTTGTTATGCCTGCAAATCAACATGCATTTTAATTAATAAATACAATTATAAACATGTAATACAATTATTAATAAAAATTGAAATTAAGACAAAAACTTTTTTCAAATTACTCTAAGTAAATCAGTCGTGCGCATTGAAGGTGGGAAAACAGCACTAATACTTTTGTTTACTTGTTTTAGCATCAATGACCTAACATGATAAATCATTCAAAGATTAATAAAAGATTACAAAAAGAAAATATTACAAATAATATAAAAAGAAAATATTACAAATAATACCAAAGAAATTGTTTCATAATGATGATGAGTGTATAGCATAGTTGAGTTATCCATACGAACACCAATTGGTTGCATTTCATAATTGTCAATACAAATTTGAATTCAGTAAAAGATTATGTCCAAAAGACAATATTACAAATAGAACCTGAGAATGTGGCATACGGTCTTCATGGTTGTAAACCATACTAGTAAAATCCATCGAAATAGAAAGTGTCTACATTTGCTATTTCTCATAACAAATAAAAGGAAAATTTGTTCAAAACAAATATCACAACACTTGCAGACATTATTAATTGCTGAATGCTAACCTAATCTTGATGTAATATAGGATCTTGTATGCTAGAGATAATCCGAATTTCCAAATCTTGTATGCTAGAGATAATCCGAGTTTGTTGCAAATTATCTTCAGAATCCTGAATAGAGTTGTTTAAGCAAAAATTACTTAAAATTATCAGTATATAAATTATATACATTAAATCTTTGAAAACAAATATATATACATTAAAGATTTGAAAACAAATTCACCAAAAATATAACCTGAGTATTGGAAAAGGGGATGAGTGTTGAATCTGCCATATTTGTTGAAGTCTTGCATTTTTTGACATTCTTTCTCTTCCTTGAACTTTTCTCTAGTCCACCCTTCAATCTCTTACTTAATGTAAGTTTTGTCTTCATTTTCACACCTCTTATGTGATTCATTTCACCAAAATTAATGTCAGCTTGATTCATCACATTCATTTCAGTATTTGACCGTTGGTTTAACTCTTTATGTTGTGATATTAGGTTCTCTTCATCAACTATTTCTTCACTTTGCAATATCTCATTAACCATGTTCAATATGTTCAAAAGATGATCTTTCACAATTTTTGAAGTATCTCTTCTCTCTGCTGCTCTTGTAACTAATCGCATGCTTAATGTACACAATTCTTTATACCTTATACATGACAACATTTTAGGATCCATTTCACTTTCATTGATAGTGGATTTTTTACTATCAAGGTACCACGATTTTTCTTTCCGTGTCCATCTTTTCAAAATATACTTACTTGGGATTCTCCAAATATTTTTCAAGTTAAAAACCTTCAACACATGAGAACATAGAATGCTAGCAAACTCAAACTTACAACAACTATAATGAACTTCATCATTTGATGAATCATAAGTGACCATATTAGAGTAGCTCTTCCCTAAAAGACTGATCTCATATTTTGCAACCGTACCCTCTTCACTGCAAAGATGAAAACTAGAATCATGAGAATGATTCCATTGATCTTGAAAACATTTAAACACTTCTGACGTGTACATAGTAGCTGCATGCTTTAAAATTTAAACAGGTGTTGAAAATGTTGAAGTGCTTACATTACTTCTAAAATTAGCTTTTAACTCATCAAATCGACGATCATCAATAAGCCTTTGGAAGTGATTAAAAAATTACAAAAAGTTATAATGATAACTCATGTACCTTTTTACAATGCTATTCATGCTCTCACTTCGTTGGATGGTGATCATATATGCACAAAATATTTGGCATCCATAAACCAAAGCCCATTTTTCCTTTATATGAAACATAAGGTTCGACCATTCATTATCTTCAAGTTCATATTTTTGCAACATCTTATTCCATGCATTGCAAAAATCTTCTTCTTCTTCATAGTCATATATGCATGAGCTGAAATTCCTTAAAAAATCTTTAAAATGAGAAAAAACACCACTCAAATGGAATGTAACATTTTGATAAATGTGCCAAATATATAATCAATGATGAGTTTTAGGTCATCTTGAAGCTAATGCCTTTGCAATCACTGCATCCTGATCAATAAGAATAGTTGTAGGCTTTTTCTTAAACATGGCTCTATCAAATATGTAGAACAACCACTCAAATGTAAGAGCAATCTCATCATATAGGAGTGCAACAACAAAAACTGTTGTTTGCTTATGATGGTTCACACTGACAAACAAAGCAAGTGGACAACCCTCAACATTCTTCTTGTAAGTAGTATTGAAGCAAACAACATCACCAAAGCCTAAGTAGTCATTTCTCATCTTTGTGTCAGACCAAAATATGTTAGTTATCAAATCATCTTCATCCACTTGAATGGCATAAAAGAAATTAGGATCTTTAGCCTGCATTTTATACAAATATTCTAACACACCACCTGTATCTCCCTTTTTCATATCTCTTATTCTTTTAGATCTTAAATAATTCTTATAATCCTCCGAAATAAAGCCAATGTTATTTCTCCCACCTACTTGTCTCACCATAAGATCATGGGATGCTTTCGATGGAATTCCCACATCATTAGCCATTTCAATTTGCATTGCTGTAGTTGAAGATATCTTTCTGTGACTTCTATGCAAATGTGTTTTGTTAGGACTTGAAAGGTAGTGATTGTAATCCTCCACAAATTGAATCACTTGAAATTTTCTAGTTTTCACACCATTAACTTTCATTCTTGGCTCACAGCCAAATCTTATTTCTGAATGTGGAGCACTTACATACAAATCTCTTTTATCTAGCATCCTTTTACCATCAGTACTATAACAAAAAAGCCTACAAATCAATTTACCATATTTATCTTTGTGACTTTTGCTTCTCCTAATTCCAAAGCCCACATGCATGGCATAAATTAAATAAAATTGATAAGCTTCTTCTTCTATCTCGAACTGCATGCCAATTTTTGGTACTAACTCTCTTGCAGCCAAATCTCTTAAATTCATATTACTACTCTTATTCCCAATGCCAATATCATTGTTATGTTGCTCCTTCTCAATTTCATAATCTAAACGATGGCATGGGGTAGATCTACCTTCCATTTTTACACCTGTCAAATTCACAAATGAGTAACATTCTTTTCAGATAAAATAATTAACACAGTCAAAAGCGAGTATTAAGAAAACCTAGGATGTTTTTTTATTTGCCATACATATCTTATTTCATTCATATAACAAAAAAAGTTATCAGAGATTTGACGGTAAATTGTTCCCATAAAATGAATAATGTGTTTTAGAAGTTCTTAACCACAAGTTAATATTGAGCAACTCATCCTTTACAGATTAATTATCACTGACATGTATGTAAAAACAAAAACTATAAACACAAACAAAAAAGTTAGATACCAACAAATTTCAAATATCTTCTAACACTTATTGAAAACATAAATAACAACCAACTCAACCTTTACACATTAATTATCACTCACGTATATGTAAAAGCAAAAACTATAAACAGAAACATAAAAGTTAGATAACAATGAATACAAAAACGTTAAATAGAAATATAAAAGTTAGATAACAATGAATTATAATATCTTCAACAATTAATATAACGAAAACATAAATAACAAATTATCTTTAACAACTAGCAAGTAAATAAACAAAGGAAACAGACAGCCATTCCCCACTAATTGATTAAGATAGAAAAGTGGTAAAGAAATAAACACAGAGAGGGAGATACAGACAAACAAAAAGAGCAAACAACAATTAATTGAGAAGATACTTAAAATAGTCAAAATATTACCTTTCTTTTTCTACTGTGATTTGTCAAATGTCGTTATTCAAATGTTGTTATAAGTTAAATTGCTTGAAGAAAATAAGGTTTTTGAAAATCGGATAAACAAATAAGTTAAATGGCGGAAAATGTTACTAAAAATTGCTTTGGAAATGACAAACATTACAATCATCATCATTATCCTAATTTTATTTGTAAATAATTTATTAATATTGGATTTTTGTAACATGTTAATTTTCATTTTAACTCCGTAATAAAATTAATTAATTATGAAGTGTTGTAGGGCCGTGCAGCACATGCACGACTGATACGGCAACAATCTAGAGTCAATGTCTAGATCACCTCCGTTTCAATGATTATTCCCAATACCTAAATTCAATCAATCTAACACGACCCTCACCCCTAAATTAGCGAGGAATTGGTAACAAAGAGTATAAAGATTACAAGAATTGAATTAATGTCACAAGTTAGAACTTACTTAATAAGTTGAATCAATACTTAAGGTAAAACAAGCAAGAATCCGAATTCTCTCTTGAAGAAGACTTTCCACTTTTGTATTGATGTTTGATCTGAAGTTCACTTATAAAGCAAAGGTTTAAATACCCTTGTGTAATACAAACCCTAACAAAGATAACCTAAAGAAAGCCCAAAACATCAAGAAAGGTTTTCTTGAAACAAATATGCCCAAAAACAAATCCCACACAGATTTGGGCCTCAAAACTAATTAAAATTGCCTAATCTTAGTCCAAATAGGATAAGGAAACAAGAAAACATAGAAGACTAACTTAAAAGGGGCGGATTGGGTTTCTAAACTAGGCTCACACGCTTGGTTCCTTAAAATAAAATATACACATGACTTTTTTAATGAAGCACACGCACACTTAACATGAATTAGCCCACGACAAAGTCCAAAAGAAGTCCACATGCCCTTTACAAGATAAAATAAGGCCAAACCCATTGATTAGACCTGTGCTTGTGAGAATTGGCTAAGTGTTAGCCCTCTTGGTTTGATACCTCCAATGTGCACACACGCTTAGGCGTCTCCATAAGCTCTTCCCCAAGCTTGATCAACAAAACTTCTTTAAGTTCTTGTGAAACAAAAGCTTGTGCATAAATCTGAAATTGTGTCTTGAGTTTGTTGAAGCATGACCTTGTAATTGGACCTATTGGCATCCTCAAGTCTCCATTGCCTTGATGAGTTGCATCAACGGCCGTGTATTAAGTTACACGACCGTGCAGCAGTTGCACAGCCGTGTATCCATTTTCTCAGATAAATTTAATGACCTTATACGAAAAAGAAGAGAGGTAAATGCTTTTTGAAATTATGAAGAAGAGGGATAAATGTCTTATTCATCATAGTTCATTAATTTCTGAAGAAAAGGAGAGAGGAGAAAGCAGATACGTCTGGTTTGTAGCTTGGCTAATAATACAGAAGAGTTCGAGTTAGATAAAGCGTAAGTGCGTCTTTAAAATTTAACAAATAATCACGTCGTTTTTATAGTAGACAGAATAGAACAGTATTAAATTGGACAGAGAATCTAGACTCTTTCAATTGGTGCCAGAGAAAGGTGCAAATAACAAATATTAGCTTTCAGGCGGATCATATTTGGGAATGAATAAACGATAGATTAATAATAAGTTGATTCATTTAAAACATAATTTAGGAAAAAGGCGGTAAGCAAACGTAGCATGTCCCTTGATTTGTTGGCTTAGTTAATATTGTCCCGCAATGGTAACATCGAAAGCTATTAGTAGGGCATAAATTTTGTGTCATTTTTCTTCTATTATTTGTTAGTTATTTTTAACCAGAAAATGTGTGCATAAATTTAATAAAACAGGTAAGAAGTGGTTAAATTGAACATATAGGAGATAAAGCATTTTTCAAATGCTGCAACAAAAATTTTCACCATATTCGATAACATCACTAGCCAATTAATATCCCTGTTAGCAACTAGTTGGACTTGGAGTAGAGATGGCAAAAAGGGCTTGGCTCGCTAGCATCTTGTCCGGGCTGACCACAATTAATATCCCTGTTAGCAACTAGTTGGATTTGGAGTAGAGATGATAAAAAGGACCTGGCTTGTTGGTAGCTTGTCTGGGCTAACTATGGTCAGCTGGTGGTTCAACTGTTACTTTCAAAATGATGTTATCTTGAAAGTTTTTTTAAAAAAACAAATAGCAAACTGACCCAGCCTGGCCTACTCGTGGCCAGTCGGGCTAAGCCTGGGCTACAAGGCGGTCAGTCTGTCGTTGGGCTAGGCTGTAGGTTGACTCATCCCGATCCGCCAAGCCACAAGCTGGGATGCCTATGGCCTGGGCTACCATGGCCCAGAGTCAAGCCCCTAACCCAACTTGATTTATTGACATCCCTAAGTTAGAGGGGCTCGGCCCGAATATTAACATCCCTAAATTTGGAGAGTTTGCGACTTGCAAATTTAACGATTGTCCAAGAATTATGACCATCGAAGAACGGCAATGTACAAGACTCATTGTTAAATTTATACACAACCACGTCTCAAATTCAGCAACTTTCGTATTCGATAACTCACAAAGTTACAACTGAGTACAAAACCGTGAATCACTCGGAGGTGGTAAGTATGGATGAGATAAAAATGGCAGCTAAGGTGATTCAAAAGGAAAAGTACTGACCTTGCGTCAAGTAAATGGGGAAACGGGGTAGATATAGAAAATAAGATAAGCCCGAAAGAAAATGAAAATAAAAGGTAGCTAGTTTTCTATGTTCCAAGATTTATCAAGTTAGGCAAGCTTTTCACGTAGCAATGGCTTCTTGTCTCTCTTTTTTCCAGCCAAAGCTCTCTGTCCCCGGGACGACCATAAAGCCCCTTGCACTTCTAAACAAAACCCAGAAGATGAGAGTGCCATACGAGTTGAAGGAGGGCCAGACCCGTCTTTTCCATCAGCTCCCATCTGGTCTGAACATGGAGGTGATTGAACAAAAAGGTGGTGTGCATATGAATTCAGACCCGCATAAGAGAAGCAGTGAAAACCCACCTCTGGTTTTCGTACATGGCAGCTACCATGCAGCTTGGTGCTGGGCTGAGCACTGGCTAACGTTCTTTTCACGCTACGGATTTGACTGCTATGCTCTTAGTTTGTTGGGTCAGGTTCATCTCTCTATCTATACAACTAGTTTTGCGTTTATGTTGCTGCACACTTGTTCCATAATTGTTCGTTATAAAATGATAAGTGGTACTTTATAGAAGAGCCTATTTATTAATTGTTCTCATCGTTTACCTTTGCTTTAGTTTGATAAGAGATAATTTGATCTGGACAGAAGCATAAGTTTTTGTATGTATCCTTCCTTGAGAGGCCAAGAAGATGCGAATGTCACTTTAGTTACTTGAGTTAAAGATTCTGCAGATGTTCTCCCTGAACGAGAAAGAAACTGTGATGAAAAGCAGTAAATTATTTCAGTTCTTTTACATCTAACGCGCTATAATGCTTCAGTGTTTGCAGTTTTCAGCTGCCAGATTATTTAATTAGTTTCGATTCCTACTCAATACACACTGCGATTTCAGTAGGCCCTTAATTCACAAGAGGCACCTTCTTTTCCTCATGCCCTGCACTTTGTATCATCGTTCTGAGTGTCACAGAAGAAAAGGAAAACAAGTTATTTGCGAAATAGATGAATTGGTTGAAAACTATTATGCTTCTCCACTGATGCCTGACAGTAAAATTGGTTTTCATGATGATTTAGTTTAAAAATATCTTTATCTATTTAATATAATGAATATTTAGTGTCTCTTTTAATATAATGATGTATTATATTATGATGAAATATTGTATTATCCTTTTATACTTTAAATAGATGGGTTAAAACTAAAGAATAACACATAGTCTTTACATGTTTCTATTTTTATTTTTAGTTTTTAGTTTTTGTTTTTAAATTTAATAAAAAAAATTGTTTGTTTGTTTGAATTTTTAGTTTCTATTTTTAGTTTTGATTTTTTCTAATTTTTAAAAATTATGAAAACTATGAAAAGTGGTTTTTGTTTCCTTTTTTCATAATACTATCATTTAATATATTATTTAATTATTTAAATTTTAATAAAAATTATGAATAATTTAATTCAATATTATATATTTAATAAATTAAGATTGATTATTAATAAAAATTATAAATAATTTAATTTAATTTAATTATATTTAATTATATTTTAATAATTATTAATAAATATAATTAAATTTAAATATATAAATATTCAAATAAATTTTGATTTAATAATTAAAATATATTTTAAATAACTATTAATTTTTAAATAAAATTATTTATTTATTTAAATGATATAATATTAAAAAATTATTATATGAGAGCTAAAATAAATTTATTTAATTAAAAATAATTTATCTTTAATTTTTATTTGTAATTATTATTAATGATAAAAAACAAACAGAATTTTATTTTTACAGGAAAGGAAAAAAAAAAAATGTCCGTACAGGCAAACTACGTGAAGCCAATATATATAATCTTCTAGCTTCTCTTTCCCCTTTCTTTCTACTAATGCAACATAGTATCAGAACCATTTTAACCCAACAATCTCGAAAGCAAAATCGCATGTCTTGAAGGAAGAATAATGTGCATAATCTGTCATTGATGTTTTACTTTCGATATCCTCTCTAATGCGCCTAATCTGTCATTTGAGGTATTACTTTAGATATTCTGTCTAAATGCAATTTCGATCCTGAAAATTTTGAAACCATTACTTCATATTAAGCCCCCAAAATATTTGTTACTCTAACTGTTCTTTGCACCAAATCTAAAGGGTATGTTTGAATCATGCTGTTTTTACTTTCTTTCCAATTTCTATCAATCCTTAGCCAGAATAGTTGCTATTATTTTCTGGTAAAATTCCTCGCGAAGTATTCTTTACTGATGATATTTAATCAGTTATATGTTTTTAAAAAAATTTAACAATTTTGAAGTTCAGCATGGGATTCTGTAATTTGAGAGCTTTTGTATTCTTTCATCAAGTCCCAGTTTAGTGTTTGAATGCTCCTATCTGCCTAGGCTTGGAGCTCAGTTAACTCGTAACTTCTACAATGAGACATAGTTTGCTAGAGATTATTTATGTTGTTTCAGATGCCAATGCTGTGTTGACATGGTGCATGTTGCCACCCAATTTTTACAGGGCGAAAGTGATGAACCTACCGGTTCTTTCGCTGGCACTCTTCAGGTATACAGAATCCATTTCGGACTGAATTGGTCTTGCTTGTAGATTCTTGTATCCTATGCCTTATCATATAGATTCAAATTCTCTTTTATCCTGCTCCATCTACAATTCTGCGGTAGACACATGCAGGTGATGTTGCTGATTTCATCCAAAACAAACTCCAGTTGCCACCAGTCTTAATTGGACATTCATTTGGAGGGCTTATTGTTCAGTACTATATATCAGAAATAAGAAATGGACAAAATACAGGTAATCATCTTCTTGTATTCAAACATATTTGAAATGGATGAGGTGTCTTCAGTTTAAGATACACTATTTGCAGTCATTTTTATCACTTTATCAATGTGAATGTGAGAGGAAATTCAAAAACAGGGTGACAGTTGCATCTCCATTTCGTTGGGTGCAGGATCATGTTACACGTATTTTCTTTAGAGCACTGCATTGCAATTACTCGTCTATGATATAAGATACAAATCTTGGCTACATTTGCTTGAAAAGTTACTTTTGCTTCTACTGACTGCGTTTTATATGCCTTTTCCCTTAAATCTCAGAAAAGAAAAGGACATTTCCTGATCTTGATGGAGCTGTTCTTGTCTGTTCTGTGCCTCCTTCGGGTAATAGGTAGGTTGCACATATTACATTTGATTTTATCTTGTCTGCCTTATAAATAACTAGCCCAGGTTGAAGTATGTTTTTGATATGTCCAGTGGGCTAGTCTGGAGGTATATCTTCACCAAACCTATTACTGCTTTTAAGGTATTTTCTTTTTTATAGTCTATTAATGCCTATTTTCAACTGAAGAATTGACACTTTATGTTGCAAACAGAACTAAGTATGAGGATAAAAAAAAAAAAAACTATTCATCATCAAATGCTTTAATTTTTGCTGAATATAAACTAAGATATCCAATTATTCTTAACTACTAGATTTATATTTTATATATAACACTTTTATTCTGATCTAAAACCAAATTTAATCTTATCTGCAGTTAAACTGATATAATTAAAACACAAATTTAATAACTAATCTTATGTAAGAAACATATCAACTATAACACTCTTTCTTGATACTTTTCCTTGTAACACTTATCGTTGTCCTAAGAAGAATTTTTCTCTGTGAAGAGCTTTAATCATTATATCTGCTAGCTTCTGAGTTGCAATGATGGAGTTTTACTTCTTTATTCTTCTCAGTTTCCCTTGTAGCATTGAGAAAGCAGAGAAAATGAGAACAAAATTTTTCTTGTTTTCTATTAGAATGATACATGTATTTATCCAAGAACACATAGGCTAAACTAGGAAAGTAATTCCTGTGATTATGCTATAATCCCTATGAATATGTAATTTACATTAGCTGTACAATCTGTAACAGCTGTTTACAACTGCTATATTCTTTAACAAGCATGAAATTTGATTTTTATATGCTTCATTATGCCATGTACAACTGGATTTTCAGCTATCTTATGGTTGATTTGTTATCAATTCAGCTTGTATTTGCTCTTTTTGGAACTTGGCTTAAATTTGATAGAATTTCGGCTGTGGATTGAGCAACTGTTTCTTGTTTCTTTGAATTCTAAGAGAAACTCCACTTCCAAAAGTAAAAACATAACCTAAAATACTTATGGCGTGATCAAAACTTCTTTCCCAATTACTATCTACATACCCATGTGGCTCATCTCTCTTATTCTTCTAATGTGGGCAAAATTGGTTGTTCCTCTTAGGTGCCTTAATGTGTAGTTTACTCAGAGCTTGCATAAACCTTGATAGCAACCTTGCAATAAACGTTATATCAAGTCTTGTAGCTGTTATGTATAGCAAACATCCTGCGATGGTTCTAAATTTAGACGCACCAACCTTTGTTTCACCATCAAGCATTGAAAGTTTTTAATTCACAAGTATTGATGCAACCATAGGTTTTGATCTTTCTGTTTTTAACCTGTTCAGGATCTCCCAAGCATACTTCTCTTGAGAAATGAAGATGACTTCATTAATCTGCATAACTTCCATGCCTAAGAAGTAGGTCATTAGACTTATCGGACATCTCAAACTTCTCCAAAAAATTCTCTTTAGAGACAAATTGAGTCAGTATATGTTTAAAGGATCTTGATTGATCAATCACTTTGTTTCTCTATGGAGCTTTTTTGAACTTCTTGAACTCCAGCAAGGTTTCTGACTTCTGAATTAGAAAAGAAACCAGTAGAAGATACACATTTCCATTTATGGACTTTTTTCTCAGTGGTCCACAAATATCAGAGTACGAGTTGGATTTTCTCTTAAGCTCTCTAAATGATATCACGAAAAGGCATTTTGGTTTGCTTTTCTAATTGACAAGCTTTACAAAATCCAAAAGTTTTAGAAATAGTTGGCAGATCATGAACTAAATTTTTGTGTGCATAATCTTCATTGTTTCAAAGCTGAAATGGCCAAATCCCTTTTGCCATAGTCCTACAAGAAAGACATCAGCTCATATTCAAGATGGTCAGAAATGGTACAAATATTACTTTTGGAGTTCAATGGGTATTGTTTTTCCAATGGTTGTCCCAAGCAGGTCAGAAATGGTACAAATATTACCTTTGGAGTTCAATTGGTATTGTTTTTCCAATAGTTGTCCCAAGCAGATTTTTTGAAATTTCAGGTACAAACAGTGCGTCAGTTAAGACTTTCACACTGGAAATTGTACAAACAGCTATCATTCTTTGTCCTTTCCCTCCAGACAAGCACCATTACCCACCTGTAGGTTTTATTAAAACTTTTAAACACCTTCTCATTGTTGGCCATGTGATGTGAACACTTATTTTCAAGTAGCCAACTAAGAGCCTTAATTGTTGTCACTGAATTTGTAATTGTAGTAAATAGTTCTCATCAAGTTATGCTTCTACCTAAACTACTTTTGCTTGCTGTCTTGCTGTTCTTTATCTTTACTTTTATGCACTTTCTCAACATGGCCTAGCTGGATACGAGCCCTACATTTCACATTAGGCATCCATCAGTAATAGTTTTCTGTGAAATTCCTTTTGCAATTGGACAGGGTGGGAACTAGCCTTTCTTTCCATTGCTTGCAATCCCATCATTGTATTGTTTCTCTTTACTTTTTCTGTCACCATATTGCTTCGTGCCTCCATCAAACTTTGTCTCTGCATCCCTGTGCTTCATTAGGAAAACCACATTTGATGCATCATCTTGTCTGAAAGCTCCTCTTTGTTCAAAAGGTTTAAGGCATTTAACTAATTCTGTCGAGGAAAATAAGTCCTATAAATATGAGATTGAAAATCAAATTTCTCAGGGACACTTATTAGAACTTTATTGACCACTCTAAAGTCAGATAACTCTTCTCCCTACAGCTTAATCTGATTTACTACCTTCATGAGCCTATCTATATATTCCTTGATGTTTCCAGTATCTTTCATCGTCAAATCCTTCAAACTCACTCTTGATCTTATCCCATGCCTCTTTTCCAGTATTGCAAGTCATGATTCTTGAGAAGATTGTTTCAAAAACAGATTCATGTATTGGTGAGAGTGCCTTGAACTGCTTTGATTTCTCTTGTACTTTGATCTGGTTCACAATTGATTATCAGGAAGTTGTGCTAGGTACCTCTCTACATCCGTCATATCCCACAGATCAAAAGTTTGAAGGTAGGCTTTCACTTTTACTGTCCAAAATTGGTATTTTTTGCCATAAAAAACCGAAAGTATTGAGATAGAAAAACTGTTGGAAGCCATCTTCAACTTTTTGTTGTATAGTTTGTTTTTAATGGAAGTGAACCCTAGCCAGTTTTCACTCGTTAGAAGCACAAAACCTGAAAGATCAATTAAGCTCTAATACCATCTTGCAAAACAAAAATAAATGAGATATAAAAACTAATTTTTGCAGGAGCATATCATCAAATGATTTATTAGCTACTTAAACTTTTAACACAAAATAAGATATTCAATTATACTTGACTACGACATTTATATTCTATCTATATTACTTTTGTTTTGGTTTAAAACTAAATATAATATAATCTTCAGTTAAATTAAAGTAGATAAAACACAAATGTATTGACTAATCTTATCGGGGGAAGCATATCAACTCTTTACACGTTTACAGTTATACTTTATCTTTATCTTGTACACCTATTCTTCTCAACTTTTTGCACTATCTTTTCAGCTGGATTTTCTTGCCAATAGAAAACTACTTACATATTCTGCATCATTAAATATAAAAGATATGCATTTTCCTGATACAGATCTAAGCATTAGGATAGCCTTTGGTTTGGCATCATTAGATTTCCCTGTTGAATTCTTGCTCTAGGAAAACCATTCTTTTTTCTACTCTTTTGAGTTATTATTATAAAATGAGAACGACTTCAAACTTGTGGGCAGGTGACTCGCAGCTTGGCAGCTAAAGCTTTTCAAAATGATCTCACTCTATGCAAAGAAACATTTTTTGCTTCAGAAATGGATGATCAACAAGTGGCACGGTTTGTTTATGTTGCCTTCTACCCCTTCCCATTTCCATATAGACAGTCAAGATTTCCCTAATGAAAAACGGCAATAAACAATGCAGTTGATGTCACTAATTTTCTGGTTATTTAATTGATTCATTTGTCCATTGGATTCCCTAGAATGGAGTAGCATCATAAATCATTAAAAACTTTCAGAATTCAGGGTAAAATTAGGATTTACTATGATATGTCAAAGAAATATTTGACAATGTTACTTAAAGAAAATCATAGGGAAAAGTAATTCTTAATTAATCTTTCCTGGAATTGTATAAGGAATATATAAGAAAGTACAACCATAATCACCTCCTTAATCAAGGAGAATCCATTTATTCTCTAAATAATAAAAGCCCATTAATCCAGTTGTTAACCTCTAGCCTTAAACCACCTAATTATCTTTATAATATTAGCTAATTATCTTTAGAATATCAGTTAATTATCTCTAGAATAACAACATTCTCCCTTAAGTTGGTGGATAAATATTGATCATGCCAACTTTGCTTACAAAGAACTCCAAATTTTTCCCTTGTAGTCCTTTGGTGAAGACATTAACATATTGTGATGTAGGTATAAATGGTATGCAAATCAGTCCACTTTAAAGTTTCTCTTTTATAAAATGCCTATCAATTTCCACGTTTCATCCGATCATGCTAAACTGGATTATTGTTGATACTAATAGCTGGTCTATGATCACAAAACAACTTTATTGGATGTTTCACTGATCTCTTAAGTTCTTTCATTACTCTTTTAAATCAGATCATTTCACAAATTCCTGCCTCCACATTACTCATGACCACCACAATTTGTTTTTTACTCCTCCAAGTTACTAGACTTTCCCAAAACAAAAAATGCAATGTCCAAAAGTAGACCTTCTGCTGCTAACAAACCTTGCCCAGTTTGCATTAGTATAGACTACAACTCTTTGCTAATCACTTTTCTTGAGGAATAATCCTTTCTTTGGAATTCCCTTTATCTTGAGATTTTGTACTACTTCCAAGTGTTCTCAATAAGGGGTATGCATAAGCTACCTTACCACACTAATAACAAAGAAAATATCTGGTTTAGTGTGGGATAAATAGATTAGCTTTCCCATCAATCGTTGATATCGACTTGTATTTATTGGAACTCCTTCATTAACTTCACCAAGCTTTAAGTTAGATGCCATAGGAGTATCTAATGGTTTACATCCACTCATTCTGGTTTCTTCTAAAAGATAAAGAATATACTTGCTTTGGGCGACTACTATTCTCTTCTTTGATTTAGCAATTCTCTTCTTTGATTTAGCAATGTCCATCTTGAAGAAGCATCTAAGAGATCCCAACTCGTCTTTGATTTCAAACTCGTTCAAGAAATTCTTCTTCAAATTTTCCATTTCCTCAAAAATCTTTACTAGTGAGGAGAATGTTGTCTACATACATAATTAGAATTGCAATCCTCTCTTCTACAAAAGTTTTTATGAATATTGTCAGACTATCCTTATATGAAACCTTGAGACTTCAAGAATCTAGCAAATCTGTCAAACTAGGATTTTGGTAATTGTTTCAACCCATATAAAGATTTTTAAGCTTGCTTATCCTTTTCTCGAAGCTTTTACTAAATCCTAGGAGAGCTTCCATGTACACCTCTTCTTTAAAATCTCCATTTAGGAAGGTATTTAGAGACCAATATAGATTAACTATAATAGAAAACAACACATTCATAGTATTCAACTTATCAACAAGTGAAAAAGTTTTCGAATAGTCAATTCCAAAGATTTGAGTAAACTTCTTAGCAACCAGGCACGCCTTATAGCTTTTAAGTGATCCATCATAATTATACTTCACAGTGAATACTCATCCAACCAGTGTTTTTACTCCCGAAAGATTAGAGCTGTCATCTTCTCTAGGTCCATTTCTCTCTACTTAAGAATGTTTGGAGCATCCTGTATATTCTTAGGAATGTAAACATTGGACAACTTATAAGCAAATACTTGAAATGATGGAGATAGACTTTGATAAGATAGGAAGTTATATAAAGGATATTGAGTGCAAGTTCTAGAATCTTTTTTAAGAGTAATCGGTAAATCTAAAGTTTCATTTGACTCTAAAATACATATTGGTTTATGAGAAATTGTCTCAATGGAATAGACTTATACTCAGATTTACACGATTGGTCTTGAATTTTTGGATGTCTTCGGGTTAGATTCTTGGCTGTGCTACAAGCTTTCTGCTCCTTTTTTTTTATTATGGATATTTTTTCAAAAAAACTTTCACTTTAAAACGATATCGTCTTGTTGCATTGCCTTTTAAGAAAGAAATGTATCTTGTCTCGCACACATTTCAGTCTTGTTTTGAGATTGAATTTGTAAGGGCATCAAAGATGGATCCTTATTTCTATTATTTGAGATATTATCAGTTTTTGAATCAGGATTATAGAAAAAATCCACAAGTTGACTGTAGTATCATTTTCCTTGTGGTTTCTTATCTTATGAATATCAAAACACAATCTTCACTAGATATCTCCCCCTAAAGATGAGGCGAGGGAAAATAAAGGTTTATCTTCAAAAAAGGTGACATTCATGGAGACAAAAAATCTTTTAGGTATTGGATCAAAGCATTTGTACCCTTTTTGAGTGGAAAGACAATTAACAAAAACACGTTTTCAAGCTCCAGAAGCAAGTTTTCCTTATTGTTATCATGGATATGAACAAATGTTGTACACCCAAACACTTTAGGGTTATTTGTTCTTTCTTCGCCTTTCCCTTCAAACATGATTCGAAAGACAGTAAGACTCTTTCAAAAAACTATGGACCAGCCGGCTTCAAATTCCTACTAGTAGAGCTTTTTAATAACTTATTGGCAAGGCTTCCTTCTGATTATGGGTGAAATAATGGACTCCTTAATAAGTGAAAGATAATATGATAACCAAGAGGTAGGAAAACATTTATTAAAATAATTAAGAGAGGTTAGAAATTTTAAACTTTTGAAGGCATCCTATTGATCAAATATGTAGCTATTAAGATAGCCTCACCCCATAGTACTTAGGAGCATTAGTTGAAAACATTAAAGATCTTGCAATTTCTAATAGATATTTATTTTTCCTCTCTATTATTCCATTTTTTGGAGGGTGTCAATGTATGAGCTTTGATAAACAATACCTTCTCGACAAAAAAATTCCTTAAAATTTTGTTGAAATATTCTTTTCCATTATCACTTCTAAAAACTTGAATCCTATTTTGAAATTGTGTTTGGATCATTTTATAGAAGTCTTAAAATAGGCTCTCAACATATGATTTCTCATTTAGTAAAAATACCCAAGTAAGTCTAGTATGGTCATCAATAAAATTGTGAACTATCTTCTTTTAGTAATTGCTTTTGTTCTTGAATGGCCCCAGATATCACTATCAATCATAGTGAAGGGTTTTATGGATCATAGTGAAGGGTTTTGCGGTCTTGCAAGGTTGTGCTAGGAAAGATGTTTGATGATACTTGACAAATTTCACACTGAAACGAATATTGATCTTCATTTGTAAGAAAATTTGGGAAAAATTGTCTCATATAGTGGAAACTTGGATGTCCTAATTTAAAATGTCATAACATAATTTTACTCTCATTAAGGTTTGAAATAGAACTGATACAAATTCTCTGGGATTGTGTGTTTGAGTCATATTCATTTTCAAAGAAATAGAGACCGTCAACCTGTTTAGCATTTCCAATCATCTTCTCAGTGTTCATACCGTGAAATTGACAATTAGGTGAAGAAAAAATAGCTCAACAATTTTGATCAACAATTATTTTGTTGACTGATAACAAGCTACTTGACTATTTAGGAACATGAAGAACATTATGGAGTGTAAGATCAGAGAAATAACAATTGATCCTTTTCTAGCTATTGGTGAGAAGGAACCATATGCCATTTTTACTCTTTGATCTTCTACGCTAGAGCTATAGGAAATAATTTAGATGATCCTGTCATAAAATTTGTATCCAAGAATTATTTGAATTGATACTGAAGCAAGTGGCAACTAAATAATTTCCTTTTTGATCCAAAAAACAAGAACGATTTGAACTAGAGAAAATATGAGATTGAAGAATTTTATGGATTTACTCTGCCTATTCTTTTGTGAATGGCTGTGTGCTAAAGGACACTTTGGCTCCGAACTCAATAGTATTGGCTTGGGAGTTATGGTTTTCTCTAAATTTTTTTCTTCCAATTTTTTGGCTTTCCATGAATTTGTCAACAAGTTTCTAGTGCATGCAAATTGCATTTACAGTGATCATACCAAGGCTTTTGGTTGTTTTTCCTTTCTCCATCGGTCTCCGTTCCTTCAGATACGAGTGTAAAACCTTCAGCCTTCTATTTGGTGTTGACAATCATCACTTTCTGCTTCACCTCCTCTCTTCTTACTTCCAAGGCATGAGGCAATGGTTTTCTTCCCAGAATCTGGCCTCTAAATTCATCCAATTCTTGATTTAATCCTTCAAGAAAAGCCTAAATCTTATCTTTTTCTTCCCTTTTTGTAATGTCGAACACTATCATTCAGATAGTCCCAATCATCTTCATAACATAGGTCCAATTCTTGCCACAAGGTTACAAGTTCGTTATAAGACAAAGTAACATCACAGTCTCCTTGCTTGGCTTCCACAACTTCATTTGTAGTTCAAAAATTTGAGAAGAATTCTCAACATCTGAAATCATTTGGACAATACTAAGCATCTTTAGAACATAACTCCAATTCCTGCCACAAGGTTACAAATTCGTTATAAGACAAAGTAACATTGTAGTCTCCTTATTTGGCCTTCCACAACTTCATTTTTGGTTCAAAAATTTGAGAATAATTCTCAACATTTGAATACATATCTTGAACCGCGTTCCATACTTCTTTTGCTGTGGGCAGAAACATATAGGGGTTTTCCAATTGTAGGTTATACTGAATTAATCAACCAAGCTGTGATCAAAAAATTTTTGGACCATTATATTGCCATATTTAGATCATCCGAAGCTGACCTTGTTATCTCTCCAGTCAAATGGCCAAATTTTCTTTTGCCATAAATGGCCAATTTTATTGTTTTCCATTCCAGGTAATTCTGGTTGTTCAACTTGTCCTTCGTCAATTGAAAGGGAAAACTTGAGCTGAAAAGATCATTGCTATGTTGTATGTTTCTCGTTGTATCACCAGGATTAATCACACTCAAATTGTTGAAATCATTGATGGAAGATGAGGACAAACTTGGGAAAAAAACAATCCTTATTCAAATAACTACTGAAATAATAACAACTAAATTTGTTTTACCAACAAACTGGGAACAGATTCATCCTAGATAACCCCATTTCAATAAAGTACAATAAAGGAGTAGATAACGGGATTGTGGATGCTCTGTAAAGAGTAGGAAGATTGGAACTATATGCTAGGATGGTTTCCAATGTCAATACTGATTTGTTGCAGAAAATTAACCTAGTCGGGAAGATCTTCTAATACAAATTTTGGTTAAAAAGCTATAAGAAGGGAAGATAGAGAGGTCTAGCTATAATTGGTACCAATTGTTAACATGGAAGACACGATTGGTAGTTAGGTTTGATAGAATATTAAGAACTGAGATCATTTCATATTTTCATAGTAGTTATATGAGAGGTCACTTTGAATATATGGGGACGTATAGGAGATGCTTGTATATTTGCACTGGAAAATTTTGCAGAAGGATGTGAACGAAATTTTCAGGTATGTGTAGTTTCTCAACAGAGCAAATATGGAGCAGTAGTCGCCCATGAGTTATTTCAACGTCTTCTTGTCCCATGTCACTTCTGTACTAAAATCAGTTTGGATTTTATTGAAGACTTTGCCCAAATCAAGATGAAAATATGTTGTCTTTACAGTGGCGGACCGCTAGAGTAAGTACACTCATTTAGTTGCTCTCTCACCCATATTCAATTATCAGTGTTGCTAGGGTATTTGTAGAACAAATGAATAATCTAAATGGCATACTGCAAGTGAATACCAGTGACAAGGATCTGATTGCACCTTTGAAGCTGTTTATGGTTATTTACCTTTCTTACATGTGCCTTATTTTGCTATAGATTCCAAGTTAATTGCAGTGGATCAGATTTTGGTTGATCCACAAAAAGTCTTATACTTGATTTAATTTCAATCAACGACTGACAGAAGATCATAAGACAAAGAATTGGAAGTGGGAGAATAGTCTATATTAAAATACAATTTTATGGACAACGGAGTATCTACAGCTCCCTTTTTTTGAGGGGAACTTTCAAGGTTATTGAGTGCATTAAGAAGATCACTGACTTAGGCTCTAAAGGATGTGCGAGTGATTATTGAGTGCATCAAGATTTTTGGGCCTTTCAAAAGATGTGTGAGTGATGAGGAGCCAACTTCAGTCTTTTTACTGGAGATAACTGACTTAGGCTCTAAGATTCCGATAGGTATTTTGGACAGACGCATGATGAAGTGAAGAGCAAAGCGACTGTTCAAGTGTTGGTGCAGGTGGATAAAAAGCTACTTGGGAATATTTTTATGGTATTCAATATTTGGAGATCAATCTTGTAAAAGGGAGATGCAATGATAGAGGACGTGTTGACAGTCTTTAGCCTTATGTTTTAGGATCATATAACTGTCAGCCAAGTGCAAAATCATCTTCAGCAATATCTTTGCAACTTGATGCCCAATCCATAAACTCAGATTTTCAGTTTCATGGAAACTGAAGAGCTTGCTCTTTGTTAGAGAAGAATTTTCACTTTAAACATCTTCCCTATACTAAGGTAGGGTAGCAATCTCCGAAGGACTTAGCAATCTAGATTATCAGCTCCTCTATTGACTCCTGGTCTAAATCCATTGATCTTGAGTACTTGGCAGTTGATATTGTGGTTTTTTTTCTTAAAACACATTTAGCCTGAGAAGAATATGTTCTGGCATATGTCCAAAACCATGTGTATCAATGAGCTTGAAAGTTTTGACTCGATTGGTTTCTTTCAGTTACCAGGAGCTAATGAAGGAAAGTTCAAGGATGCCACTCTTTGACCTTAGGGAGCTGAATGCTTCTCTTCCAGTACCTTCAGTGCCAAAATCTTCTATTGAGGTTCTTGTGTTGGGTGCAGCAGATGACTTCATAGTGGTAATGTTCATGTTTACAGTCTCATTTCGTATCGTTTCTTTTCTGCTTGGAATCATTGAAAAGTAAAACAACTTCAACCGAGCGTAGACTTTAGCTTAAAAGCTTGAGCTTATGACATAGTTACTTGGGAATGATTTGTAGATTGGTCTTTAAATCTAACCAATTAGATCTCTGAATTTTCACTTTTGGAAAATAAGAATTCAACTTCAAATTTTGATCAAATCTGCCAACTTTTAACCTAAGAAGGCTGCGAATGAACATGGAGTGTCTTGCTTGGAATTTTATATCATTGTTTATACTTGCGTTTTAAGCAGGAAGGATAGATATTGTTCCTCGTATGCATGCTTAAGGTGTCCAGTAATGTATGTATTCAGGTCTGGACCTACTCTTGTATATATCATTGCTTATGGAAAATTTCTTTCAAATGTTGCAGGATGCTGAAGGACTGAAGGAAACTGGGAGGTTTTATGGCGTATCACCAGTATGCGTTGAAGGGGTGGCCCATGACATGATGCTTGATTGTTGGTGGGAGAAAGGAGCAGAAGTGATATTGTCATGGCTAAATGCTTTAAAACAAACTTGATCACTTGACAATTTGTTTCTTGCAAAAATTATTCCTTTAGAATTTTAGTGTATTATGAAGACCATCATCAGTTTAGCCAAATAAGCATTATCTCATGTTTATCGATAATGTCAATTTGTCAAGTGACTATTATCAGTTAACAAACGAAAGATCACATCTCTAACTCATCATGTGTGTCTATTTGTTATCATCTCCCACTCACACATGATGAGTTTAGCTAATATGATTTTTCTATGTTTTCGTATGTCCAATAACTAGAATGACTAGCGTACAACAAGAACACATTATTATATATCTATTAAGAATATATAACGTTTCGATTAATGAATTAATCATTTAGTAGATTTTGTATGTTATGCCATAAGTTATATTTCTCATTTCGATATCCTTTGATCTCATTTATTTGATTGTTTCATAAATGTATTCAATTCTTACTCATTGTTATTGGCTACCTTTGACTACCAAATTTTTTTATATGAGTTAACAATCAGAAAATGATTTTCCTTTATTATCAGGTCACTTGAATTGAATTTAATTTGTTTTCCTAAAATTTTCTCATAAGATTTTGTCAAACATATTCTTTTAGTAACACTTTTAAGTACCAAATCTTATATTTAATTCATAAGAATTGGACTAAAGTCTTAAGAGTATATTGAGAGATTCAATTAACCTCGAGAATCTCATACTATGTAAGTTGAGATCATTAGACTTATTAATCTCTTTCTTGGTCAATTCTACACACATGTTATGAGTAATGTGAAGTAGGAACGTATGTCTTTCATAAGGCAATATCATATAGATGTTAGTTCAAACATTTTTATTGTTTAACTTGAGTTCACTTATCTACTCTTAGTTTTATCTTTCTAAACTCTCATCTAGCAACTCTAGATAGATATGGTTACCATATGATCACTCCAAACCAATTTCCTTTTAACTTATCATCTAAGTTGCAATTTACAGTTTATGTTTTTCACTTTAAATCTCTACTACTACCTTGATAATAAACTTAAAACCCGCCTCTTCTCTAGTCATCACCATTGCTAGAATTGATTGTTCGTGCGAGAAGGCCAATCTTTTATCCGTCTGGCATACTTTTGACTCTTACAAAAAATATGTTATATAAAGTAAGCATATTTCAAAATCAAGTATTAGGTAGTTTTTAGTACTTAATAAACAATTTAAAGTTATATGTGTATTTATACATGAAAATACATTGAATAAATAAACATGGAAAAGTGTTAACCAAGTACATTTCAATATGTACGTAATCCTAATGAATTCATATGCCTAATATATGTATCTCGAAAAAAGTTCAATATCTACGTAATCCTAATGAATTCATATGCCTAATATATATATCTCGAAAAAATGGCTTTGTCCTTAGGTCTACCACCATATCTTGTGTAGATATGTACTTTATGTTCACTTCTCCTTGTGCAACTATTTCTTTCATATAATTGTACTTAGTATCTATATGTTTGGTTTTACAATAAATTTTGGGGTCCTTTGCATAAGCAATTATTGTGTGACTATCACAATTGATTATTACTGGATCATTCTCGCTTTGAGTGACCCTTAAACAAACTAAGAATTGTCTATGTCATATGGTTTCTTGTATTGCTGCTGAAAATGCTATAAATTCAGCCTCCATTGTGAATTAAGCAAAACACAATTTTTTTTTACTTTTCCATGATATAGCACCACTGTCATGTAAGAAAACAAATCCAAAAGTAAATTTTCTTTCATTTAAATCTCCTCCCCATTCTACATCTTTATACTCTTGTATACATTGGTCATTGCCTTGATAATACAATTTCATAATCAACAGTACCCTTTAGATACCTCAATATTCTCTTTATTGCTTTTTAATGTGCTTATTCTAGATTTGGTTAATATCTGCTCACCATCCCAATAGTGTAACAGATATCTTATCTTGTACATATCATGACATACATGAGACTTATGGAATTTTCTTCATTTTCCCCCTTTTATTATGGCGTAAATGGGCAAAACTTCTTATTGAGACCTTTGCCTTTAGTAATAAGATTATCTATTAGTTTGCAATCTTACATACGGAATCATTCTAAAATCTATTGAATATAAGTCATTTGACAAAGAGACAATAATCTCTTTGAACGATCCATTGAAATCTTAACTTTAAGAATATATGCAACTTCGCCCATATGTTTCATATCAAATTCAAATGACAATCAATCTTTGATTTTCTTAACAAACTCACAATCATAACAAGCAATCAAAATTTCATCCACGTATAAAGATAAAATTACAAATTTATCTTTAGATCTTTTAATATATAAATGGTGGTCCTCATTGAGCATATGAAAATCATATGAAATGATTACATTATGAAAACGTATATACCATTATCTTGAAGATTGCTTTAGACTATTAATTGATTTCAACAACTGACACATTTTATGTTCTTAGTCTGTCTCTATAAAACTTACAAGTGGTTCCATATAGATTTCTTCTTCTAATTCTCCATTTATAAAAGTGGTCTTTACTTCCATTAGGTGTAATTCAATATCCAAACTAGCTATTATAGCCAAGATTAGAGAAATTAAAGCAAACTTTACAATATGGAACCAATTTCTTTTTTTAATTCTCCATTTCTAAAAGTGCTCTTTACTTCTACTTGGTGTAATTTAGGATCCAAACTGGCTATTATAACCAAGATTAGACAAATTGAATCAAACCTTATAATAAGTGAAAATATTTCATTATAATCAATTCCCTCCTATTATGTATATCATTTCGCTACAAGGCGTACTTTGTATATTTCAATACTAAAATCAACATTTTGTTTTATTTTAAGAACCCATTTGTTCTCATTAACTTTACACCTATTAGGGAGATCAACTTAGTCTCATACTTGATTTAAGCTTAAAGAAGTCATTTCTTCTTTCATTGCATTCATTATTCATCAACATCTTGATCACTCTCACTCAGATCAGAAACAATAGGTAAACTTTTAGTGGATTGTAATCTTAACTGTCCCTAAGTTAATTTATCAAGTTCTAGATTACTCCCAGTCGGATAAATTCCTGCTTCATGATTCTCAGTAATGGAATCATTCTAATCAAGATTTTTATATAAAAATAGATCTTTCCTATTTTACCTTGCTTTAGAAAATCATTCTCTAAAAATGTGACATCTCGAAATTCAAATTCAATTCTTTATTACCTTTTTAACTTATGAATACATATCCTTTTGAGTGTTCTAAGTATCTAATAAAGATACTTTTCTTCCCTCTTAGTCCTAGTTTCCCATATCTATGAGAGAGATTATGAACGTAGGCAGCATATTGACTGGTGCGTCGTAATGCTAGTCAAAATAAAATAACTAGACTACTACTATAGTAGTGGTGAGTCTAGGTTGATCCTACAGGGAGTGTTTGGTTAGCTTATGAAATGAAATTAATTAATGTTTGAAAATAAAATAAAATAAAATAAACCTAATGAAAACAAATTAAAGAAAACATGCAAAAATTGATAAAATTGAAGAATTTGGTAGGGATCCGATTCTTTGGTTCAATCTTAGCCTACACTCTAATTAAGCATAATTTATTGATTTGTTGTTTTTTTATCTCTCTTAGCAATTATCGATCGTAGATTAACAACAAGCTCTGTTAATCTTGATTTTTTCTTAGATCCTAGTTAATCACGAAGCGCTCGTTAATTAACCCTAGTTATTGGGAAACCTAGAATAATCCCTCTAAGTTTATCTAGACAATCGTATGAATAAAAAAAACAGACCAATCTAGGTAATAATCATACAAGCTTGGATTATTGAACCTATGTTATGTTATCTCTAATGATTCGGAACCATTAGTTGCTACACACGAATTGGGAATACAACGATTACGTATTGCATTCAATACTAGCAATAGGTTTTCATGAAAAATGATTCAACATAACATTAAAATCATCATCATTCAAATATCCAATCAATCCATACAAGATAACATAATCAATTCCTAATGAGAGAAAGAAACAACAAAACAATAAAAAAATGCTTAACCTGGGTCGTCGGCATCGATGTCACCTCCAAACCGGCATCAGGACGTTACCCTTCGATAGATTTGTCCTGGAAAAATATTTCAGCCCCTATTGATAACCCTACTGAAACCCTTAAGTTATTTCTTCACTGCCACAAGCTTCTCTTCCTCATTGTGCTTCTCTATTCACCGATGTGACAATTAAAGATGGTAATCCATCTACACTATTTACGTAACTTTCTTTCCTGTAGCTCTCTTCACTCTTCTCTCATGCCATTTTTTGTTCTCTTCCTTTGTCTTTGCCTTTCTACTGTAGTTGATGTGACGAATTAAGATTAATGGACCACACATGTTCATTCCTCTTTAAAGACCTAAATTGTTACTATGCGTTTTAAGTAAAAAACATGTGTTAAATGCACAACATCTGTGATGAATGCACACAAACGCAACATTGTCTGCGTTTAACGCAGACATTCCAGTTTGTTGCACTATTGTTTCTGCCTTAGCTGTGCGTTTTGCTGCTAGCTTTCTCCTGATGCGCTGTCGTTTTCTTCTTCAGCTGTTATTGATTTTTTTCTCCATTTTCTAGCAAGTGTTCTTCTTTTTTTTTTTTTTTTCTTCTTGTCTTTTAATTTTCTTCTTCTTGCTCTATGAAGATAAGTGAATGATTAAATGTATCAACGATTAAACATATATCAATTTCCCCCACACTTAGCTTTTGGCCGTCCTTGGGAAAAATATCAAATTAAGCTCAAAGACCCGAAATATTTACTCAATTCCCATATTTTCCAAAACTATATAATCATAACCAAAGATGAATGACTTTCAAAAATCATAGCAAAAATTCAAAATCCAACGCTTCTACTCATGATCAATCAACAAGCATCATCTTCGAAAACCGAGCAATCTAACAGTAGACTTGGAAAATGTATTTAAGTAAAATATATCAATAGGTACACTCAACACCATTTATAATCATGATAATCCATAACTTTACATATTATTTCATTTCTCCACCACTAATGTTCACATGCAAAATCATAAATCAAAGGACTTTTCAAGGTTGTAATGTGGGTAAAGATAAGGTGAGATGTGTTTGGGTCAAGTAGCATGAAAACCATTAAATCTATTGAAACAAAAGTAACACTCAATCAAAAACTAGGTACTGTCAGCTATGACGAATGCAACATTTATATTTCACAACTCATTTAAGCTCTCACACACAAACCACATGAGCCATATACTAATCTGAAAGAATCACTCATACAATTTATGCCAACAATACATTAAAACCATAAGAGTGAACTTTTCAAGCCAACTTCTACCTCATATTCAACATACTTAAATAACACATTCATTAAAACTATAGGAAGATTCATTAATTATGAATAACTTTGCAAACTCATATGCATTTCCTCCTTGATAAATTTATTCAAACTTTTTTGTTTTTTGTTTTTTATTTTCTTTTTCTTTTTCTTTTTCTTTTTCTTTTCTTTTCTTTTCTTTTGCTTTTCTCTTTTCTTTCTTTCTTTCCCCCTCCTTTTTTTAACATTAAAAGAAACTACATTAACATGGGAATTTCAATGATAAGACATAAAATAACATCCCAATCATTATATCCAACCCACACATATATATACCCCCACACTTAGAACTTTGTACATCTAAAAACTTAACAATCACAAATATTCCACTAGCTTTATGGCTTATGTAAGACATTTAGTTAAGTATAAAGCATGTAATGTAGTTTATGCAAAAAGAAAGGCTAATAAGGCTCAAAGTGGGCTTAACAAAAAGGAAAATCATATAATGGGTAGGCTATTTGGCTAATGTAGTTTATGAAACAAAGAACGCCTAATCATTTCTATGTTAATGCATATGATAAAAATGTGGTCTCAAATAGAAATTCAACGCAAAATCAGGATGTACATATCATGAAGGTCACACATTATCCAAAAACAATGAGACTGATATGAATGTGTCAGTCTATAATAAGGCTCAAAATCTCAGCGGCTTTGTCTACCACTAGTCACTATTCTTTTAAAGATAATGTGCATCAACCAATCACAAGAGCAAAAGTATATGCCAAAGTTGCTATGAAATTCTCTAGTCAATTCATTCTCTACTTATGATTAAATAATCCTAGAAGTAATAGAAAACGAGCAAATATTTCTTTGTTTGTTTTATTCTCTCTCATTTTAATTGAAAACTTAAAAATAACCAAAAATAAACTTACAAAGAAACACACATGCATAAAAAAATAAATGCAAAAATTTAAAAGCAAAGAAATTTACTTCCTTTGGGTTGTCTCTCAAGAAGCGCATTTGTTTAGGATCGCTGGCTCAACTCCTCATGTGACAAAATTATGATCTTCTAATATTACAATTAGTGCCACTTCCACGCAAGGTTGTTCCGGATAGGGTCTTAATTGATTATTATCCCCCATTCAGTTTCTTCCCTATCCTCAGATTCTCAATCTCGACTGAGATCATACACTCCAGAAAGATCTCAAATGTCTCTTCACCTTTTTCTTCCTCATTTAATTCCTCCAATCTGCTATGTAAAGGTGAAGAGTCA
>JANZXP010000002.1:16534706-16556596 GCA_027576715.1 Erythroxylum flavicans
TGCATATATGAATGCATGCATATGTCACTATACACTTATACACTCCTATTCATGGCAATTGGTGAGGGGATGTTACAGAAACAATATAACTAGAAGCGCTACTATTTAGCAACGAGAAATATAAAGACTATATTAACATTAAATTCATGAATAATAAGAGCCAATAAGTTATTACCTGATTGTTTCTTTTTTTCTTGTAAAGCTTTGTACTTTATATAGACATATTTTTATGATCTTTCTTCATATCAAATAAATATCCCATACTTTACATGATATCTTCATGCACACTACTTATTTGCCCTAGTTCGCTAAATAATATATTTCTAAGAGTTTTACCTTTAATTTTTTTGTTTTTATTTTGGTTTAATGGTTATTAAAGGTTTTCTATATGGCATTCATTAGTTTTTTTCCTCAACCACACAATAGGAAATAAGGGAATTTATGTCCTAGTTGTCATCATATCACTACAAGAAAAATGAATAACGACGAAAATTTTCGAAGAAAAACCCACACATTCTGTTGGTAAGCTAAGTTAGTGATGAAATTTACCGACAGACAAAGGAGTAGGAGAAACGGCCATAAGTAATAATTTGTTACAAACCACAGATTGTACGTCACAAATTTATCGACGAATATTTTGTATTACCGTCAGTGAATATACTGATTGTTATTCTGTATTGTCGGTAATTTTGGCGACAGAAAGATTGCTTCGATCGATAAATTTACTAATGGAAAAGATTTGTCCGTCAGTAACCCTGCCAATAGAATTAGTTATTCAGTCGATAAATTAAATAGATTTTACCAATTAACTTTGTTCTTTCGTCGATAAATTTACTAAAATTATTTTTTATAATTTTTCCCTGCATTTAATTTTATTTGATGATCTTATGGTTGGTGCATAATTTATACAGTTATCAATTATCTGTTGATAATATTTTGATTTGTTTCCATATTTAATTTGTTAAAACAGAAAGTTGATTGACAATATAAAGTAAAAATTATCTTAACTGATAATAAAAAATTATTTTGTACTTAATAAGTATTTAATTCATAGGAAATGACTATAAATATGCTATTCATTTGGTTGTCGTGGATGCTTTGATTATTGCGATGAGGTGTTGCCCTCCCCTTCAACTCATTCGCCTCATTATGAAGCTAAGCTATGTAGTTCATCGACTGTTGCAACTGAGTTGCCAATGTCTCCATTGTGCTTCGAAGCTTATGGACTTCATTGGGTGTGAACCGCTTACCAGATGCTGCTGTACTGGATGTTGAGGATTGTGAATAACATGTGTTTGCAAATTACCTAAGCCAAATATTCTTCAACAACGGTCCCTACCACCCACTGTATGAAGATAGGTTTAACTCTCATCAACATCTTCAGGCTATTGAGATTGTCGTTAAATGCTTTCTTGTATTTGGTCCTATCAGAAGGCAATATTTATATTAGTAAGTGATAATTATTAAGCAATAATATTAAAGTATAAATTACACATACATTTAGTTCTGTACATCGGATGTTGACGAAGGTTACACCGTAATGCTTCTTAGTGTGAGTGTGCAAAAAGAGCTGACGGGGTGTAGGATTCGTGCTTCTAGAGTTTTCCTGCATTAGAATAAAATGTTATAAGTGAACTACAATTTATAAAAATTTAGGTAGAATTTCCTCTATTTTTGTGATATTTACCCCCTGTTGAACAAAGAATGTAACTCAACAATATAGCTATATATGGCATCAGACATTTATAATATTATCATTCTCCATAATACATATATTTTCATTCCAAAATTTACACATCAAATTAAATTGAAATGCACCAAAGTTAAAAAATTAGAATATAAATGTAAAGTGTAGATATTTACAAGTCTCTCTGCATGCTCGTGGTGGGTAATAGATCCTCCAATATGTACGGGAAGACTCTCTCCTCCTGGTCCTTTATGTTTGTTAGCAAAGTTACGCTCTAAAATGGACATTGCCTCAGGTGATGTCTAATACTACTGTCAACGACTCCATATTTGTTCAGAATATAAGGCAATCTTACACTAGCCTTATGTATCGTACCAACAAAGCCTCGATAACATGTATGTGCTCGTCTCTCCCATACTTTATAAATGACAGCATCAAATTCAGAATCCTAAAAAAATTCTTTCTGAAACAAAAGAAAAAACATACGATAAGTACTTATAATGTAATATTTATCTAATTAATGTATAAAAATTAATTAAAAATACAAAATATATATTTTTTGAACCTGAAACTCCTAACAGTAAAATTCCTTTATCGCTTGAGAGATATTCTTCCATATATAACCCTCAAGATCAATCTTCTCATTGAATTTGGATGTTGTGTTTCTTGAGCATGGCCAGATGGAATAACCTAATATTAAAACAATTAATTTTATACCATTTTTTAAATTTAAACTTATAACTTAATTATAAACATATTGTGCTTCATGTATTTTCAATTGCAAATTGTTGACAATTGTGATGTAAGTCCTTCCATCAACTCCCTCAGCTCTAGGTTAGAGGCCACCTCCTTCATCCACATCGTTTACCCCTAGTATCTCTATCAATATAGTGGAGGTGGATGGTATAGTAGTAAACACAAAAGCTAATACCTCATTTGCAAGTGTAGTAGTTGGAGGTCCAGCATCTGATTCAATTGCAATTGCAGAATGTGATGCTTTGTTTGGACAGTAACTAGCTCCAAATCATGGTCTGAACCTTAGTCGCATCATATCCTGTTTTCTCTTTGGTGGCATATTTCAACCTGAAATTTATATTTGATTGAATATTCCATAAATATAACAATTTTAATTCAATATTTCACATAATATATTGAAAATGAAATAATTGGTTTGTTGAATATAATATTCTATTACAAACATAAATTAATCTTTATCAGCACTTAATTGTAAATCAAAATCATCATCATCTTCTTTTTCTGAAGAATTAACTCAAGCTCTACTATCATCACGTAATTGTAACTTTCAATAACCCTAATTCATCAATCTCCTGTAATATACCTTAATTCATCAATCTCCTGCAATATCTCTTCACCAACTTTGTGAGAGGGAGGAGATGTTTGTACCATCCTATTCTTAATGAACTTTTGTTTATTGCGTCTAAATGGATGATCTGGAGGAAGAAATTTCTTGTGGTTGTCAAACCAACATGTTTTACCCCCATTTGGAAGATAAAACGCATTAGAATCATTGCCGCAATAAGCACAAGTCAATTTTCCTGCTGTGCTCCATCCAGGAAACATAACATATGTCAGAAAATTACTAATGATCCACATCAAAGCTGCTCTCGACATAAAATTTTATTTCAGAGACACATCATATGTCTCAACACCATATTCCCAAAGATGCTACAATTCAAATACCAATGGTTGTAAGAATACATCAATTTTATGCTTTGGATTTGTAGGCCCTGGCACAATCACTGTCAAGCACATATATGCCTCATTCATACATATCCATTGAAGCAAATTATAAGGAGTAATTATGATTGACCACGATGAATATTGTTGGCCAGATTGACTAAAAGGTTAGAATCCATCTGTCGACAATCCCAACATAACATTTCGAATTTCAGCTGCAAACTCGTAATGGTTGTTATTGAAATGTTTCCATGCTAGTATATCTGATGGATGACTCATTATTCCATCTTCCTGTTCGTGTTCATTATGTCATCTAATGTGAGATGCAATAACATTAGAAGCATATAGTCTTTGAAGTCTTGGAGTTAGTGGGAAATAATGCATCTACTTCCAAGGTACTAATTTCTGTTTCATAAAATGTTTTATAGGCTTGAACCTAGATTGACCACAAAATTTGTACTTTTGTAATTCCACATCATCTCCCTAATACATCATACATCTCAATTTACAATAATCAATCTTTTTAACAGGCAAACCAAGGCCTCTAATAAGTTTCTTCGTATTGTAAAAACTATCAACTATTGTATGATCAAGAGGCAATGATTCATTATACTATCTAAGAATTTTATCAAAACTATGATCAGAAATACGCCCTTCAGAATTTATGTTTAATATTTGGGCAATTGAAGATAATTAAGTCATTGTCTCACAATTTGGCCATAATTCTTGGTCAGCTGAGTGTAGTAAGTCAAAATTTTGTTTTACATATGGGTTTGGTTCTTATTCAAGATTTTCTATATTTTCCTGAAAGGTATAACTGGCTACATCATAAACTATTTGTATATAAGACTTTTCATTTGCACACATATTATTTGTTCTAAATCCAATCCCCTCTTTAAACGCGTCTACATTCACTGAAGAGTGTACTTCAATACCCTTTGAGGTGCTATAAATCAATGGCTCCCTATACCGTGTGCACTCAAAATAATTTGGGACAAAAACCCTTTTCTCAATAAATGCCCATTCACTTCATTAATAAGAAGGAAATGAATGTTTGGACTTTTTACATAGACATATGATCTTTAGGCCATCCATGTATGTAAGCTAAGAATATACATAATGAATAAAAGCTTCAACTCCCTCAACAAACTCAGGATTAATGAAACCATCAGGTGTTAATCGTCTATACGTCTAAGATTTAGCAACATTACTCATTTCTACAAAACTACTAATTTCATAGTTAGTATCCTTTATGTCCCCCTAAGTTTACAAAACATCTAAACTTTACACAACATCCCCTAAGTATTAATCAATTGAATTAATTAACAATTTATTTAAATATTATGGTAGGTAGCATTGTTTACACTTGTGAATCAAGAAAGCAAGTTCTTGCTATTATTAGGCTCATGAAATTGTCCACCGATAAGCCTTACGGGAGTTACATCATAGTTTTCCAGCTTATATATCGCCCTAGGAGTTTATTATGCAAAGAACTGTCATGTCTATTAAAGGTATGAGTTTCTTGTGTTAATATTAAGTTTGCATTAATCATATTGAAGTTGAAGTATTAATCAATTGAATTAATCACCTACAATTGATTTCAATACTATAGTATGTAGAATTGTTTACACCTGTGAATTAAGAAAGCAAGTTCTTACTGTGACTTCTAGGGTCGTAAAATTTTTCACCAATAAACCTCACGGGTTCTTATATACCGTCCTAGGGGTTTATTATGCAAAGAATTGTCTTGTTTATTAAACTTAAGAATTTCTTATGTTAATACTAAGTTTATATCAAGGGTTTCTAGCTTATATACCATCCTAGGAACTTAGTTATGCTTCAAATCATCCATAAGATGACAAACTCATTCCACATACAGTAAATACTTAAAATATTAAAGAAGAACATAAAAACTCATCAATGATTATATGAATATTCTAAACAACAACACAAAATTAAGACCTCCTTTGCATTCACACAAAACTCAAATGCATCAAAATCGTATTATTAAAGCAATATATATGATAGACATGAGTCGGAAACCTTAGCTGGATGGATGGACAACTCCAAACTACAAAGAAGAAGGATGTGCGACGCTCTTCAAGACAACATAAGGCCTGCGAAAAAGAATATTACGTAAAAAGAAGGGTAAATTATTCAAAAATAAAAAAGTGCATGAATTCCCTTTATTATTTATATGTCAAAATTTTAAATATATATAATTAACAAAGAAGTATTATCAATTATAATAATCAAAATTAACCCTAATAATTTAAATACTCTTTAAACCTTTATAAAACTAGTCTTTCAGAATTAAATTACACAATTTAATTTATCAAAAATAAAATTTAAATAATTTTTAAAAAATCACTAAATATTTAGTTAAAGTGTTTTCTTCTTAGCCAATCGACATAACACACGAGTCCTTGACAAAATTCCTATTTGTTAATAAGTCAATTTCTTAGTTTGATATTCACCTAAGCTAAATTTTTTTAATTCTAATTTCTAATTCATGTCCAATTTTAAGTTCTAGTTCAACATCTAATTGAAAAATCTATTCAAAACTTTTTCTTTAGTTTACTTCTAAAATTCATTACCAGCGATATTTATTTATTTATATTATTTTTATAGTTTAAAATAAAAATAGAAGTTTATTAGATCCTATATTTTCATAGTTAATTAGGAAACAATTACTTTGGCCTTAATTAAAAAGGGATACACAATTTTCAAAATTTAAGTTTGGTGATGGACTCGATTTGAAAGAACCATACTAAAATCTCAAATTAAAATCTAATTAGAAAAATTATTGCTCGGTCCAATGGAGAACTTGAGTGGAGAAAGAGAGACTTTAGTAAAAAATTTAGTAAAAATAAATGTTGGCATCTCTTCATATTGTTGATGAATATAAGGGTAAGAATGTGGTACTTGTTGGGGATGGTGCACAGTTGCCAATTTATCATATTGGATCAAGTTCTATTACATCTTCTTCCAGACCTTTATTCTTACATCAAAGTTTACATGTCCCTAATATAACCAAACCTTTGCTCTCTATTAAAAAATTTTGTTATGATAATAACTGCTTTTTTGAATTTCATCCTGATTATTATCTTACGAAGGATTGGATTAATTACCAACAGGATCCTATTGTATGGAAAAAGTGAACTGAGGCTTTACAAATTATGTGGTACTCTCCTTCAACAACAAAATATGGATGCTCTTATTTTCTTACTCACGTAGGAGGGTTGGCATGGCCGACTTGGCCATCCTAGTTTTTAAACAATACGAAGTTTAGTTCATCATTTTCATTATTGTTTGAACTCACATAATTGATTTCTCAACTGCAATAACCTTAACAACCATAGTTATTTAAAACAAGGACAAAATCATTAAAGAGCCCACTCAAAACTTTCGTCGAACACTTCAAAGGCATAACAGATTCATCCCAAATAACCTAAGCAAATCATGTCTTCTTCTTTCCTTAACGCTTTCTAGAACATTGTAAACACAAATACACCATAGATAATCCAAAACAAATGCAAAAACATCTCAAAACTCCTAGGTTCGAACATATATATCAACACGGGTTATACAAAAAATCACAGAGAACGAAGGCTGAATGACTTCCCTTCGCCGAAGGACACAATGATAGTGGCCAGAGAAGACAAACGAACACATATGCCGACAAGCAGAAGAGGAATCAATGATAGAGAAAAGGGAGGAAAACGACAGAGAGAGGAAAAATGAAAACGAAAATGCAGGGGAAAGGGAGGGGGGGTCTTCGGATAGGTTAAATGCATAGGAAAATGACGTCATTTGGTGTTAAACTAAACAACGTCTTTTTTTTATATTGAAAATGTTGAAGCCGAAAGAAACGATAACGTTTACCTCTAAAATTTACCAATAACATTTACCGACGGAAATGTTTTTGTCGGTAAACCCAAAAATTTTTTATTCTGCCAAGTATTTCCACCTTCTTTACCGACAAGAATTTTTACCGTCGCTATATTCTATCAGAATATTTGTCAGGATAATTTTTCTCCATATTTATAGATGGATATTTTTCTCGTCACAAAATGTAATTTTTCCTGACAATGTTACCTACGAAAAATTATTTTCCATCGGTAATTTGCTACAGTTTCTTTTCCATCGGTAATTTTCCATCGCTAATTACTAATTTTCTTGTAGTGACAATTAGTCTAATAGCTCTCACTATCACATATAGATTTATTATTTATTATTTATTTTGTTTCAAAAAACCTTCTTACACAAGATGCCTAAATTATGTGGTATAAAAATAATTAGTATTTAATACATTTTATGATTGATACTATGTGTCCTTATTGATATTTTGATTAACTTGATTAAAATTGATTTTAGTTGAGAATTGATTCCCCTTTGAAAGTAACGCCAGTATAAGCTAGAGTGAAAAGAGAGATAATTATGACAACACTTAATATCATGTTCATTGAATATATGTAAGCACAAAATTCCTTAGTCCTAACTTGTTTCTCTTGCATTATTTTCCACCTTATTCATGAAAGACATCAATGACATTAGTATAACTATTGAAAGTGATTAGGAGATTATTGATGAGTTTGAGTGAAATCTACATACTAAAATTTCAACAATTGGTGATTTTAATTTTCATAACTTGCAAGAAATCGCAAAGAGATCAATCATTAAACAAGGAGTTGAAAATTCACATAAATGATTCATCAAAGTATAATAATACACATTAATAACAACTCATCTATAACTATTAGGAATTTTCGCTAGTTTTTCGTTGGCTATGAATTCTCCTTATGTGGAGCATCTTGTGCAAGTAGAAAAGATCAACATTAGAAATGGATGTGATTCAAATGTCAAATATATAAAAGAAACATTTTATTTCCAACTTCTTTAAAAGACTTTCGGGAAGATTATTCATTGAGTGTGATTAAAATAGTGATTAATAATGATGGGAGTCACTTTTTTAGCATTAATACTTCATAAACTAGCCAAAAATGTGATTTGTTCCTTAAAGTTTCTAAACAGGTTCAACATAATCTCTACTATGATCTAAGATACATATTACTCTCATAATGTTATAAAATTGATTACAATGGACCCTTAAGATTTTAAAAGAGAACTCATTAATCCCTTAACCCTGACTTCATTAGATTTCTCTTAAATGTTTATTAATGTGTTGTTAATATGACCTTTGTGGCACTTCAACCTAGCATAGTAAGCCTTTTTGGCATTTGAAATGGAAGTAATTTTAAAATAATTATTTTTATTAAATTTGAAAATTAATTAAATTATTAGGTTAATTTTCATTAAGTAGTAAATAATAACCCCAAGTGTGCTAGGCATCTATTTAACCTAAATTTGACTTAAAGAAATCTCCTATTCTTGCAAATCCTAATTATAAGAGGTAGAGATTGAATTTGAACTTGCATTCCAAATAACAAAATGTAAGCATGCCCAAACAATTCTTTTGACAATCATCAGATTTAGTATCATTAAATACTTTATTTATAACAATTACTAAGTGAGAATCACAATTAGAAAATTAGAAGGTAGGAATCAAATAAATGCATTCAAAATCATAGTTGAAAGTTAAAACTCATGACTGTGAACATAAAAGTTAAAAATAGAGCACTCATAGTAGATAGGAACCAAAGCAATGCTCTTCACACATACTTTATATAAAACTCTATTCATCTTCCCTAATCTTTTCAACAATAGCATAAAATTTGCTCATATGCTTTAAGTTTTTTACTGATGTTTAGAAGTTGTTTCAAGATACAAGTGTAGTGAACACACCAACTATAATGTCCATAATCATAGATAAAACCTTTGTAAGGTTCACCATAAACATTACAAGCTCTAGTGTTGGAGATGATGAAAATTAGTGGACAAGAGTGAATAAAATGACATATCTATAAAAGCCTAATCTTTATATTATAAAAGGTTAACAGCTCAAATTAGGGCCTAACATTTTTAAGTTTGATCAGTTTAGGATTTAAACTTGTAACTTGCTCAATGAAAGTCTAAACTTTCATGAATATACTCAATTTAAGGCTTTTTTGGAGCAAAATTAGGAAGTGTCATATACGAGTCATTATAGACAAGTCAGTTAGTCTTTAAATGTCATGTTAAAAACACATGTGGATTTTTAGAAAACAAAAATATAGAAAACCTAAAATTTTTTTCAACTTCTTCCTCAACAAAAATGGTAGGTGGGTCCTATCCTGTTATAAGGGGCTCTTCCTTTTAAAAAAAACTTTTTTGGGTTATCCTATTATTTGAAAAAAGAGAAAATCATTATTCTCGTCTTTTCATTTTGAAAATCGAGTTATTTTTATATAATATGATATAAATAGTTATTTGATAATAATATGGAAAATCGAAACGAGGGTGATTACTGTTTTTCTAGGTTATGGTTATGTCATCTTAATTTTCTTTGTGATATATATCAAATGAAGTTTTGGTTTTTGTTTCCAGTCGTGAGACTTCAGTTGCAACTTATATCTGGAACAACTTCTTAAGTGGGCACTCCAAGTCTTGACCATTTGGCAATGTTGTTTTAGATGGGGGAGACTTAGACGTTGAGGGAGGCACACCATTTTACTAGGATGATCTCACTAGGTTCCTGTCAAAATACAACAAAAGAGGTAGGAAAGTGTACCTAACAGTAGCTCCTCAATGCCCATATCCTGATGCTTAGATAGGAAAAACGTTGGCCATAGGTTTATTTGATTACATTTTGGTTCAATTCTACAACAACGCTCCTTGCCAATACAGTAATGGGAATGCAAAAAATCTTATAGCTGCCTGGAAGCAATAGACATCAGGAGTTCATAAAACAAAGATTTTCTTGAGTCTACCAACCTCCCCTAACGATGCCAGAAGTGGGTATATTCCAGTACCTGATCTGCTTTCCAAGGTGCTTCCTGTAATTAAAAGGTCTCGCAAGTATAGAGATATCATGCTGTGGTCAAGATATAATGATCTCATGAATGGATATAGTTCTGCAATCAAGAAGCACGTCTAAAAACTTATGGTGCTTCTTTGTTCGATAAGTATATAATGCTCATGCACTTTAAGTGTCCAGTGATGCACCTAATAATATGAAAATTATTAATACACACATTTGTCTAATAGTTACCTTTATATTAAACGAATCATAAGCTAAAGTGATTATTATTCTTTCAAGCAGGTAAGGAATGAAATCTAAGATGCAACTAACAATTTCAAAAAATTGTTAATACTCTTACAAAAAGTAACAAAAATGAGCTCCCACTACTGGACAACAAAATGTTGTTGGCATTGGAGGCTTGGGTCTTAAAAGAGAGAATGAACCTTGAAACAGGTAGTGGAACAATATAAGAGCATAACAAAATTTTGCGTGAAAAGCGAGATGGTTTATTCAATTTGTAACGGACCAAATCCATTGCTCTATAGGCAATCTACTTTCCTTTTCCCAACCAATATATTCAACTATTTCCACGAATTCCAAGTAAAGATGTGATTCCCCGAGGAACTTTCTCTTTGTTAATTTGTAACATTAATATAGATTTCTCAGACAAGTATCCAATTTTTTTACAAGGTACTTTTTTGTCAATATTTCTGGTAAATAATCAGCTTTCTTGCTTACGTAAGTTTGATAAATGATGTATGGTCGGAATTTCTCAGGGCAGGAAATGGTCGTTCTTCATAAAGAGATTCCGGCTTTTGAGTTCAGAGATGCTCAGATTAACAAGATATGATAGTATAAACAGGATTTTTCACATATTTCTTGTTACGTCGTTACTGATTATGATTGGAAGGATTATTGTCTTGTGGCTTTCAGGTGCTTTTACGTCCCTTTTTCCCTTCTAATTTTCAGCTAAATAATTGTACGAAATGGGTGATATATATTGTGTTGCATCAATGTCGAAACCTTATTAACTCGTTCCCTAGAAAAAGGTAATATGCTAAATACCTAAATTCCAGAAGAAAAATTTGAGCTAATAGATCTATAAATGTTGTTTTGTTTTAGACGCTTACGAGAGCTTGAAAACATTGATCATACTAAGTATATGCTGGCCATTTATGCAGAAGACGTAATAAGGGAAGTCTCTTCACTCGGAAAATTCGGTTGTCTGATTATTTTGACAACAGATGAGCCTTATGTGATTAAAACTCTTTGCAAATCTGAAGTGAAGGTAAAGATCTAGGACTTTGAAAAGAAATAAAAAATTCTTTTTCAATTTATTAAATATTTTTCCAAGTTGTTTAAAAATGGAGTCAAAATTTGAAAATTGGTTTCGGGGAAAGCCAAAAGGCAGTTCAGTTTCTATTACCCAAACTGTTAAAAAACAAAATTTCTTTTTTTATCCTTTCTTTTTCATTTGATCTTCATGAAGATGAAGAAATTTTAGACCTCGGAGAATCACCATCTTCCTGAAGTTGTTGGTTATAAACTTGAATAGACGGTGCAAGGATTCTTAATCCTCTTTTCCATGTATTTTAATATATAACAATCAAATGTCAAAATTAGAAGTTACAAACTAAAAGATCTGAAGGTAGTTTAAATTGAATTGTATCTGTACAAAACCCTTCGCTTTCAGTTTTTCATAAAAATGTGTTTCAACAAAAAATAATTCAAGAAAGAGAAGAAATATATTGATAGTAAGAAATAACACTTGCTGCTAGAAATGAAATAGAAATGGGAAAGAAAAAAATAGAGACAACAATATTTAGAGAATTTATTTCTAACATCCAAGTCAAAAGAAGTGCTTAAAGGACTCCAAAAACAAAAGCTAAGGAGAGGTGTTATCTTTATGGACAGTTCAATAGTACATCACATAGCGAAACAATTAACTTCTATACCAACTCCATTTTCGTTTGCTAGAATCATATAGAACTTCAATTGCTTTCTTTTATTTCTTATTTTTTAAAGTTTCGATTCATACTGAAGTTTATGAAGCCAACTGGAAATCAAAATTTGAGGCTGCTGGGATATGGTAAGTCTCTTATCTACTTGATGCAAAATGATTGCTTTTACTAATGTGTATGTATTTATCATTCATCTGCATGATTTTACTGGAAGGTATGAACACCGACTCATTGATGATATGGTGGCTTATGCTCTCAAGAGTGAAGAAGGTTATGTTTGGGCATGCAAAACTATGATGGAGATGTGCAAAGTGATTTATTAGCTCAAGGTATGTAAAACGCTTTTATAAGATTTGAAGAAACAACAATTAGAAACTACATTGTTTGTTGTTTTTGGTGTTTTGGAGTTGTATAGTTTATGCTGCTTTTTTTTCATCGCTTTAAAAAGTCACAATGTATATTGTAGCTAAATGGCTCCTAAGATAAGAATTGTTGTTACATTTTTTTAGGTTTCGCATCCCTTGGATTGATGACCTCTGTACTGCCCATGCCCTCCATTGCTGCAAGTAAAACCTGAATGTGTGACGGAGTTGTTTGCTATGGAGCCGCTAAAATTAGGAAGCAACAAACTCAAGGTCATCAGCCAGTAAAGCGAAAGCTTTAACTTCTAAAAGGGTCTGTACAGTTCAGGTTGAGATAGGAAGGTTTGATGACGAATGAGAGTCTAGCAAGTTTAGTATGAAAATTTTAAATTATTGTCTTTTTTTTTCTAAAATCTACAAGGCTTTTAAAATTTACCTAGCCTCTCTAAATATACTTTTTATATATAGAAATGGCACGTATATGACACTTCCTAATTTCCATCCCAAAAAGCCTTAAATTGAGCAGACTCATGAAAATTTAGACCTTCATTAAGCAAGTTACAAGTTTAAGTCCTAAATTGATCAAACTCAACATTAGGGTATAATATTGTGTTTTTGATACGGAAGATTTCATTATCGTAAAGAGACCAACAAACATCACTGTATACTTGGTTAAAATTAGTTTCTCTCTCTTGACTCTTTTACGACTATAAACACTTGATGAAAAACCATCTGTAACCCTAATTAGTAGAAAGAAGAATAATTAATATATCTATAACCTTTAATTTGATACGTCCATCAAGTAACTAAAATAAATGATTGAGATTTATTTAAAGAATCTCCTATCATAAGATTTACCTTAATATGTTCAATATGCACTCTTTTTTCTTGAACTTCCTCCTTTATGGTAAAATATTTCAACTCCATATATTAAGCACCTGTAGATTACTTATCATTATTAGAGAAGAAATCTATTACAAAATTCTCACAACAAGTTTTTGGCAGCTTAGTAATATGTCAATAATTCCCAGTTCTGAAATAAAGTTCTGCAGCTATAAGGCATTAATTGTGGCCTTAAATAAGTTGCAAATTCTATTTCTATAGTGAACGAAGCAATGGCAGATTGTTTGGAATTTTTCCACAAATTTTATACTTCTATTACTAGAAATAAGTAGCCAAACATTGATTTTCTAATGTCAATGTATCTAAAAAAAATTGGATCCCAATATCCAATTACTTTTAATGGACTTGATCTTCTATACATGATCATATAGTCCTGTGTTCCTTGGAGATACCTTAAAACTTTCTTTGCAACTTTTCAATAGTCTATACCATGATTACTTTGACATCTGCCTAGCATTCCAACCGCGAAGCTGATATCAGGTCTCGTGTATATTTGTAAATATATCAAACTTCCAACAATAGAGGCATATGAAGTAGATTCCATTTATTTTTGTTCTACATCATTCTTTGAACATGGCATAAGACTAAATTTATCCCCTTTTTGTATCGAAACATCCCCTGCTGAATATTTTTTTATATTAAATCTTTCAAGAATTCTTTTGATATAGTCTTTTTTAGACAATCCTACTAATCATTATAATTATCTCATAATATTGAAATTCCTATCACATAAGATGCCTCTCCTATATCTTTCAATTCAAAATTCTTAAAGAGAAAATCTTTAGACTTATACAATATGTTTAAATCATTTTCAGCAAAATAAAATATCATCAACATATATAACTAAAAATATAAACTTACACCCCTAATCTTTTGGTAGATACAATGATCAACAATATTTTCTTCAAAAATAAAAGATATTATGGTATCACTAAACTTAATATACCATTATCATGAAGCTTGTTTAAGTCTATATATTGATTTCTTAAGTTTACACACCATGTGACCCTTTATGAAAGAACCTTCAAGTTGATATATATAAACTTCCTCTTTGAGATCACCATTCAAAAAGTTAGTTTTCACATCTATCTGATATAACATCAAATTGAATTGAGTCATTAATGCAATATCTATTCTCAATGAGTCTTTCTTTAAGATAGGTGAAAATTTCTCTTTATAATCAATGTCATCCTTTGAAGTATAACCTTTGGCAACAAGTCCAGCTTTATACTATTCAATATTTCCATTTGAGTCATATTTAGTCTTAAAGACCCATTGCATCTAACTCGTTTAGATCCTTCTGAAAAATTAACAAGGTCCTATATTTTTTTTCCATTAAATTTAACTCATAGAATCAATCCATTTATCAAACTTATCACTTTCTACGGATTGTTAAAAACGAAGTATGATCCTTGTTAATGCCATAATCAAATTCTAGCTCTTACAAATAAACCACTTAGTCACAGGAATAACTAATCTCTTTATTCTTACATGTTTATTTAAAATTATTCAACATGGTTCAATCATAACAATTGGCTATAAGCTAGTTTCTTCACGAGGTTTTATTTCACCAAAATGTTATCCAAGATCATTTTTTGTCTAATATCGTGACAAATTTTGGTATAGATATGGATACTGGAACATTTATAGGTAATGGAACATCAACCTTATTTCACCAATATCCATAATATGTTTTCAGCACTCTCACTAATTTCATCATTTTTAATGAATTTAACATTAGTTGTTTCAACAATTCTTGGACTATAGTTTGGATAGTAAAATCTCATTAGATTTCTCTGGGTAACCAATAAAGTAACCACTACCTGTTCAGGAATCTTTTCATGTGGATTATAAACTCATACTTCTACTAGACAGCCTCAAACATACAAGTGCCTCATAATAGTTATCCTTCATGTCTATAACTTAAAAGGAGTTTTACGGACTACCTTACTATGAATCATATCCAACAATACACAATAGTTTTAAGTACAAGAATCAACAAGGTTTTGGGTAATGAGGAATTACTCAACATACAGCTACCATATCCATTAGTGTCCTATTAAGCCTTTATGACATACCATTTTGTTAAGGTATACTTAGCATAGCATACGGTGCACATATGTCATGTTTCTCGATAAATTTATCAAATGAACTTGGACATTGTCCTGATTCATCATATTTTTCATAATACTCACCGCCTTTATCAGATCTTACAATTTTCACTTTTTTTCTAATTACCTTTCAACTTCCTTTACAAACACCTCAAGTGTGTCTACAAATTAAGTTTTTTATTAAGCAAGTAGACATACCCATAACGTGCAAAATTATCAATAAAGGTGATAAAAATACTTTATTTTGCCAAAAGATAGTGTCAAAATGTCCAAATATATCAGTATGTATAATCTCAAGGATGTGAGTACTTCTTATGACTCCTTTCTGACTATCTTTGATTTACTTTCCCTTAATACAATCCACACATATATCAAGATTAGTAAAATTTAAATTCAGAAGAATTTCATTCTTTACTAATTTTTCTAATATTTCTTTGGTTATATGAACAAATGTTTATGTCATAAGTAAGATGAATTATCATTCATTGTACTACACTTAGTTCCAATGGTATGATAAGTAGAAAATAGGGATTCAAAAAAATTACTAAGATTAAGTTTTAATTTATATAGGCCATTTATAAGAATTTTATAACCAATAATCAAATTATGTTTAAATAAACTAAAACAACTATCACCAAACTTAAAAGTAAACCCACTTTCATCAAGTTTAGAAACATAAATTAAGTTTCTAGAAGTTGAAGGTGTATAGAGAGTTTGTATTAGTCCAGGTGATAACCAGTATTGAATATCAAACGATAAGTCCTTACACCTTTAATTAAGACCTTCATATGGTTTTCCATGAATAGAAAGTTCTCAATTGGGTTTATGGTTTAGATTATAAAGAATCCCTATATAACATTAGAAATATTAGTTGCATCATAATCAAGCCACTAAATATTAGAAAAAAGTTTAGTTTAGTTCGGAACATATAAAAAATTTAGATGTACATTTCTTTTCAAACTAAGCCTTACATTTCAAATAGTCTTTCTAATGGTGTCCCTCCTTCTTACAAAAATGGAACTTATTTGTCTTTTTTTCCCTTCTTATCAACAATACTAATAATCTATCTCACTTTAGCAGACACTTTCTTCTTAAATTTCTTAGCCTTTGGCTTGTGAATCTTGCTAGCTCCTTGGCATACAAGATTAATTATATGAACTCCTTAATTCTTTAGCCTTTTTTCCTCTTAAATGAGCATATTGGACAATTCATTAACATTCCATTTATTCTTTATAATGTTGCAATTAATTTGAAAAGGTCCATACTTAGAAGTAATAAGTTCATAATGAATTGCACTAAAGAGTCCTCAATAGTCATACTGAGGGTCATTAATTTTGTTGTAATATTCATAATCTCTGGGACATCTTATTGCATCCATAACCCATCAAACTATATGGTCATGAGTTTAGGTATTAGTGTACCATCAAGAGCTTTGTTTGCATAACAGAAACATTCTTTGATAAATTTAACATATTCTTTTGCACTTTTAGCTTTGGAATAGTGGTGATAATGTCATTGGTAATATGCATTTGCATAAAATTAGGACATAATTTGTTAAGTCTTTCCAATGCTTTATGGTTTCTCTTCTCAACCTCATTACTCGTATCCGTAATAGCAATAAGTTTTTCTTCCAATAATGCTAAATCAAGATTGAAAACACCTAAATGAAAATTGACTTATTTGCACCATTTAGAGAAGTTCAAACTATTAAATATAGTAATATAAGAAACATATGAATGAAGAGAAATAACTGAAAATACATAAATGCTCGATAAATTATAGGTTTCAAATAAATTAAACACTTAGAATATAATACATGTTTCTTTTAGACGAACTCAACAATATATTATCATAAATTTAATGTCATACAACCTTTGTTAGACAATCAAATGAAAAAAAATCTTATCAAATACAATCAGTATCTTTGGATACATAACAAATTTGACAAGCAACTATTAATTTTCTTCTATTATGTTTATTAGTCATACAGTATTAATTTCCCTTAGGGTAAATTCTAAAATTATATCATCTAATAAATGTTATTTATTTATATAATTAATTCAATATCAGGCATTAATATTTTATGAATAAATGACTAATTTTGTACATAAAACTCATTTAATTAGTTTGGCTACTTAGGTGACTAACAAACTATTCTTTTATAATGTCACGTATAAATACAATACATAATTTCTAATTTCAATAATAATATACATAAACATAACATGAGATTATTAATAAATTTAACAAAATATGTAACACGAGAATAAAATAAATATATGACATTAAATTATGGGAGCATTGAAAATCGGAAAAAAAAACTTGTAAGTTAAAGAAATATGTTTTTGAAGAGTTGCAATTACACCATTTTTATACACTTTTAAATTATATGATTTGACATATGCCAATAATAGTGCTACTGAAAAAGTCAAACATGAATTATGTATATGTTTTGTCAGCCTGTTTCAACCTTGTTTCTGTACATAAAACAACGTTTTATTGGGGCAAAAATAGGGTTAGAACAAGCTAATAGAAACAGAGAATTTTAATCATGATGTGGATCAATTTTCACTGGATTAAGGGATTTAGGAATCTAGGTCAAGGATGGAACAAGAATTCTTAGGGCTCGTAAAAATGGAGGGTTTTCTTTTTTAAGTCTGATTTCGTTTAAACATATAAGTAACACACTAATAGTTAATTTTTACTGTTAAATATTATCTTAATAGTTTATTTTTTCAAATTTAAATAATTATAAGTTTAATAAAATATTTTTAGTTATTTTAAAAATACATAAATCTCATGCCAAACTTCATTATGTGAGGTTAACATATCACATAAAATATCATCAATGACAAACAAGTAAATGTTTGAGAGGAATCTAATAGAATAAGAGTTAAATGACTAATGTGTTTTATTTTAAAACGTTAAAAATTTTATACAGTCCACTTTATACACTGTAGGACTAATGTATTGTAAGATTTAATCTTTAACATTCTAAGCAATATTTCAAACATACAATTCATCCAAGAACATTTATGGCACAATTAATTCGACACATTTAAACCCTAAAATTAGTGATATAAAGAAAAGATAGAAATACTAACCTTGATTCATACTCATGTAATCTCCTCCTGTTTGCAAATTCCTTCTGTACGCAAAACTTTATCCACTCTCGCCTTCTTCCCCTTCGTCATTCTTTTCAATGGTGCAAGAATGTATGTGTTTTTTTCTATCTGTAAGCATTTTTCTCAACTGAAGGGAGAGGGAAGGTTTCTTTATTTTTTAACCCTAATGATTCTAATTTCCTTTAACAAGCCCATTAATCATTACTTTGGGCCCACTTTATATTAGAATCAAATAAAGCAATATGGGCCACACTTATAATTATTAAAATTAATCTAACAATCTCCCACTTGGCTCATGTTATGACTTGATGATCCAAAAACACAAGTATGCATTGTATATTGAATCTATCAAGCCATCAAATTTGAATGAATTGAAATAATGAGATCATGGTGGTCACAAGTCATCTAATGACATAATTTCTTCCACGTATCACACAATCATCTCAACTCAAATATAACTGTAAATGAGAAACACTGTAACTCTCATCTTTGATGTTTTCTGAAAACATAATTTGTCAATATAATAAAACACTACGTGTACACAACATAATGTGACAACTAACAAATAAGCAAAAACATAACATTAATTAAATTCATAAGTGTCAAAACAATAATAGCAAATATCCAAACATATGTACATGCATAACATGGTCTCATGCTAACGAGGACTTATCTATAATGCTCATCCTTTCAATATGGAAAATAAATGTTTTAGGAGGTAATCCTTTAGTTAACGAATTTGTTACCATTAGATCCATGCTAAGATGCTCAATTGACATTTTATATTTTTAGACTTCTTCTTTGACTGACAAGTATTTCAAATCTATGTGTTTAGCACCCTTAGAATACTTGTCTTCTTTAGAGGAAAAGACAGCTATAGAATTATCACAATAAATTCTTAGTGGTCTAGCTATACTATTGACAATACCTAGCCCGAAGATAAAGTTCCACAACCACAATGCTTGAATAGTAGCCTTAAAGCATGCCATAAATTCGGCCTCCATAATGGAAGTAGCAATGACAACTGCTTTCCACTCTTCTAAGAAATTGCTCCTCCTACAAGTTGGAATAGATAACCAAAGGTAGATTTCCTTAAGTCTACACAACCAGCATAGTCTGAATATGAATAACCGATCACTTCTAAATGATCTGATTTCTTGTATGTGAGCATGTAATCCTTGGTGCCTTGTAAATACCTAACAACTTTTTTTACAACTTTCCAGTGGTCCAATCCAGAATTACTTTGATATCAGCCTAGCATTCTAATAGCAAAACTGATATCTGGTTGAGTACAAGTCTGAATATACTTTGGACTCCCAACTACAAATGCCTAAGGAATAGATTCCATTTCTTTTCGTTCCATAGATTCCATTTCTTTTCGTTCCAAATCATTCTCGGGACATTGCATTTCACTAAATTTATCCCCTTTCTGAATTGGAACTACCTCTGCTGAGCATTTTTCCATCCTAAATATCTCTAATACTTTACTGATATATCCTTTCTAAGACAATCCTAACAATCCTTATGTCTTGTCATAGAATATTTATATTCTAATCACATAAGATACCTCAACCATATCTTTCATTTCAAAATTATTAGAGAAAATTTTCTTTACATCATGTAATAAGCCTAAATCATTAGCAACCAAAAGAATATTGTAAACATATAGTACCAAAATGATGAACTTACTCCCACTGACCTTTATATCGATACACCTATCAACAGTGATCTCTAAAAAACCATAAAAGGTAATAGTATTATTGAACTCAAGATACCATTGTCAAGAGGCTTGTTTCAAACCATATATTGACTTCTTTAATTTACACACCATATTTTCCTTTTCTGCAGTCACAAAACCTTCAAGTTCATCCATATAAACTTCTTATTCTAAGTCACTAGTCAGAAAATTAGTCTTTACATTTATTGGTGAAGCTCTAAATTATAAGGAGCTACTAATGTCATAACAATTCTTAAAGAGTCCTTCTTTAAGACTGAAGAGAAGGTCTCTTTAAAGTCAATACCATCCTTTTGACTATAACATTTGACTACAATTCTGACTTTATACCTTTCAATATTACCTTTCGAGTTCCTTTTGGTCTTAAAGACCTATTTATAGCCCACTTGCTTTAAGCCTTCAGGTAACTTAACTAGTTCCTAGACTTAATTATCATCCATAGATTTTAACTCTTATTTCATAGTATTGAGCCACTTTTCAGAATTATTACATTTCATGGCTTCTTTAAATGAGACTGGTTCCTTATCAATGCTTAAGTCACACTCATCCTCAAATGAATACACCATATAGTTATTTGATATAGATAGTCTTTTCTCCCTTATAGACCTTTGCAATACTATTTCTTGTGGTATCACTTGATCATTTGTGACTTACACATTATTTACTAGTTCATTATTAACATTCACTTCTTGTGGGTTTTGAATATTAACTTCTTGTTCTGATATGTTGCATGACTGTGATACAACAAGAGGAACAACAACTTGAGAAGAGACACTAGGTGAAGGATTTTTCACTTAAATCTCTTGAATATCCACCTTTCTTAGTTCCCCACTCCCACTGATTTGTCCATTTTCAATGAACCTAGCATTACAAGACTCAATTATTCTTATACCATGGTTAGGACAATAAAATATGTACCATTTAGACTTTTCTAGATAACTGATGAAGTAACCACTAATGGTTCTTGCATCAAGTTTTGTTTCATGAGAATTATAAATCCTTATTTCGGCTAGGCAACTCCAAATATGCAGGTGCCTTAAGCTAGGTTTCCTACCTGTCCACAATTTATAGGGTGTCACAGGAATCGCTTTACTAGGAACCCTATTAAGTAGATATGTACCTATCTTTAATGCGTACATCTATAAAAGATAAAGGTACATTCGTGTAACTTAACATACTCCTAACTATAAGCATAAGAGTACGCTTCTGCCTTTCAGTTATACCATTCTATTGTGGTGTACCAAGCATTACTACACATAAATGCCTCGATTGCAAATGGACCTAGACACTGTCCATTCTTATCATATTTACCATAATATTCACCACCTATATTAGACTTTACATGTAACATCCCGTTTCCATACAAAGGGGTGAACCATAGAAACTGGTACATGTGAGATCAATCAG
>JANZXP010000002.1:16556696-16592162 GCA_027576715.1 Erythroxylum flavicans
TCAAAAATTGACATGAAGTCTAAGAATTTCTGGGAATGAATAGTAAGAGAGTTAAAATTTTGATCTGAAACTTCCATAAATTTACTGTACTGATCTAGATGGATTTTGACAAATAGTATTCATGAAAGCTGTAGATCTTTCTTTTAGCTTTTCATTGATATAAAAATTGGAAATTTTAAAGTTCTGGATCAAAAGTTATGGAGGTTTGAAGTAGAGATTTTGGTAAAGAAGAAGAAGAACTGCACAATAGCGACTTTGAAATTTTTAGGGGTGATAAACATCCGATGGTTTTTTGGCAATATCTTTTTCTTGCAAGCTCCAAATGAGATGATATTCGATTTAGAATAAACTAGAGACATAGGCTACAAATTATATGAGGAAATGAAATTCTGAATTGGATTCTAAGATTGTTAATGTTTGGATGGAAGTTATGCATAGTACACTATTTTTGAATATGAGCAACCCAAAAATGTTTGAGGGATATCTTTCAAATTATTGAACCAAATTGAGTGATTTTGGTGTCAATAGAAACATAAGACATATAGAAACACTTTTCTAGAAGAAAATATGACCAAATTACATCATTTTCACCTTTTGATTGAACGTGAAAAGTAGAACTGAAAGTGTGTCCAAGAAAAATCTGAAAGTAAGCCAATGAGGAATGAATTGAGATTTTAATGGTTTTAGTGAGATCCGAACCTAAGTAGAAATTATACTTAGATGAGTTTTGACATGGGAATGATTTTGTGATGAAATTGATGGAAAGATACCCGGGATTGTCATGACCATGCATTGTACATATTTCATATACATTCATATGCATAAATGAATACTTATAATTGAGCTAAAGTGTGATATGAGTATAGTGCTTGTTTCAGATGAGCAATTGGAATGTCAACACCCAGACGTTGCCAGAACTTCGAGGCAATAGCTTCAGAAGCAATCTGTGAGTAACCTAGATGGTCCCACTTAATTAATTGTTAGTGTTAGATTATGTTTGAATTATCTTATGAATGTGAAATTGATTGTGTTGATTTCAGACAATTGACTGTCTGAGGAGTTCTATATTCGGGACTGTATTGGAAGTGCTACTTGTATGTGAATGGGAAGAACTAATTGTTTTTTTTAATTGATTGATTGATTATGATAGATGCATTCCACACATGAGTGCACAATTAGATAATGGCAATTGTGACCAGTGTAGCCACCGATCAGAGCTTAAAGCTCAAAGTATGAAAAGAGCCTCGAGCTTAGACAGTGATTAAAAGCCTAAGGTTCACTATGTAAAATGAGCCCTATATCCTCATCGGATAAGGGACAGTTAGCAACGAGCCCGGTATCCAAAATAGATACGGGATAGTTCAGGCACTCGGTCACAACAACGTAACAATTGGACAGGAGTCTCATGAATATTCCATATGCATTTTGTTAAGTATGGTTGATTGATTGAAATGCATAATTGCCTATGCTTAAGTGAAAATGTGATAAATGATCAATTATGAGAAAATGTGATTGTTTGTTATGTGAAATGATGTGTTGCATAGATTGAGTGAACCATTAATGATGGTTACCTCACTGAGTTCACAAAACTCATCAAAATTGCAATGTTGTCTTTTCAGGACCGAGAGATGACTCTAACTACTGAGAAGCTCTACCAGTCGTGTAGATTGTGATTTAGCAAGAGAAGTCATGGCTCAAAGGTCAGTCAACTGGAATCTTTGGATAGATTAGATAGACTTTATATATTTTCCTCTTTCATGTAGTACTTTTGTACCAGGTTTTGATGATGTACATGTAGTAAGTGATTAAAGGTACAGTGTAGACTCTCGGTTTTGTGAAGTGAAATGAGGAAAAAGTTGGTTTTAAAATATTGTGATTTCCTTACGATGTTTTATAAGTGAATAATGATATGATGTCATGTGAAGTGAATGTAGTGATCGATAGTAGCCCTCCATTATCGTAGGATATATACCAAAATGACCTCTGGGTATCACGGTGTGTACCCTGCAATAAGGAAGCGCTACAACTTTAGTGACTAACAAGCTTTCTATACAATAAACATTTAATTAGTAAGTATACATGAATTTTGGAATTTATCTGTAACGTTAAAAGATGATGTTGTAAAGTCTAAAACTATACCAGAGACTAAAACCTAATTGACTCAATATGTTAACATCCATATTCAACCTTTTGACTTGTCAACAAAGAAGTCACGATTTTCATACATTTTAATCTCTAAATATTATGTTTTACAACAATATAACCAAAAGTCTCTCCACAATACACCCCACAAAACCTTGTCTTTTAAGTCTTTTGTTTTCCAACAACAGAAAACACGTTTTTCAGATCTCATACAAATGCAGTAAATAATTAATACAACACAAATTCAATGTCTTAATGGTAATCCCACAAAAACCTTGACTTTTCTTTCACCTTTCGTTTTCCAAATTTGCAGTAAGCAAGTAATGCAAACAAAAAACAAAGCTTTTGATCATGATCCCACAAAAACTTTTCTTTACACTTTTATTTTACACACCCAGGCACACTCTTCTCTCCAGTTTTTATTCCTTTTAAAAGTAAACAAGTAAAACCATAATTAATCCATGTACGTACTTAACACTAGTCCTTTTGCTTTTTCAGAATTCATTCAAAGACAATAAACAATTAATGCAACGTAAACCTGTAATGGTAGGCCCTAGAAACATGAAAACGTGATTCACGAGAGTCATTAGAATTAGGCCCCCAAGAGTAATAGAATACTTCTAGAAGATGGATAATAAATGTGTTGTTACAAAGATCATCTCAGATTATGCTCAGTTCTAGTTTTGTTGGATTAATAAGTTTAATCTTGACTTCCATGTCATCGCTAAGTTACTTGTTATCAAAGAAACGTCATTTCTTGTTTTGCAGAATCTTATGGATGAGACTTCGAGTGATATAGTAGATGGATCTAAAATGAAGAACAGTAATATCATTATTGGTGTTTTTTTTTCAATCATAGACAAACAATTTGTCTCTAACTAGAAATGGGCCAGTAACGTCTATATTCAACCATTGAAATGCTAATAAGACTTCTGTTGATTTCCTTTTTATTTTCTTGAATAAGATGTGGTAGTTGTTTGAGGAGTGGAGTCGACCAAGATCTTTTAGATAAGGTTTTTAGTTTGCATGATGAAAGGTAGCCTATGAGCTCAACCCGATGCAAAACGCTTTCAATTGAAAAAGTCTCGCCTTGTAGTCTCGAAGAGTTCAACCATAAGGAAGATAAAGATTTCAAAGGGAATCCTCGATGATAGTAATTGTGAACAAGGCCTGCACTAGTGTTGTATGGATAATTGGAAGTAATAATTCATTTGTTGTTACTCGCGTTGATCATAGATGAAGTTGCGTTATTTCAAGTATAGGATATGAAAAAAGAAAAAAATGATGTGACCACTGATTTTTCCTAGTCATCGCCAATCTCAATTACCATAGAAAAGAATGACACAAAAAGTCTTATGGAAAGACTAAATTCTTTAAAGAAGAGAATATTGTTATAATATTTAACAGATTTATAATATTATATCATAGATCTAATAATAAATTTAGCTTAAATCCAGTTATAGAAGATTATTAAATTTGACGAACTATTTTTCTCCTCTTCTTTTTCTCTAATTGTGTGCTAACACAATTTATCACGTAACTAAATCTTGGGGATAGGTGACGCCACACTAATAAACCTGCCATTACGCACTCTACAAATTCCAAAGGCTCTCTTTCTCGACTGCCAAAATATGGGGGTCCAAGTTTAAGCTTCGCCTTAAATAAGAAACAATTCCTTTTAGTGTGTATCTACTCTTTTTATCTTGTTGTAGGGCTGTAGCAAGCAAGCCACATTCCATTTTAACTTGCAATTGGTAAGAATAGTAAATCCTTTTCAACTTGCAATTGGTAAGAATAGTTTTTTTCTTTAAATTCTTCAAAGTATGCATTTCAAGAGTAGAAAAGAGAACAATAATGAGATTTGGGTTGATAAATAAAAAGGTGGGAACAAAGAGATAACTAGGAAAAAGAACTGAATGGCTGGAAAAAGGAGAGCAGATTATGAAGTACCAGTTGTCTTGTCAGAGATAAAACCTTTCTCAAACTTTTCTTCAAGATTACTAATATTATTTAGGTGGATGAACTATGGAATTGAGTAAACAGAATTCTTATATCAAACTGAAAAATGGGTTGCTTTTTTCTCATTTTCTTAACTCTTATGCAATAACTTACAAGATTCCGACTATCGTAACTCTTTACTATAACATTATTCCATTTACATGCTCGCCCTATAGTACATCCTCATACCCCGCCTGAAAGCTGGAAAGAGATGTATCTTCCAATCTACAATATTTGAAAGAACCTGCTATTCACTCCAGCCCTGTACAGATGCAACTCAGATGAAGCTGTTACCCTTATCTCTGTGCTTGCGGGTGCAAACAGAACATCTCCTTCAGTAATTACATCTTTGGATGTTAGCCTATGCATTGCTCCCTCCCCAAAGATCACTATGAAAACAGAAGGACCAGGGACTGCTGGAAACTCGGTTGAAGCCTTGCTAGGAAGAATGCAGCGATCAACCTCAAACTCGTCAAAAGGTGGAAGGTATCTTGTTATATACTGACTTAGAGGAAATCCTTTCAGGATTTCAGGGAAGCCCTGGATCAGAACGGATGTCAGCAGTAATGTTGCAAAAACACTGCCAGTGTTCAGAAACATGTAGCCATAACAAAGCTAAATTGTCACAATAGTGGAGAATTTCTCCACCCATTAGGTGAGTAATGCAGCCAGTCTCTACAAAGAAATGGGCATATAGAATACTGCCCTATAAAAAACCCACCATGCATCTAGGCATAATGATGACATGTTATGGAAGCATGTCAAAACTATCCACATGCCCACTTGCTTCCTACGTATCATATAAAATGACAACTCCGTACTTATGACAGAACAACCAAGCCCTGAACACAACTTTTTATGTATACATAATATTTGCAGCAAACTCCAATCATGCATCAATCACAACCACCATAAATGCCAGCCACCTGATTCTGCAAACAAGCAAGAGACCCTTGTTTGCTATTGCAACTCTTTCCCTCTTGAAGAAACTTTGCAGCTGCTTGCACATAATAGAGGGATGCCAGGAATGCTATGAAACAAGGTATCTTTCTAGTGACCACAAAGTGGCCATTGACATTGCTAAGGGATGGTATGAAACAAGGTATCTTTCAAGTGATCACAAAGTGGCCATTGATATTGCTAAGGGATGCTATGAAACAAGTATCTTTCAAGTGCCCACAAAGTGGCCATTGATGGTATCTTTCAAGTGCTCACAAAGTGGCCATTGATATTGCTAAGGGATGCTATGAAACAAGGTATCTTTCAAGTGACCACAAAGTGGCCATTGATATTGCTAAGGGATGCCATGAAACAAGGTATCTTGAAGTGACCACAAAGTGGCCATTGATATTGCTAAGCGATGCTATGAAACAAGGTGTCTTTCAAGTGACCACAAAGTGGCCATTGATATTGCTATTCTGTTTGAAAGAAAGAAAACAAAATATTCGCTATGTCTAACAAAAAAGTTTTCAATGTTATATCAGATTTCTGATATCTAATCTCCGAAACAAAATAATACAGCAGGTAGTTATTTTCAAGTATTTCCCTCTGAGCACAGGCATTCCACCTCTACTCCTTCAACTTTATTGATACTTAACAATTATACATGGGAATAAATACCTTACCTGTTTATATGTGAGCATAGAACAGAGTGTTTGAATGTCCCTATGCTTTGGAGTAAGGCCAGCACGCACAACATTGTCTGAAGTTGCCATGCACTCGATGCATTCTCCAAAAATATACGCATGAGGTTCATTTGCCCCAAGATATAATGCTTCACCTGGATGAAGCTTCACGTGATTGAAAAGGAACGCTGATATCACACCATCATCACCTGGGTATTGCTTCTCTAAGTGCAAGACCAGCTGTTCCTTTTCCGTCAACTGCCTAACCTGATGAAACAAAAATAGTTTCAGTCAATAAATCAAGGAAATATCATCAATAAGAGATGGTGAGAAGGATCACCGCAGAAAAGTCTCATTAGCAAATGAAAGAATATTGAGAGCTAGAGAAACTTGAAAACCTTCCTGAAACATTCATTTCCTAATAAAAGGAAGCTTCAAAAGTTCAAAAAAGAGAAAATATAGCAGCCACCACCCTACTCCCCAACTGATTTAAACCTTATTCATGTGATAAGAATGATAATTGGAAATTATAAGATGAAAGAATGTTTAAAGTTGTTATAAACTTAAAATTCTTGTGAAAATATATTTCCAACTACAAGAACTTCATAAGTTGAAAAGATAAAATAATGTCATCACCACACTGGTCACATAGTGCCTTAAACCACTTGTGAATCTTTAATTCTGCCACAGTTCAATGCCCTGTGGGGTCCTTCCAAGATGGGAAATTTCAGAATAAATGCCGCTATTAGCAGAGCATATTCCTAAAATAGCAGATCTTGGAACAACATATACTAACCTCACTTTCTAGATGCAACCGACTTTTCAACTTAGATATAACTTTAGTAGTTATCTCTTTGCCAGCTGACATGAGTTGGGTAAAAACTGATCTGAGAACTGATTTTACTTTTTGCTCATCATCCTCCTCATTCAAGTTCAAGGCTTGGCTAGCAACTCCACTGCCGATCAGTTCTATGATCTCAGGGACATTGTTGAGTACAGCTTTAAGCTCCTGGAAAGAGGCAATTTGCTCCAAGCAAATGAGTTAGATTCGGACAAATACATCTGAAGGAAACTAACAAGCATAAGACACAATGTAACCAACCTCAATTTCGATTTAGAGAACTTTAAACTTCTATTGAACCCAATTAACTAAGAGAGCGATTGCTCTATTGTTTCGGAAAACATGAGCAGGGGATACAAAACCCTGTTCTCCATGTGTTAGACTAGTGTTGCTCATTACATGATTTCTGGACTACAATCTAGATAAATGGATATTTTTACGGACAGTCTAGTTGTAAATGGGCAAAGACTTCTTTGTAGGAGGAGAAAGGTTGGCAGTCAACCACCAGATTGTCACAAGCTTAACCAGCAAAAAGTTTAATTAATGAAGTCTGGAGAAACAAGACTTAAGATCAATATCAATAAAAACTGAAAGAAATCCAGAAAATTCAAGTTGGTAGTAACTACTACATAAGTCTAGCAATTTGAAATAATGAACAGTTATAACAATTGGCAGGGCAGTTACACCAATCAAGGTATGAACTTTATCATAGATAAACCACGGAGAAGTATTTCAACAAAATCAATATGGTTAAGAACTGTTCACAAAATCTAAAGTGATTGGATTTCAGTTACTGTTCATATCATTAGATGCCGAAAAGGAAAAGAGAAAGAATTTCGACCATAAGTAAAAGTTGACTCAGATGAAACTACCTTAAGACTGATAAAGCCACAAAGGGCCTCAAAATCTGTTATGGCCAAAGCCATCTCAGGCTTGTGATTATCATCCTTGTAAACATTTGGCTGCAACTTGTGCAGTAATTTAGCCAATTCCTTATCTGGGTGAGCTTGAATCGACAATGCCTTCGCAATAGATAGTACCTATCAAAGATCGAACAGAAAACATAGTAAGACTCAATACAACCTGAAAAAGTATTTATACTTTTTTTTTTTTTGTGTAACCACGAAACTTAAGCGAAAACTCATTTCTCATATGATTAATCAGGAAAACAGCATTTTAATGGAGAAAAAAATAGTGTTAACATAAAAACAAAGGATAATAGTTGCGTAGAAGGAATTTACACAAAAGTAAAACTTGCGTGTCCTTGACACTGCTACAACTGGAAGTCAATGAGCGGTACAAACAAAGTCCATTTATGATACAAACTCAAAGTTCAAAAAAAAATTCCACATCGAAAACTCCAAACAATCATAGGTACTAACAAAACATAAACAAACATAAACGAAAACAAATAAAAATCCAACCTTGAACAAGAAAGGAAGATCGCAACCCCACTTATTAAGAACCTTATGGCCAAGCACATTAGGATTCATAGCAATCCACTCCTTCAAACTGAGACTCACAGACCCAATAGCATTACCATTCTCAACACCACCATTCACCAGAAATGATGGACCAGACTCGTGGGTACCCATCCAAAATTCAGCGAAAGGCTTGTCATCTTGGATACTGTCGTAACCAGAATTCAATGCAAATAGCCTTGCAACCTTAGAATCTGCTCCTCTCTTACCCCAATCATAGTTTTGAACAGAACATCTGAGTCTCTGAACACCAGGGTGCTCCAAATCAGTGTCCATGGAGTAACCAATTAACAACAGAACAAAAAGGGATCGCTTAGAGATGCAAGGAATGAGGAATGGGAAGATACTTAAATAAGAAAACGGTTGCCATGAGAAAGATGGCGTGGTATTTGAAGAGTTTGAAAGGGGTAATAAGAGAGTGGGAAACAAGAAGTTGAGAGAGAAAGGAGGGAAGAGACTCACAAAGTTGTACAAGAGAGAGACTTGATAGAGAAGATAGGATTTGGGAAGTTCCCCGTGTGGGGTCCGAGGCCTATCTTCCAAAGGGAAACAACTTCTTTTGGCCTTTTTACGAAATTTCATATGCTCACCTCACTGCATCGGCGTAAGAAGTTTCCTAAAACCCAAAATTCCCTGCTCAGCTCCCGTGCACGATGTGACTTCATTCTCGTGTTGTGTGTCCGATGGAATTTGTAAAGTATTCAACTTGAAAATGAAATTATATTCATTTCATCACTTGTTTTTTTTATGTATATTATTAGTAGAGATGTTAACTTTGAAACGATTTCCTTTTTTTTTTACGATGATTCTTTAGTAAAACAGTTATGATATATATAATTTCTATCTTCTATTATAAAATTATATGCCTTTTTTATTAAATTAGAGTGATTTAGGTTCGTTTCAAATATATTTTCATTTTTACGATTATTTTTGTGAAAAATTAGTAGTTTATTTTATTTAAAATATTGTTCACTATGATTTGATTTTATTAATATTTATATCAAATCACTATAAAAATATTAATGAAAACCATTTTTAAAATTTAAACATATAATAAAGAAAATTCAATTTTAAAATGAAATAAAAATTAATTGCATAGAATAGAAGTATGTTCTGATACTGAAAAGTTAAAAAGTAGAAGCACGTGATAATTATGGTTGAATCATTTTAAAGAGTTCTTTTAGTTAATCTTAAAGTGCTATTAACGCTTCGTACCAAATAACAGAATAGATTCGATGGAGTATGGGAAGGAAGAATGATACGTTATTTCATCATTGTGATATTCACGCAAAGGAAACGGACAATTGGTTAAGTATTGAATTGTGTTAAATTAAAAATTGTTTGATTTAATTTTAATCCCATGTATTGTATTTGTAGGGTTGATCAGCATCGGTCGGTGTGAATTACTTCCTCTAGGGAGCGGGCGGGAATGGGATCCACCAGGAAGATGAATATATTTATCTGAACTACTTTTTTGTCATAACATGTGAATTGGACAGGATGTCGGCGTCGGATGAACTGGGTGAAATGAAATCTGAGTACCAATAATTTTATTAAAATCAGTTAAGCGTCATTGTCTCTTCGCTTGTGTTTCAGTTCCGATTTCCTTTTTAAGTTGGTTCACCCACACTATCTATTTTCATCAAGGTTTGACTTCAACAGTTCCTTTTTAAGTTGGTTCACCCACACTATCTATGTTAATTAAGGTTTGACTTCAACAGTTCNNNNCCTTTCCCATACGTTTGAACACATAAAGTTATTGTGAATGATTCCCTTTTAGTTCTTTTCAAATGGATTAGTTACATAAGTCAACCTGAAGTTTCTTTTTTCCTTTTATTGTAATATATAAGTGATAACACTCAGGGAATAGATCATTTGTTTTTATTACTCTGTTCTGATCATATTTTATGAGTATCTATCTATCTAATAAATGGGAATAGATGGATAGATATTAATAAAACAGGATAGGAACAAAAAAACGAATACAAATTATCTGAACCTATTCAATTATATATGCCAAATTAGTTTGGTAATTTCCTTGAAATCAAATATTACAACGTCATTATAAGATGACTTATTGGGTATTCACATTTCTATTTCAGTTAATATACTAGAAGATGTTTGCATATAACTTTTGTCGGATCCTAAATGTAATAGCTTATCCAATCTCTAGCATTTAAGTCCTTACTGAAGAGTAATTGTGTTTCAAAAATCATCAACAAAGGTGCAAGCGGGGTATCCCTTCATTTTTCTATCCTATACCTTTTTTTATATATTTGGAACACCATAAGCAAAAGAGTTACACAGATTAAGAGTTTAAAGGTATGCCTAATTATAATTTATAAGTTTCAAATATTATTTGATAAGTTAAAATTTAATGTATGATATATGTTGAATTTGAAATACATACCTCATGCCAATCTCATGATATTTGAAATATATTCAATCTTAGTCAAAGTAATAAGTAAATTGTTAAAACAAATTATTTTTAAAATATAGAGATCAGATAAAACATCACTTAGAAAGATGAGGTTGGCTTATCAACAACATCCCCTTCAATTTTAAGTCCCCTTCAGATTCTTTTAACTGTGATATAAAACTTCAATCCAATACTTATGCATTCCTTTTAAATCACAAGGGGGCAAATGATTGTGTTAAGATAATATGTTTACACAATTTTTCCACAACGGCATTCGGAGTAATCTAAAATTGAACTAATCAAAAGTCATCAGACTGGAAAATGAAATTACAAACTTAATTTTGAGATAAGTAGTCAAACTAACCAATGACTTTAAGCATATTATCAGATGAATTTAAAGAGTAAAAGATAAAAATTATAATGCGTCGGTCCAATGGTGTAGGTTACGCAAAAGAGTGTCCATCCAACCCAAGTTGTCACCAGATTGAAATTCGGTGCGTGTGCGTCACGCTGTAAGCACCCGACGCACAGGTTGTTGCAATCCAAATGCGTGAACGATAAAAAATAATAATAATAAAGAAGGGTTTACGTAAGAGCACGTGAAGGGAGGCACCGCTGCACGTGCATGTGAATGTTAGAACTCCACGTCGCGCCTCTAGTGCTTGTCACTTGTCAGTTGCCAGTTGGCAGCCAGGTGCAGATTTTCATGCCGCACAAGCTATGGTAAAAGAACATTAGAAACCAGAAAGCCTTGTTTCTGAAGCCAGCAGCGCTAAAGCCTAAAGTACAGCCAATGTTCACATGTTGTGAAGAGTCTTCTTTTCTCGTGAACTTATTAAATACGGCAGAAACTTGCCAGCCCTGATCAAATCCAACTCCAAAAACCTACAATATTTATAAGGAAAACCTTTTAAGCTTGTTCGGCTGGCATGAATTTTTGAGAAAGTAATCATTTTTTTTAATTTATATTATTATATTTGGTTCATTTTTTTAGTATTTAGGAAAATAAAAATTTTCTCAATTTAAAAAAAATAGTACCACTTTATTTAGATTCTAAATCTCATTACCCCTTAGTATTTATATTACTTTCATCAGGAATTTAATCTAAAAATATACTAGCCAATTCAACACTTCTTTCTCTCTCAACGTTACGACAACTCTTTTATAATAATAAGGAATTTAATAATAATAATAAATGTAATTAATACAATTAATAATATTAATAATAATAATAATAATAAGTAGAAAACTAATAATAATAAGAATAAATTAATAATAATAATAATAATAAATAATTAATAATTAGTAGAAAATTAATAATAATAGTAATAATAATTATTATAATTATTATTATTATTATTATTAAGAAGAAGAAGAAGAAAATTAATAATAATAAAGAATTTAATAATAATAATAATAATAATAATAATAAAATATGTATTATAATAATAATAATAAATGTAATTGATAAAATAATAAATTTAGTAATAATAAAATTAATAATAAGTAGAAAATTAATAATAATTATTAAGAATATTAAGAATAATAAAATTAATAATAATGCACTATTTGTATTTTTATTTTCAATGTTAAAAATTTTTTGATATTTGATTTGAATTTTAAGATTTATCTTTGTACTCGGTTGAGTTTTTTTTAGTATTTTTCAATACTATATTTATGATATAACAGTATTATATGATTAGAATATCAGATTTAATAATATAACTTGTATTACAAATTAACATTATTTAATGATTTCAATTTTTATTCGGTTTGTAGGGATATAATTAAAAACACAAGTTAAAATTAAATTACATTCCATGAAATATTGTTACATACCAAACATTATAATAAGAATCCACCCAACTTTCTTATTAGAATTCTTATAAGTATTCGAACATGTGAATATTTTTACTTTCCATAGATTTATTTTCCGAGGAATCAGATTCTAAATTCACTTTACTTTCTCGTGAACCAAGCAGGGCCTTTCTGTCATAGTAAGATTAAATAGTACTAAAAAATTTAGTTAAATTTTTATTATTTTTAGAATACAAAAATAATATGTTAACGAATATTAAAAAATATGTAATTGAAAGTTAGTTTGTACTTATCACTTGTTAAATTCATCGTATTTTTTCAATTTATTGTTATGAACTTTTAATGGCGATCTGTAACATACTTTTCCAGATATTTTTTTGTCGTTTACTATTGTCATATGTTATTTGTTATTGTACTTTTGTTATATATGAAATAATATTGTAGCAAGCAATTGTTTTTATTTACCATTGGCTCTTTTTATTTTCCCATTTAGAGGATTAAGCTTGGACTAAGATGAGGTTTCAAATTTTTATATCACAATCGATTATTATAACTATTAGTCCAATATCCAAATATTTACATTAGTTGTAATCATTTTGGTATTTAAAGTTTAGAGAGTTCCATATATATTTATGAGAATCATAAGTGAAAATTTTATTAAGAGAAATGAGATTTAGAGACTTTTATGGTAATTTATTAGTAATTTATAAAACAATATTTGATGATTAATATGAGTTTCAACTTGATTGTTATTTGTTTAGAGTGAAAGTTATTGTAATGAGGAGAGACCAAGAGCTTGAAAAGAACAAAGAATTTCATTGTTCGTTTGTATTCTAATATGAAGCTTATCCGATTGGTGTAAAGTATATTTTAGTATATGTAGTGATTTGTATTTATAATATGGTAGTATATGTTGTATAATCCAGTGGTACACTTTGTGTAATACAATGGTAGTTTTTGAATAATTTGCATTTATAATATGGTAGTATATGTTATATAATCTACTAGTACACTTTGTGTAATACAATGGTAGTTTTTGAATAATGTTATGGTATCATCTTTTATCTTGGCATCATCACCATGAAATCACCAACTTTGGCACTAACTAAAATATATTGCCCTTTAATCTTCTTGACTAACCATTTTATCTAATAACTTGAAGGTTAAGGTTAGGCATTGAGCACACAATGGTTGTCTAAAGAAAGTAAATATTTAGAGGTTGCTTGCTAGGTGTGTTATATAAGACCCTTGATATATCGCCCCCTTCTTCATGATCACTATAGTTTTTATATAATTGGCAAAATAGTAGCCCAAGTTGCAATAGTAACCATCCATTAAGCTCCACATGAGAACAAATCATAATGTGTGACCACCCGCGCACTCTCCCTCTGATATGAAATGGTGTGTCTAATTGTTTGAATTAAAAATGCATTATGGGTGATTTTATTTGGCACCTATTTGTTCTAGTTGGATTGTAATCGTTCATTCTTGTAAAAAATACTAAAAGTCAACATGTATAGATATACCTTTGGGAATTTTTATTAAAAGGGCTTTGTAATTTACTATATGCATAAATTTGGGTAGATAAAACTCTCAAGTCACTCTAAATTGCATACTAGACATTGAGATAGTGAAACAACTCATCTAAAGTTTTAATCTTATTTAGATCATTCTAAGTTATATTTCTATTTAACTGTTGCAAATTTAGCTCCTTATAAGCATCTTCATTAATAGCAAAAAATTTCATTTAGCTCACTTTCTCAACCACTTCGACCACCTCCATTGCCAAACTAACTTCTACTAAAAAGCAAAACTTCACATTTCTATCAGGTTTAGAAGTTCTAGTTCTTAGGATTTCTTACCTTTCCAAGTGACCTTCATTGGTGAAACGTAGCATTAAATGTTCAAACTCGTTGTTAGTCAAGTTTCACTATACATAATTGTCCATCTCTTGGATACGCCCTTACCCTTGCTTGAGGATGCTCTCTTTCTCATATTTTCAAAACTTCTTCACCATAATAAAAAGGAATCAACTAGTTTAGACTTAGAACATACAAGGGATTTTAAAGAAATTTAACAATTTTTTAGGGTTAATTTAATTTATGTTTAGAACCTTTATGAAGTGTTTTATATTTTATTATGTTTTTCTATATTTAGTTCATTGTCTTATAGATGATGAATTTAAGGAGTAAACACAAGATTTAGTGCATCTTTCTCCATAATTATATAATTGATTGTATTTAAAAATCATTTAAAAGATGAAAAGATGGGTAACAACTTTGTAGATGATTTGAATTTTTGAAAAAAAAACTTTGTAGAAGATTTGTAGAGCTAATTCTAACTTGAAGATGTTGAAAAGTGGAGAAGATGGTGAAGCAAAGTGCAATAGGCGTCAGACTTGTTAAGGTAATAAGTGCATGTCTTACAAAGTCTTAGAAACTAAGAAACAGAACAAGATTGACATCGGAATTGATCCTAGACTAATACCAAACTCATCTTAAATTTATAAAGAGAAATCGTACAAGGTTGGCCCCAGTTATACTTGATGTCAAGCATTGGTTACACTTTAACTTGCAAAGATTAAAAGAAATAAGATCGACGTCGTTGATGGAGCTGGTTCTAGGGCCCAATTTATTAGGAAATAGGATTCTTTAAGTTCAAATCATCCATAACTCTATTTTTGTAACCCTATTTACAAATACTTGTATTAAAGTTATGTGGAACTTTTTAACATAATTCTAGCTTAGTTTCTTATAGTTTTTATTTGCTTTTTATTGGAGGAAGATTTGGAGCAAGGATTGGAGGGCCTTATGACATCCTCTCTTATTCTTTTCTTTTATGTTAAGATTTTTTTGTGGCTAGAAACATAAGTTTGGTTAGGGATACAGCTTGTAAGGTTTATTGAATTATTTAAACATGTTTTAATTATTCTATTGGTTGGATTTATTCTCTTCAATCTTAATATTGAATTTGTGATTAGGCACCATAGATTCAATCTTAGAGATTGTATGAAGGGATGATGAGTGAAGTATGATTTATGAACTAGGAGAATAAACAATTTGTTACTAGAGAATAATGGTATCTTAAACTTTAGTAATAACTATATAGATTAACTAAGCTTAATAAGTTGAATTAGATTAAACTATGCATCGACATGTGGTAGTTACCTAATTAGATATACCTTTATGCCTCTATAGAGGACATAGATATGTTAGGTTAATTGTTATTTCAATATAGATAATCAATAGTGTATGATAATTGGAATCCCATATAAGTGAACCCTAAAGTCCTAACATTTTTTAATTGATTTCTTTGATTAGTTATTTACATTATTTTAATTATCTTCGGTAAACCCTTTATTTATTTTATTTATTTAATTAAGATTAATAGATATATAAACTAGTTCTCTTTGAGACCAATAATTTAGAGTCATTCCAATTTTATTAAGTTATTTACGGTTGATACTGTACACTTGCAAATTAGGAAGTAGATCAATTTTTTGGCACTATTGTTAGAGAGATTACTTTACCAATTTCATTAATCTTAGTTTGTTTTATTTTATTTTAATTTTTATTTTTTTTCTTGTTATTTCTTTTGTTTGTTTTAAGTAAATAATGCAAAATAAGAGATCTAAGAGTGACAGCTTGGACCCTCTGATTCAATTTAACCTACGAAAAGAATATATTGATAAGGATAAAATAGATGATTGCATGTCAAGAAGAAAATCTAGTTTTGGATATGGGGTAACAACCATAAAGGATACATATAGGGGATATGTGATTGCTAGTGATTAGTGTAAATCCCTTGTATAATATTAGACTAAGTCAATGGGTGAGAAACAATAAGTTTAAACAAGTACATCTACTCTTGCTCTTGACCTTTGGTGGATTACCTGGTGAGGATACAATCATATTCATCAGATAGTTCTATTCAGTGATCCAAACACTTCCACTTAATGACCTCATAGAAGATGAGTTGAGGATGAGGTGCTTCTTGTACTATATTAAAGATCGAGAAAGGACATGGTTGATCTCGACAAAAGTGAACTTTTGTAAGGAGTAAGACTAGGTGTACAATGTGTTTATGTTGAGGTATTTTCCACCACACAAGGCCATCAAACTAAGGAAGCAAATACAAATCTTTGCATAGAAGTAAGGGGAAGCATTTCAAAAATCTTGGGAGCAATATAGAGCTTTTCTAAGTTAGTGCCCTCATTATCAATACTAATTACAATTGGTGATGTAATTTTTTATAAGGGTCTGATATTAACATATCAAACTTTGATAAATACTATAGCTTAAGGGACAATCTTCACAGATATTATTGAAGAGATAAAAGAAATCATAGACCTTGACATGAAATTCATCAAACAAAGTGGTAACGGGAATTCTAAGGTGCTCCTTTATGAGGTGTAAGCAATTTTAGATCTAGCAATATAAATACCAGATCTTTTGACTTAGATGAAGATATTTTAAGCTGTGATATGGGCAATGGGGAGGCATGTTACCAATATAGCATATATGTGCACCTAACCCAAGCATAAATAAATGTTGACTCATCCTTGAACAATAATGAGGAAGTAAACTATATAGCTGCCAATGGAGGAAAGAAAATGATGCGAATGACCACTTCTATAACATATACAATTCGAGGTGGAGGAATCACCCAATCATTTTGTGGAATAAGCTAGAAGAAATTAGAGCAGACATACTATTAAGACCATATAGGTTTTAAAATAAACCTCAATTTTAATAACAACCACTATAAAACAATCGGAGGGAGGAGGTGTTTAAATAATTCGTGTCTTCCATAGATGTACAATTAAAACAAATAATAAAGACAAAGAAAGTATACATCCATGACCTTAATAAAATATTGGCCAAATTTATGCAATCAACCAGTGTATCAATTTATAATATGAATGTACAAGTAGGCCAACTAGTTAAGGAGGTGATTGAAAGAGGTTAACAAGCTTTTGAGTAACACTGAGGTAAACTTTAGAGATCAAGTGTGTACCATCACATTAAGGAGTGGTAAAATACTTGAATATTATGTTGTCAAAGAAGAGAAATAAGGAATTTGAGAAAAGCAAAGGAGCATAATGAGAAAGAAAGAAGTAATGGAAGATTGGTGTTGGTCTCACCAACATCTGACTTGATTGTTGACATGGAAAACATAGATATAAACAAAATAGAACTGGCCAATTTTGACCATAAATAAAGACCCCATATATGTCAAGTCTTATGCGCTGCTAATTCTATATCTTAATAGGCTTATGAAAAATATGAAGGATAAATTTAACAAATTTTTGAATGTCTTTAGGAAATTTGATATCAATATCCATTCTTTAAAGCTTCAAGTATTATCTCAGGTGTCATCATTTGTTAAGTTATTGAAGGAGAACATCTCCAATAAAAACAAATTAGATGAGTATGTTATGTTTCTTGCCTTTAACAGAGAAGTTTCGTGCCATCATAAACAAGAAGTTACCTTTAAAGTTAAAGGATTTAGAGAGTTTCACTATTCCTTACAAATTTAGTGGTTTAAAAGTTAATAAATGTTCATATGATTTAGGTGCTAATATAGATCTAATATTTGTATCTTTTTTTAGAAGCTAGAAATAGGTGAACTAAAGTCGACGAATGTATCACTCCAATTAGCATATCATTTTATTAAGTACTATCAGGGATATGGAAAACAAACTTATAAAAGTAGAGAATTTTTTCTTTTCGTCCAATTTTCTTGTGATGGATATGGAGTATGACATAGAGGTTCCCAACATCTTTAAGATACAATTTTTGGTGATTGAAAGGGATATGATTAATGTTGCTAAGGGAAAGCTTGTAATTAGGGTATGAAAAAAAGAAAGTTGAGTTTTATATTTATCAAACTTTAAAGAGACTTCTTGTCCTTGATGAGGATTTCTTTATGATGGACTTAAAAAACCCTAATGTGTAGGAATGCCTAAAGCTTATGATAATGATTTAGAGAAAATATGTAAAGCCTTAGAACTTAAGAAGCAATAAAAGGAGCATGTTATTAGGGATGGTGTCCCTGAGGAAAATGGGGAGTCGAAGCTGTTAACTCTTACTAAATAAGCACTTGAATTAGAGTTTGATTTCTTGTCTCCTTAATGGTAGTCACACCTAGGAGATTCAAAGGATTATCCTACTAATACCTTTTCTCCTTTGTGTTTTGTGTAAAAAGGGAATTGAGATTTTCCTAATCTTAATTAAGGATGATCAAAGAGTTTAATAAGGTGTTAAGCTAAAAGGCATTTAAATAAACGCTTATTCGGAGGTATCCCAATAATTTTAACTTTTTTTACATTTTCTTTTATTCTTAGTGTTTATTTTATTTTGTAGGCTAAACTTTATAAAATTTCTTGGAGTTTTATCTTACTATAATTGCTTGGAATATGGAAGAATTCTCATCCTTAATCACCATATTTATTTAACTTGATTATCTTAATTGTTTAGCATAAAGGGTAATAACATGTTCAAATGTAAGGGGATTGAATTTTAAAGTTTTCCATTAATTTTTGTGTTAACTAACATTAATTCTTTATTAAATTTTTGATTTGATAGGGTGTTATTTTTATATTTTTCATTTGTTGAACCATGGACACATATCATAATTTATAAAGCCAAAGGTCATAGGGAGAAGACATAGTGGAAAGAAGAAGGGGAAATCAAATTCAAGCATGAATTGAGGATTATAGAGTATAATTGGCATCGATTGTAAAAGAAAAAAAGACATTGGTCGTAAAACAACAAATGAAGTATTAAGAAATAGAGTAAAATCAGTGTCAGTATAAGAAGTGTTTCTGATGTTGGTCTCGAGGTCTCGAGAGTGAAACAATACTTTAAAGTTATAGAAAAAAAACTGGCATCGATTGTGAATGCAGTGTCAACTTCATCCTAAATCCTAACAGTATAAAAATTAAAGTTATAATATTTCTAACCCACAACCCTTAAACCCTCTTCCCTTTTACCTCTAAAATCACATTTCAACCCAATCTCGACTTTAACACTAATTGTGACCTTCTAAACACTTAATATATCATTCAAACACAAAACTCACATCCAAAACACCAATTCATCACCTATTGTAGATTTTCACCAAGGAACCCCTGCTTAGGGATTTTCATTTTCATGTGCTTTGGGAGCTATTTTAACATATCTTTTGCATTCTATGGAGTTTAAATAAGCCATTATATTGATTTTCTTAGTAGTGGTACATTGGGTTTGGATGTTGAGTTAGATTCAGACATATTTAAGGTTATGTGCTATTGCTCTTGAGAAATTATACTGACTTTGACTTGGCATTGTTGAATTTGGAGATGTTTATCTTAATACATTATACTACAATTGTAGTTGTGTGCTTGTTGGGATTGTGTGAAGTGTTGTGGAGGTATTTTATGAACTGAAGTTGTGAATTGTGATAAATAGTTGGCTAATTAATTGTTTAATTATGAAAGAATGTCTTTAAGATTCAAGCTATAGTAAAGAGAAGTGGGATTCCCAACTCATCTTCAATATAAACATCTCTAAAGGGCACTTCGAGGTTCCATAGTTTAGAGAATAAGGACTGGTTTAATAAAGAAACAATAATCATAAATTCATTGAGAAGACCATCATCATAACTATTGATTGGGCCTTTAAGATCTAAAACATGCTTAGAAATCTACAATGGATCACTTATTAACTCTTCGAAGAGACTACTACCCAAAGGCTATGAAGGAGTTTTATGCCAACATTGAGGATAAAGCTAAACCAAAGCCTTTATCCCTTTTTTCCTACCTTTGTGGCATTGAGACCTTTATTTCGAAGGAGACTATTAAGAAGCACTTTAGGTTACCAGCAGGGGAGACATTTAAGCTTTTATAGTGGATGTCCACTAGGGCATTATGAGTGGAGCCAAAAGGATGCTTTATACAAGTTTAGATTGGATATCATATATTCTGTAAGAAGGATACAACTTTTTGCGTAAGCACCTTGCTATCAAAAATGGCTAGGCCTAACTTTTTAAGAATCGCTAGGCTCGAGGCTCGTTCAACCTGCGCCTAGTCAATTGACTTTGGGTTGGACTAAGGTAGGCGAGGAGGGCCTCAAGCCTACTAGGTTCGATTTGATCGATCCTCGAGCCCAACAAGCCCAGGCCCATTTGTCATCCCTACTTGCCATTGAACCCCGACTAGTGGCCTACTTTGTGAGACCTAATATTCAACCTCAGTTTAGTGAATTAAACTAAGTTTGGACTGACGATTTGTACCTTACGGACCTTCTCTTCAACAATTTAGGCAACACTCCACTAATATAGTTCTCATCCCTAATGCTACAATCCATAAGTAAAGTGATTTATCATGTATCACTAGATAAAAACTTTGTGCTTTTAGTAGTAAAGTAGTGTGGACCTCTCTAATTTTGGGATTGTAAAGATTAGGGAGGTTAATTATATTAATCATGACCAAATATGGGTGTATATGGGAGAATAATAGGTGGGTTAATTCATATAGATTGGATAGAGGATACTTGAATAACTTAATGAAAGAGGGAAGAAGAAATGAAGATGATAAAGATATTAAAGTTAAAGGAGGGAACATAGGTCTTGAAATATTTCGATGCAGTAGCTGGCGAAGATGAACACCAAACTAGATATTATATGGGCTTACCTAATCCTCTACTTTAGTGACCTTAGGCCTTCTTCCATCTTATGTATATATATATTAGTTTAGGATGTTTTAGCATATTTTTTATATTTTATTTTTTTCAGATATGTTGTAACTTGTGAATATTGGAAGTTTAATACAAGTTAAATTTTGTTATTTATGAGCTTCCATAGTTTTATTTTTCTGTTGTGTAGATTTTGAGTTGGTTGGATACTTAAGGATAGGAATTTCCTTCTCATTTGTGTGAGTTTTAAGGGAGTTTTGTTTATCTTATTATTTCCTTACTCTTGTTACATAATTTTGGGGACAATATTGTTCTAAGTTTTGGTTTGGTTTAGAGATTGATTTGATTGTATGAAAATTTTCAATTTTTTTTATGTATTTAGTTTATTTTTAAGTTCTGTTTTAGGATTTTATTAGTAGCTTGGTTGATATCATAAGTTTATGTATGATTATACTTAAGACTAACATCAAAAATTATATGCATACTATGATTAAGTAATTATCATGCAAATTTTGACTTTGTGAATGTTAGAAAATTGTATTTGTTAAATAATAATGCTTTGATCTACTTGAGTGATCTCATGAAAATTTGGAACTTCATGCAATATTTCTTTGTTCTTATGTGGATATCTTCTTTGAACTTGAATTTCATCTTTTTAAGATTATATTAGGATTTATTCAACCAATAAGATAATAAAGGCACTTAGGATTTATGTTTGAGTTAAATTATATACCTTTATATGCTTTAATACATTTGTGAGCCCTTTTGAGCTTAGTATGAATTTTAAGTTTTTCTTAGTAGCTCTTTGCTATAGAACCTTGAGCCCAAAAAAAACTATTTACTTCCTAATCTATAATTAGTAGAACTTCTTCTTGTGATTTGATGTGGTTTTTTAGATTGAGATTTATGGATATAAGTATTATAGAGATGATAAAGTGTATGAAAGTGGCAACTAAAAAAATTCTCATGTTAATTAAAAAAAGGCAAAAAGAAAAAGTATGAAGAAAAAGAGATAAGTGTAAAAATAAAAGGAATTAGTGGAATATTTTTATAGATTTATTTATTATTACTCTATTAGTTGTAAATATTTTATTCTCATGTATTCCCTGTTTCTTTGGTATATATTTAATCATTTTGGCCCCATTATAACCCTAATCAAAGTCTTTTTAATTTTTTCTTATACGTATCTATTTAGTAATGAAGACTAGGTAGTTTTCAAGCTTATGGTAAGTTCACTTTTAATGGAAAATGATGAGAGTACCTCGCCAAATTTCAGATACTTGTGTAAATAAGTGATATTTTGTAAGGACATGTTAATCATGTTATTTAAATTTGATAAATGAGTTAAGTTTGTCTTATTTATGATTTACTTATGAAATATTATACGTTTAAGTTTTGCATTTTGATTGAGTCTTGAATTTGTATACCTTATTTTGTTGCCTATAGGGATAGCTAATGATTTTAGGACATTGTTTGTGGGTAGCATTTAAGTAAATCCTTACAAGACTATAACTCCTCCACTAGGCATACTTAGAGGTTTAAAGGTTTGTGGTATATGCTAAATGTTACCGTACACCTAAAAAGTGCAAATATTCTTTTTTTAGTTTGTTTTAGTCTAAGTTAGCAGTCAGAGTTTATTTACTTAAGTATAAGAAATGAGTTAAGTGTGAAGGAATTTGAAAAGTTAATATTATACATATTATTTTAAGTCAATTTACTTTGTATTTGACACTTTTATGACATGTTTTATATAAAATTTATTATCCTTTTCTATTTTTATTATATATTTTTTATCATATAGATATCTATGTTTAGTTCATTATCGCCTCCTTCCTCAAACTTCGATCTTTATAGATTTTTATATTAATGTGACTGTTATCTAATAAAATATAAGACCTGATACATCATTGAGTCTTAGTGATCTGAGCAGAGAGATGAAAGAAGCTTGAAACAAAATACAAATCTAGGTAGGAGATCTGGGTTTCCTCCTCCTTGTTGGATCTATTGTTTTAAATATTTCCTTTTTGATCTTGCCATTTAGGTGTGCAATCTCTTGAGGGAGGGAGATAGGGTGATGGGCGATGGGTCAAGTTAGGCTTTGTGTAATGGGTAGAGTTAGGCGTGTTGGATTAGGCTTTATATGGTCAGTGAGGTTAAGCTTTGGATTGGATTCAAGTACTTTAGGCTTTTAGCAGGCTTCAAATAGCATAAAACCTTATTGAACTCAAACTATGGTGATATGACCTAAGCTTGATCGAGCTTCAAATTAGGCTCGAGCTGTAATGTAAGAAGGCTAGGTCAAGTCAGGTTAGCAACGAGCCTAGTGCTATTGAGTCATTGTTATTGCCACATTTACATTTTATAATATAAGTGATGGTATTTTGTCTATATGAATTGGTACTTCTTATGAAAATGGTGGTATTTCGTATCTATGTTGTTAGTATCAATCCTATTAAGGTATTTTTTAATTTAAGTGATGATAATTTATGTATATACTACTTTTGTATTCTTGCATAATGGTGGTGGTATTTCTTATTTAACGTAGTGGTATTTTTTGTATAGGATTACAATATTTGCATAATGGAGTGGTTGTATTTAAAGTATTGAGAAATCTTTTTTAATAAGTGATGATACTTTTTCTACATAATACCTTTTTTCTCCTAAAGAGATGTAATATTTCTAGTTTAAGATGATGGTATTTTACTTTTTTTTATAGGTTTATGTTATTTACAATATAATCTAGTGAAGTTTGCTCACATTAAGTTAAGGAATTGTTTATATAAAGGGGAGGTACTTTTTATACATTGTACTAGTATTTTTTCAAAAGAGTGGTGGTTTTTCTTTTCAAGGTAGTAATGTTTTTTACAGGTTTACAGTATTTGGAATATAAATTCATGATATCTAAACTGTTGACTAAAGGTTTATTTGTTATTTATAATATTTTACTGAAAATATTACATTGAGAAAGATGTGTTATAATATTAATAAATATAATAACCACAACCATTTTCTATTTATATAAAACGAAATCTTTTTTTCATAAGACTAGTGGTTTTTCTTTTCAAGGTAGTAATGTTTTTTTACAAGCTTGTAGTATTTGATACATAAAGTTATGATATTTCAAATATTAATTAAATTTTATTTTTATTTACAATATTTTACTCAACACATTGCATTAACAAAGATGGGTCATAATATTAATAAATATCCTAATCACAATCCTTTTCCATTTATTTGAAAATGACTACTAAATGATGGGTCACCCTAAATTAGAACATTCATCAAAAATCTAGACAACAAATTTATAAATACACAGTTAAATTCAAATTAAAAAGGGTTCTATAACATCTCATAATAATCTTTATGTTATCTATCAGACAATATTCCATGCCATAATAATTAAATTAAAAATAATCGTTGAATGATTTTTCAAGTGCATGTTTTATTTGCAATTTAGGATTAGAGGAAGGTATTGATGGCATATGGAGTTGTAATCACTTCTGATCACTTAATTGCAAAGGTGCTTTCGAATCTCCATTGACTGCTTCCATTACAAGTCATGAGCATTAGCAACAACAAATTAAATGTTAAATATGTACACAATATAAGCAAATCCTTAATCTAGGAGCCCAATCCTTATACAAAAATTCTAAGACACAAAATAGATAAATTCCACAATCATCTCCGATAATTGTCAAATTAGTCAAAATATTATATAATCTTTATAAGCGAAATAAAAAACAATGTGTAAATGAAAATATTGCTTTCAAACTGAGATTTAGAAAATGTTAAAAAAGTGGATTAGAAAATTGTAACATCGCATTGCAAACTAAGTGACATCATCACCTACCATAAAACATATATGCCCATAGTTAAAAACAAAAACTTCATTACATTGTAAGAAACACCACAGGACCTTATCTTATCATAAACATTACAAGCATCAAATTGTAACCCATCAATGCTCCACTCAGGTTTTTCTTAATGCCATCATCAATATAATTTGAGTTTCCTAATCTCCTCTGTTTCTAATAGACCAAATTAATACCACCAATGATCATTCTGAAGTACTGATAAAAAATCTCAAAATAAAATTTTTTTAACTCTAAACCATTATTTCGTAGAACACAATGTTGTAAGGAAACACAAATCAAAGACACACAGACACACCATGGTACTCATATACAAATTGTTATCAATATCTAAATTTATGTCAATATTTCTTTCATACTTCAAAATAATATGCAATAATCAATAACCGAAAAAAAATTCTAGGAATTTCTCCAACACTTGATTCACGTCTACTTAATAATATTACAAGATGAAATTCAATTCCATCGCAATATTTATTATCCTTCTTCTCACAACTAAAGATACTAAGATTCTCAACAAACATTGTTTCGATTATGTAACGAGGAACTACACTCTTAAATAACAAAATTAGTAAAAATCCACTAACAAATTATTAGGTATATATGACATAAAATATTCGTAAACAATCAAAATATTTTTAAAATATTTATAAATTACTTTGCACAATCATCCCACTGAGTTACCTGTATAGTTCCTAGGCTTAAAATATGGAAGGATGTCAAAGTGTTCAACAAAACATAATATTTTGACCGACGTCACTGTCAATAAATCTGTAAGAATAATTTCATTAAAAATGAATTTATTTGAAATTTTATATATATATACATCCTAAAAATAACAATAATAGGTGCACTAAAATCAATAGTAGCCAAACAAATAACATAAATACCTTGTCTTTGTATGCAACTTTTCTCTAGAGGAGTTTTACATATACATATTCAAAAGTTAGAAAACTACCATGAGACAATGATTTCTTTCAAAATTGTGCTAACTTCGATCATGTTTCATCACCAATGCACGCCTTCAGATGCATCAAATTGTTACCCTTATGCTATGATGTTTAATATTTTTGTTATCAAATTCATTTCATAAACAAAATTGATCAGTTAAGCTTTATATGATATGATCTTACCACCTTATTTAAGCTTTTTTTGTCTCTTCTAATTTTTACTGTTTGGTATCTTCAACATTCATCATCAATGTCTTCCTACGATCCCAACTCTTTCTAAATATTTGTATTTTATCTAGAATGTCAAAAATCATTATAAATAATAATCTAAATGGATCGAAGGCTTTTTAAAGATATACCACTCTTATGAGCCTTATCTTCTTACTTTTCTCCTGTATTGTCTCATTCTTTAAGACAACCTCAACCTTATCCTTTTTAGTCATCAGAATGTCGTCATATTTAAAGACATCTTCTTCTTTTTTTGGTCTTTCATTATTGTCTCCTCTCGCCTTCAAACCTATTATTGACCTATATTCATCATCATCATCGATGTCTCTTAAGCCTTGAAACTTCTTCTCTTTCTTTTCATTTAACTAAAATGTCAATTATTAACAGATAAACCAAAATTTATGGACAAATAGGCTCCTAACAAGTTAATAACCATTACATTGGTCCCATTTGCCTCTTATAAAACCTTCCTCACTTTCCTTGCAACCTCCTATCCTCTGTGATGCTTTGTAGGGTAATCTTTGTCGTAATCAACCCTTCACCTTTAAGATAAGTTAACATATTAATCAATCAAACTCTTTGTAAACAATATTTCAAATGTTACTATAATTGCAAATAATAACATTATCTTCAACTTCCTACACATCTGCTTCAATACACTAGCATCATCTAACACCTTGTCAATATTGATATCATCCTAAACTATAATCCTTATCATCTTCTCTCCTTGAAGGGATGATCATACGTAGATTATCTAAATAAAAAATCTGCAAACAAATTAAAAATTGAAGTAAATTTTATAATTTACACATTTTGTACATATCCAAATATTTATTGACAATTTTAATTTGTAGGACACATAACTCACCCTCAATATAGGTACGCATCTACCTATCCAAGGAGTAACACTTTTGGCCTATATAGCTTGATAGAATTTGTGAGCATCCTTGCAAAGATGGTTTGAGATGAAATATTCTCAACCAAGTTGCTCACAATGATCAACATTTACTATGGTATCCAACAATTGGTTGATACCATACTTAGCATTTAAACAGAAAAATACACTCAATATATAAATAAGAAAGTTTTGCCAAAAATATTCCTCCATCTATGCATCCTTAACTTTCTCGAGTATGTATTTAATCATTTTTTGGTAAACACTGACTTCATACTCCTATCAAGGCCTTAGCACCTAGCCTCACTGGCTTTTATGCGCACTTGCTTTATTTCATTCGAAACCCCCATGATCCATGCCACATTATCATCACTAATTTTCTCCACTTATTCCTCTCTAATTTATAACAATAGCTCATTCAAATCAAAGTGAAGACACAATCAATAGAAGAGGTCCCTTCTCACCTTAAACTTCTAACGACTCAAGAGTTATAAATAACGTTGCATTTGAAAACTCTGTAAATACTCATACATTCTAGTCATAATCAAAATATATTCATATTTTTATGACCAAACTTTAGTAATTTAACTTAATTTGGTCTAAGTTTCTTACCATATTTTTTATGTTGCTACTTTGCTAACTTGTCCCATATATGATAATATCATCCTCAAAATGACGTCGCATTGAAACTTAAGAATTATAGTGCTATATTATTTTAAATAAGAAAATTATATGAATAATTAATGCAGTATAATAGAAATTGTGTGATAAGTAAATAATATCAAAAAAGAGAAAAAATAATTTTCATAGCTTGATAACTAAATTGAAAAAAATTAAATGATAGAGAATGTGTTATATTTAACCTTATAAAATATGAAAGGAATAAAGTTTAGTACAAGCTTAATAAGACCTTTTCCACCAAAACATCAAATAGAAAATTCATTTGAGAGTGAATACCATATGCATCACATAATTTCTTGTATTTAACTTAGATAAATTAATTTAACATACTTGAGAAAAATATAACTAACAAAAGATTGATTGAACAAATCAAAAGTCCTACACTGTTTCTATTGTTTATACAAGTTTTTACTGTCAACCAATCTTCCATTTTGTAGCAAATTATTCAATTTTATAAATAATAAAAGTATCATATTTGACTACTTGGTTAACCTCGGTTTGGAAATGATATGATCTTATCATTGTATTGTCATACAAAACATATAATTACAAAAGTTTAGCACACTAGGGATTAAGTATATATGTAGTTATTTATGTTTCTCCATCGAATGTTGGTGCAATGAGTAAAGTATTTTATTTTAATACAAGTATATGAATACTATTCTGAGCTTAAAACATTATGTTCTGTATATTTTCTCAAGTTACTCGGAAGTCATTTCTTTTGACAGTGTTAACATTTAGATATTTAATCCAAACAAACTTAGCTCCATAACTTTTTTCTTTTTGAAAATTAACTTAGCTTCATAACTTATGATGTATCACACACAACTCACCGTACCTACTTCGCGTTCATGATCTATACATGATACTGAAGTGTAAAATCAAGCTTTTAATGAAATACCTACCAAGTCATGTAGGTTATAAGAATATAAGAGATGCATGGCACAAGCGAATATGATACTGATCCAAGAAAGCCACTCAATCCTAATTTATCCATACCCAATTTGGTCAATTGGAGTTATTGGTGAACAGAATAATTCTATAGCGATTAACTTTTATGGTGACAAAAGAGACTAACCCTTAAAAACTTTTTATTGTTTAATAACTCTTATAATTTAACATTTCAAAAATAAAACGTTTTCATACTTAATTGACATGATTAAAATTATGTGCATCTCTTTTAACAAAAAAAAAGAGATAAATTAAGTATGAAATATCTTTTTAAATATCAAATCATAAAAAGTGTTTTAAAAATAAATAAACCAAAAAAATGAGTGCTTTTTACCTTTTAACATTAAACCAACAAAAAGAAATAAAATAGAAAGCAATAATATGCTTTCTACTCTATATATGAATAAAGAAACTTAAGTGTTAGAAAAGCAACAAATGTACCCCACTAGCATAAAAATGTCAACCAAAGGTTACAGGTTTCATGAATTTTGGAGCAAGAGCCGCCTATAAATATGCTCAATCTTGAGAGGTTTAGGAGGAAGCAAAAGAGCAAGCAATGGCATGACTTCTTTTACGGAGCAGATTAGTGGCGAGCTTCGTGGGCTTTAGCAGAATTGTAAGGCAATATTACCAAAGCTTTTGTTTTAATAGTTAAATATAAACCAAACGCGATCCAAAAAGAAACTGCAGAAACAAAGTTTTGCCTCAAGAGAGTTGTCTAGTAGTAAAGTTTTGACTTTCTTGAGTTGTCTAGTAGTTAAGTCTTGATTGGGGGGAAAAAACAGTATGTTTGAAACAAATTAATAGAATAACGCACCCTGAAAGAGGCGGCAATTCGTGTGCATACCAAGAAATGGACTACAGGGTAGACAGCAATAACAAATGACAATTAAACAGATGGCTTGATCATATTTGCAAAAGGTCTTGAATCCCCAGATTGGCACCCCTTCGATGATCTAATGTATATCTGACAGGTTTACATCTTCAGGAGCAAGGGAAGACAGAAGAGTGAAAAGATAAAAGATACTTCACTAGCTCGAGAGAAGTAGCAGACAAAGCTTGAGTTGAAATTCTGAGGATGACCAACGATGTCTTCTTTCTAATACATAAGAAAGTATTTAAAAATACCAGAATATTCTGGAAGGATATTTCAGATTGTTTCCATTTTCGATTGCCCTTTTACACACAAACATCACTTCAGGTTGTTTTTCTGAAAATTATTAAGTTGGTGGTAACATTGCCACGTAACAATGGTCCGAGTCATGCATATAAAATACAATAACGATTATCGGGAATTGAATTAGAGGTAAAGTTGACTTTATATTAATTATCAAGCAAGGTCCATTAGCTTTGACATCAAATAATTGAAAGTAATGCAACAAAAAAAAAGTAATAGCAAGCTCTTTTACGTATAAATCATTATTCTATTAATTCATTAAACGCATGCAGACTTTTAAGTCATACCAATTTGGTAACCACGATAACTAGGAGAATTAGCCACATTTCACTCTACAGAAATCATTGATAAAATATTTTTCACACAAAAATAGTTCGCAGGATGTATCTTGCTCCCTTTGAAGTTAGTATTAAACTTCTCAACTGCCAAGAACTTCTCCACTACATTACTCCCTAAATGAACGCAAACAAATAGCATTTAATTCCATACAACTGATTTACCTTCAAAACTATGCTCAATCAATATGAGAGCAATGTTTATAGTCGTAATTTGGATAATACAGAAGAATAAATGCACGAATGGAAACTCCTAATTAGGGTAAAAAGAATGAAGGAGAGTTATGAGAACAGATCAACTAGGTACCAGATAAATCAATTTGGTGTACATAGCTGCCAAACGAGGAGGGAACGTTTTGATCATAGAAGACCAGCCCTGCCACATGTCAAAGAGACAAGACAGAAACCAAACTAAGCTAAATGATTAAGATGCCTTTGATAGATGAACTGTAAAAACACTACAAAATTTTAACTTTGATGGAGAAAGAAGTTTTTAGTCTTTTCTACTATTAAGTTTATACTAATAAATTTATCAATGCTCCTCATCTTTTAAAATTTGGAATTCCCAATTATCGCCTAGTATGCATCATGAAGGCATCAAACCAATTGGGACGCTTATGCGGAGATCTATAGATTCTTTTCACCATTCTACAATCATCCTGTAATATTTATAACAAAAGGTAGATATTAATACTAAAATTGACCTTGAACCTCGTGTGACCATCCAAGAGTTGTAAACTTCTCGCAATTGGATCCAATTCCCTCCACTTTTTATGGCATAAAAATCCCCTGATGTATAGGCTGATTAGTAGTACTACACGTAATGTTAACTGGATCTCTAGCCTCTATTATGGAGGTTTGATTAGGACACTAAAATGCCTACACCTTGGGTTGAAAAATTACAACCACGACCGACCAAATTTGCTTCAAGCATGTGTAACAAAGGGAATGTTTGCTTTTAAAGTAGTCGGCAGAAACTTTGTTTATAGCATTTTAGTTGGGTTAATCCTCCACAGGTATCAAAGATGTCATTTGGCTTCTGTTGACTCCATTCTAAAGCAGAAATGCAACACCTAAAGTGATTGAAGACTAACAAGTTCTCAAGCAGTAAAAAAGAAAAAAAAATGAATTAAGAGGGATCCTCAATTTGGAAAATGGAATATCAAAGCATATAGTTGTACCTCATGACAAGATAACAAGGCCGAGATATATAGATGCACAGAGAAACGCAAGTGATATCATTCCCCTGTAAATACATTTACCATTAAATGCAAGTGTAATAACGAAAGCATCATCAAAAGTTTGTCTTCGTCAGATATCACGAAGAAGCACTAAATGATCAACCAACTGTTGTTGTCAAAGCATAGAAGCTTACCAAATGACTCCCCAACTAGGACCATTGCAGGGGCATGGGCAAACTTCTGCAAATTTTTCAGCATCACTGGAGTGAACTCTTCGTGATATCAGGTCATCATAGATATCTGTATACCGTTATCATTGCAGCTTCAGTAATCCTAAAAGGGAAAAAATGATTAAACATAAAAAAAGTACTAGAATACGTACCATAAACTGAAAACAATCCATTCATCACACCTGCAATAGACAATTTGAACATAAGGAGCATCAAATTTTATCTATCATAATGCTAAAATTTGGTGTAGAGACAAGTTCATCAAGTAAAACAGAGATATGGCACAACAAGCTTATACCCATGAAGAGAATAACATATCGAAGGATCCGTACTTTTGTTAATTCTTGCAATATCCAAACAACAGCAAGGAAAACTATGAACCCTGATAATCACGTACTTAAGATGTTAGATATGAGCATTTTTTGTTTAAAAGGAGCAAATGTAGCATGAAAATAATGAGAAAAACTCACCAATACAAAGTCCTCGAAGTGTCCACTGCTCAAAAGAAAATACGTTTTAAGTGAGACTGTGATTTTCCAACTTTAGAAAAACCCATATTCCTGAACTTTTTAACTTATTGTGAATATTCTTGCTTTCACAATGTTACATGATCAGAACATCCCCAAAAATGCAGCATTTAAATAGGATGCTAGTAATAAAAACAATTAGCAATGAACAATATCAAAAAACGCTGTACTTTTGAATAGTGCTTGTCATTCACAGACAAAGCTCCCTTTAAAAAGGGCATTAATCTTTTAAGGTGATAGCTCATAAATGATATAAGTGTATTAATAATACTGTTAAGCTCCCTTTATAAAGGACATTAGTCTTTTAAGGTGATAGCTCATAAATGATATAAGTGTATGAATAATACTGATATGCATCTTTTTCATCCCAACAAAAATAAAATCCAGACATTTTTAGAGACCAAATATCAGAATTGTTATTTATAGACTACATTTTAAAGTTGGACTTAAAAACATCACGAGTGTAAAAAGTTACTTAGGAAATATTGAATAAAGTATTGTGCTTTTCCAGGATGCTATCACACACAGATAAATAAGCAATTTGGTCTGCATTTTGATATAGGACACCATAGACTAACGGAATCACTAGATTCCCTGAGGGAGCTTTTCATAGAGACCACATGGTTGTATAACAAAATTTTGCAATGGAGATAGGGTTATTCTGCCACCTATAACTCCACTCCTCAAAATAATAGTTTTGGTTAAATGAAAAAGAGGACTCATATTTCATGTCTCATAGAGCTTATATAATGGACATGTGCCTTGTTCTTCAACTTACATTTTTAGCAACAAAGAGCACAATCACGAGAGCGACAAGAAAACAACCGGCCGCTATTCTTGAAGTTAGGAGATTTGTGGATGCAAGTATCAAAGCCATCCCCCAAAATGATGATCCTAGATCTGGATGAAAAACAATAATAATCGACATAACTTACATATACTTGGCCTCATTAAACCAGCACACGGATAGATGAAAATTCAGAAGCACAGCATTTTCACATGATTTTCAACTTAAAGCTTACAGTTACCAAGAAACATATGCGAGCTAGAAAATATCGGCGCAAGTTTTTGGGTGCCAAGCCAAGAAATAAGGAGTAATCTTCTGATTCAAGGGACGAGGGAACAAAGGTACCTGGCTTGTCTAACCAGGTGTAAGACATCAAGAAGCAGATTAGTGTACTCAACCTATTGGTTCATTTTCATAGCAACAAACAGTCAAATGAGTATACCCTTGTCTTGAGCATCCCATGCAAGGAGCATGTACAATTACACGGGGTGTTCAGACCAGTTCAAATGCTATGTGGCCTTAATGTTAGATCATCATATATTAAAAAATCACAGCTTTCATGGGTCATGGAAAATTACATCCTGCAGGCAATATCACCCAATATACACCACCGCGTGTATGTGTCACTCCACCTTCATTTGCATGAACCTGAATCCCTTCCACCTACATATACAATTAATTATGAAGAAAGTATATGCAAAGGATGTAGTAGGTAACATAGAATTGCTAAACAGCAACGTAGATAATGATATATACTTACAAAAGAGATAAGTCAAAACAATTTCTTACGGAGGAACACAAGAAATATAGATCAAGGTTAGGTATCCAAACATTCATGCATGTCATTTTTTAAAAGATCTTTACAAAAGCATTTCGTCCAAATAAGCTACATTTATTATGATAAATAAATGAGTGAAAAAAAATCCAATAACATCTTACTCTTTTAAAAAGAAAATTCACGCGATTATTGTTCTCCCAAAGGACAACAGCATAAAAGGGAACTTCTTTCTCTGCATTTCAGGTAGCTAATTACAATGTTGAGAAACAGGCATCAACAAATACCACATAAACCATCTAACCAGATTATTCATCATGTTGATTCCTCACACTTATGGGGATATGTTATGAAATTGGAAATGGGAGCATAATCTATCTGCACAAACATCACAAAGATGACATCTATGCATCTAAGCATGGTACGAAGCAGTTATGTAACTTAACATAGGAACACCAATAACTACAATTTCCATTGCATCATTACTTTTGCAATAATAAAGAATAAACTGAAAAAAAAGGATAAAGGATTTTATGCTACCAAATCTTAGTCAGCCATAAAGAATGATGGAAGAAAGAAAATAAGTGAGGAAGGATAATTGTTATTCTATTACATATACATAAAAATGTAAGAATGGAAGCAGTGTGGCCCGGAGATTCACTCATAAAGGAAAGTAACATCTAGTGAAAGAAAAGGCAATAGGCTTTAAAGTAAACATCAGAAGCATTTATAAATTACTAGTTTAAGCTAACCTAGGACAGATTGAGTGGGAGCAAAAGCATGTATATTCCCATTTCCTATCAATTAAAAAAAAGGATAGAGAAGAGCTTCTTACCTGCCCACATGTGAGTTTACAGGCAACTGCATGACTTGCTTCATGCAAAAATACAGCGATAAGCTTAAAAGGTGTCAGCACAAATGTCCTCCACAGCTATCACATTTTCAAACAACGTCCCAATTCCGTTAGCACATAGTTAAGGACAAACTCACATCCCTATAATCATTCAACCATAAAAACATGATCCCTCCTGTCATTCTACAATATCTAGTAAATCTATTTAAAGCCAAAGGCAACGAGGTGTAACCCCACAACAAAAAGGACATTCAGGACAATGTATTGTTGCAACAGTTAAATAGATGGGATATCTCAAATTTGACACCTGTATTGGAATTTGACATCTTTGGACGTTGGTTATATGCTGATCTGACCAAGACACAATATAAGGGTTTGCATGGTTTCATCGCATTAAATTAAACTCCCTTCCACTTGATGATTTCAAAACATTTCAAATTCAACTGCAGTTCAACTCAGTTACATCTAAAGGATTTCAGCCAACAAAAATATGTGATGTTTACTTGCAACAAAATCTGACAGAACATTACTTTATTTAAGAACGCCGTACAATATGAGCGCCACCGCACGCATAAGAACTATTTCTAAAGCAGCTAAGGAAGTAGGAAACAAAGTATTACAGTCTTCCACATTGAGAAGTTTAGATCTGGTCATTGTACCAGGTGTTTAAAGAAGAAGCCCTAGGTTACAAGTAAAGAAAACAAAATCATAAAAATTAACAAGAGAGAAAAATACCAGGAGGATAACAACGGAGTAGACACCAATCATGACCAAAAACAAGACCTGGTCATGGTCGCAACAGTTCTTCAGTTCCCAGTTGGGCATCTCTCTGCGCACTTTGAAGGTCGTGAAAATCAAAGAAACGTCGTTTATGGATATGTACTCCTTGTGTTTGAAGTGTTTGTTGCGAGTGGGCAACCAATTTTACTTGAAAGGTTTTGATTGGAGATAGACAAGAAAACATTGGGCTCCGTCGATTTTGAATTTAACGCGCTTTTCTTCTGTCGTTGCTGTAAGTTGTGTCC
>JANZXP010000002.1:16597972-16625094 GCA_027576715.1 Erythroxylum flavicans
TTGATGACTTCTCACGATATGGTTATATTTATCTACTGCATGAAAAATCTCAGTCTGTGGACATCCTAGAGGTGTTCATTAATGAGGTAGAAAGATAGTTAGATAGAAAAGTAAAGATAGTGAGGTCCGATAGAGGTGGCGAATATTATGGAAAATTTGATGAAAGTGGACACTGTCCAGGTCCATTTGCAAAGTTTCTTATAAGTCGAGGCATATGTGAGCAATACACAATGCCTGGTACACCGTAACAAAATGGTGTAGCCGAAAGGTAGAATTACTCTTATAGATATGGTTAAGAGTATGTTAATTTATAGTACTATACTACTATCATTGTGGATGCATGTATTAAAGACCGCTACATTTATGCTTAATAGGATTCTTAGTAAAGCAGTTCCTAACAAGAAAGAAACCTAGTTTACGGCACCTTCACATTTGGGATTGTCTGGCAGAAGTAAGGTTATATAATCCACATGAAAAGAAGCTCGATGCAAGAACTATTAGTGGTTATTTCATCGGCTATCCTGAAAAATCAAAGGGGTACAGATTTTGCTATCCTAACCATAGTATGAGAATAGTTGAGTCTGGTAATGCTCAGTTCATTAAAAATGGTCAAATCAGTAGGGGTGGAGAATCGTGAAAAGCGGATATTCACGAGAATCGAGTAGGAACTACTCCAAGTTAAGTAGAAACTACTACGTCAAATGTGATCCCACCGGTAGTTATTCCTCTTGTTTCAACACGGATATGCAACATACCGGAATAACAAATTAATGTTCCAATTCCACAAATTGAACATATTAATGAAGAACCAGCTAATGATGTTCAAGTTATAAATGATCAAGTAATGCCACAAGAAGTAGCATTACGAAGGTCTGGAAGGCAGAGAAGACCAGCTATTTCAAGTGACTATAAAGTTTACTCACTTGAACATGAATGTGATTTGAGCATTGATAAGGATCCAGTCTCGTTCACTTAAGCCATGGAGTGTAACAATTCTGAAAAATGGTTCAATGCTATAAAAGAAGAGTTGAAATCAATGGATGACAACGTCTAGGAATTGGTTAAGTTGCCGGAAGGTGCAAAGCAAGTGGGTTGTAAATGGGTCTTTAAGACCAAACGTGATTCACAAGGCAACATTGAAAGGTATAAAGCCAGACTTGTTGCCAAAGGTTATACTAAAAAAGATGGCATTGACTATAAAGAGTCCTTCAAGAGACCTTCTCTCTAGTTTCAAAGAAGGATTTTTTAAGAATTGTTATGGCCCTAGTGACTCATTATGATTTAGAGCTTCACCAAATGGACGTAAAGACTGCTTTTCTAAATAGTGACTTGGAAGAAGAAGTGTATATGGATTAACCAGAAGGTTTTAAAGCCACAGGAAAGGACAAATTAGTGTTTAAATTAAAGAAGTCAATATATGGACTAAAACGGGCTTCTAGACAATGGTATCTTAAGTTTAATGATACCATTATGTCTTACAATTTTGTAGAGAACACTGTTGATCGATGTATCTACATGAAGATCAGTGGGAGCAAGTTCATTATATTATTCCTATATATTGACGATATCCTTCTTGCTGCGAATAATATGGTTTTGTTACATGATGTCAAGAATTTTCTTTCTAATAATTTTGAAATTAAAGATATGGGTGAGGCATCCTATGTGATTGGAATAGAAATATTCCGTGATAGATCACAAGGATTATTAAGATTGTCTCAGAAAGGTTATATTGAGAAAATATTAGAAAGATTTAAAATAGAAAAGTGCTTCACAGGGATAGTTTCAATTCAGAAAGGGGACAAATTAGACAAATGCAATGTCCATAAAACGATTTGGAACGTAAGGAAATGGAGTTTATTCCTTATACACCAGTAGTTAGGAGCTTAATGTATGCTCAAACATGTACTCGGCCATATATCAGTTTTACTGTTGGAATGCTAGGCCGATATCAAAGCAATCCTAGAATGGACCATTGGAAAGCTGCAAAGAAAGTCCTTAGATATTTACAAGGCACCAAGGACTATATGCTCACATATAGAAAATCAACCCATCTCGAAGTGATAGGTTACTAAGATTCAGACTATGCAGGGTGTTTAGACTCATGGAAATCTACATTCTGTTATTTGTTCCTATTAGTTGGAGGAGTAATTTCGTGAAAAAGTAGAAAGCAGTCCGTCATTGCTACTTCCACTATGGAGGCTGAATTTGTGGCATGCTTTGAGGTCACAGTTCAAGGATTATGGTTGCGAAACTTTATCTTTTGACAGTATTGCTAGACCATTAAGAATTTATTGTGATAATTCCGCAACCGTTTTCTTCTCTAAGAATGACAAGTATTCTAAGGGTGCGAAACATATAGATTTGAAATACTTGTCTGCGAAAGAAGAAGCGCAAAAAATATAAAGTGTCAATTAAGTATATTGGTACAGCTCTAATGATCGCGGATTCGTTAACTAAAGGCTTACCGCCCAAAACATTTATTGGCCATGTTGAACGGATGGGCATTATAGATAAGTCCTTGATAGCATAGAGTACTGACATGTATATATACATATAATTGTCTTGCTTGAATTGTTATGACACTTGTGAATTCAATTACAATCACATTTATTTTTGCTCATTTACTTGTTATCCATATTATGTTGTATAAAATAATTGTTCATGTGATATAACAAATTACAGAATTACCCACTTTAAAGTTATATAAGTTGAGTTGATTACGTGATACATGGAAGGAATCATGTTGTATAACTTGTGACCGCCATGATCCCATCATCTTAATTCAATTAAGGATGACTTGATCAATTTAATGTATTTTGTGCACTGAAAGTTTTATTATTGCATCACCAAGTCGTGGCCAAGTGGGAGATTGTTAGATTAATTTTAATAATTAATGTGGCCCATATTACTTTAATGGATTCTAATATAAATTTCGGCCCAAAATAATGGTTATTGGGCTTGTTAACGTAATTAGAATCCTTAGGGTTAATGAACAATTAACCTTTCCCTCTCCCTTCTAAAAGTAGTTATGTTTAACACATAAAAGACAAAGGTTCTTGCACCATTGAGAGAACAGAGAAAAGTAAGAAGGCGAGAGTGGATAAATTGTGATTAAGAACATTACGCTATAATAGATTCAGGTTTGTTTATATTATTGTTCGATCCATAAACGTTTCTCTCACACCTTTATTGTCAATTTTATAAGTTATATATATATCAAGAAAATATTTGAATAATTTTGCATATAGAAATGTCAAATGTTTTTTTATTTACTTTTATTGCTAAAAGTGAACACCTAAGCAATAAGCAATATCATAAAATGTTATAATCAGAGGAAGAGATAAAGAAGATTCCTTCTTCTAGTGGAATCGGTAGTCTCAAATATTATTGGAAAGCGATGAAATGATATTTAAGTATACTATCAATGACAAATTAAACATATAAATTTCAAGTATATAAAAATGATATTTAAGTATACTATCACTTGCTATGAGACAATTGATTATAAATCTTATAATCAAGCTAATTACTAGAAATATGGTTTTTATACATATTAGGTCAATAAGATTATGAAGGATTTAAATTTTAGTTTTATTACATTTACTGTATATGAATATTCGTAATACTTTTTATGAATGACGATGTTTTATTTTTCATTGAGTATTAGATGCAACATATGTTTAATTAAATTAAACTTCATTTTTAAGATTAATATTAAATGAAAATTTAAGCATAAAAATATGAGAATGCTTGATTTTAAATTGAGCGTTCAGGTTTAGAATGAATATTGAACCAAGAATTGAACATTTAGAATGAATATTGAAATAGGAATTGAACATTTAGTTATTGGTGTAAGAAGTATGTTAGATAGATATAAGATACCTTTTAACACAGGTGATCCCTCTATTACTTTGTGGTGTTGGAGATGAGACAAGTTTTTTGTAATGTCCCAATATCCCATGTTAGGGGCTAAGACCCCGAAATAGTGTATACTGAGCAATTAGAAGTGAATTTCATGCATCATATGACATATTTCAATATGTGAATTGTGTTGAAATTCATGAAATAATTGTACATGCATTCATTGACATTTTTCGGGTATAATTGAGTTATTAATGTGATTAAAATGCGAATCGTGGATTATTTGTGTTGTAAATTTATGTGGAGAGAGTGTCATTATGATTTCTGAATTTTTGGTGAATTTTAGGAATTTTTGAAAATTTGAGGTATTTTTGGACTAGGAAAATTTTAAAATAATGGACAAATAGAAGCATGACACGTGGACTGATTATGTAGTGACAATTGGCTCACATACAAAAGTGACTTGTGGCAGTGAATTAAGAAAACACATTGCTTTGTTTTGAATATGGAAAATGACTATCGTTTCTTCTCCACCAAAAGCGTGCAACACTAAAACTTTCCTTATTCTTTGTTTAATCATTGAAGCCTGACCTTTCATTTTCACTGCTGGAATTCGTTGAAGAATCAAGTAAGTGGTGGTTTTAGTTGTTTTTGGATATTACAACTGCTTATTTGATGTTTGAGAATTTGTGAATGAATTCATGCATAAGTGGGATAGGAAGAAGTAATTTCATTGATGATTAGTGAATTAGAAAGCGTACAGAAAATGAGACATAGATGCAGAAATTCATGAAAGTGGGTAAATTTATGCTTTGTTTTGTTTTGGAGAAAAATGCAGAAAATAAGGAAGATGCGTGAGGGATGTCAGTTTTAATGTTTATGGTTAAATCTTGGATTTTTGAATTATTTGTGTTTAGATAAGTTGTTAACTACATAAGATGTGAAAATAGGTTAAGAATTGTTGAAAACAAAATTGCAATAGAGAGAGAAAAGTGTAGTAGAGAGAAGAAGAAGAAGGTGATGGTTTGCGCGTCTGATTTTGGTGTTTGGAGTTTGCATATGCACTAGTGTCTTTTTACTAAACAGCTTTGAATCTTTTGGCTAAAACTTTTTCATCCAACCTCCAAATGATTTGAAACTTAAACCAATAGATTCCTAACACATTGTTCTTCCTCGCCGTGAAAATTTATGAACATTGGAATTCATTCAAAAAAGATTGAGTGATAAATTTAGGATGAAATGGTGAGTGTGTTGGAATATTGATAACCGGAACGATTTCACTAATCAGGATTCAGTATTTTGCCTATATTTTGACATGTAGATTTCTAAATGAGTTGATTATTGATTCAGATTAAACTAGAGACATATGATTACATTTTTCATGAAGGAATTGAATTTGAAATCTGTCCTTAAGAGTCTTGAAATTTGGCTTGAAGTTAAGAGTTGTGTTTTGTTGAGGTATAAGAAATAGTATGGAGTATTTTGATTATAACTTGCACGATACTGAACTAAAATGGCTAATTTTGACGTCATTAGAAACTTAAGACATAGAGGAACTTTATGATTGAAGAAAGTGTTGCCTAAAAATGTCTAATTCTAGGTCAAAAATGGTAAGAAAGAAGGAAGAAAACACAGCAGGTCATGGTCGTGCATCTGCACGTTCGCGACTCTGCTAAAGCATGAAGGAAGTCGCGATCGTGCTGATGAAGGACGAAAGTCACGCTCGTGCACAAGCAGGATTGTGACCCAAGAGACTTTATCAAAGGGTGATTTATGGGATGTTTTTCAACCTAATTCGAGTAAGGATGTTACCCTATAAAGTATGTAGGTTTAATGAGCTCTTAAATGAATTTAATTGATGTTGACTGAAAGGATTAAAGTGAATAAAAGGGGTATTAAGGATTAAAAGACTGTGTGGAAGGTGTTGAAATTGATTATAAAGAGTATTAAAGAAACATACCCGAGAAATTGTCATTGAATATACATGTTACATGATACATTCATAAATGTATTTATGACTGATAATGCACATGAGTGATATATAAATGTATTTGATTGTATATAGAAGAGCAAGTAGAGCAACCACTTCCAGATATTGCTGGAACTTCTAGGCATTAAGCAAAAAGGGAGCAATTATGAGTAACTTAGACGGTCTCACTCAATTAATTGTTTGTTTTGATTATGCTTGAATTATCTTATAATGTGTAATTGCTTATACTGATTCCGGACATGAAGGTTCGAAGATTCTGATTTGACGAATGTGATATTGAAGTGCTCCTTGTATGTGAATTGGATGAAATAAATGTGCTCAACAATTTTGTTGAATACCAGACTTAGGTCCAATGATAAATGCAATTTGAATGTGAATGTTCAATCATGGGATTGACTGAGAATATGAGAATGTGAAGCATTCATTACATGAATGCATGAAAAATAAAGGTAGTTGTAACTGGAGTCCCCAATATAAAGAGCTTAAAGCTCAGACTGTTATCAAAGCCTCGGGCTCAGTTGTGAATGTACCCGGTATCCACTAAGGGATATGGGACATTATTTGATACAGCTCGGTATCTACTAAGGGATATGGGCTAGTAAAAAAAGCACTCGATCACAATGACAATAATAATGAATGTGAGTCTCACAAACATTGCATATATATTTTAATACGTATGTTTGACTGATTAAATTATATTGTTGCCTTGTGCTGAATGAGAATGTTAAATGTGATACTTTATGTATATGTAAAGATGTGAATTATATGTTACGTGTATTGATGTGATGTATGAATTGAGTGAACTATCGATGATGGTTACCTCATTGAGTTCTCAAAACTTACCAAAATTGCGATGTTGACAATTTCAAGTTCAAGATAGAGCGATGACTAGCTGCTAAGACTGCATTTTGGTTCAAGTTATGGCTTAAAGGTAGGTCAGTTGAGGACAGAAGATTAGTTTTTTGTTTTTAGTTTAATTCCTCATTTATATAGCATATCTTGTAAATTGAATTGTAAATTTTGATAGGCTGACAATGTATCCATACGAAATGCTACATTGTAAATAATGGTTTATGGTATGAAATGAGGAAACTTTGAATTTTAGATAATGAGTTATTTTTTATTTTTACTTATGATGCCATTTTGGAAACTGAAGGTGAGATAGTTAACTCGCTATTATTATAGATTATATACTAGAATATCCACAGGGTGTTCTGGTATGTAATTTATAATATTGGAGTGTTACATTTTTAGTAGTTTATGTAAGAGATAAATGAGATTTCAAGGCTTAAAAAAACTAATGTCAAAATGAAGTACATTAAAATGTAAAAGATGTTATTACCAATGGCATAACCTAAGAAACTAATGTATTCACCTAATATGTCTTAACATCAGCCCCGGCCCTGGGCAGGGGCGAGCTGGGCCTCTGCCCAGGGCCCACTTTTTTTAAAAAAATTTTACCTGTAGTTTATTATTTTTTTAAATTTTTTTTAATTAAAATTAGGGCTCACATCTTCTCTTTTGCCCCGGGCTTATAAAATCTTAAGACTGGCCTTGCTTAACATGCCATTTCTGAGTTTTAAAAGGTGGATTAAATGAGTAAACAAATGATCTAAGGTTATGTACTAGATATGCATGAACAATCGTATGTATAGTATTGTGAGATAAGGCATTCTGTCTAATAAAAGACAGTAAATATTGCAACATATGAATCATATCATATGTGCATAACTATCACTACACCAAAGTTGATTTTTGGCTACAAAAAAACATAGCTAAACGTCTAAAAAGGTCACCTATAATTTTTAACTACATTCCTGTTTTATCACACAAAACATCACCAAATCCTCGTAGCTGAAAACTATAGGCAACATTTTTAAAAATCATAACCAATAATTTTTGACTACATTTTTTTCATAGCTAAATAATATTAGCTATGTTTTCAAAATTGTAGCTAAATGTTTTCAGTTACCTTTTTTAAAACATAACCAAATGTTTTCAGTTCCGTTTTTAAATACATAGCTAAATGTTTTCAGCAGAAAAAGATACATTGCTAATATCAACTATCAATTTTTGCCAAATGAAAGCAATATACATAGGACTAAATCTCATTCAGCTTCTGCCTTGTTTTATCCACAAGTTAATAGGAAAGAACCAACTGCCAAACGAATAGAACCTACAATCCTTCGATGGCAGCCTATTATCTTCAATGAAATTCAACAATATTAAACATAAAAGGAAATGAACGCCTATAATAAAATAAAATAAAAATCTTGAAATCAGGAAATGATAACCAATGAAGTCTCATTGTTTCTGGAATCAAAACCAGAAAGAAAAAATATTTCCATTAAGGGTTTTGGATATCAAATAAAAAATGGATATTAATCGAGAGACTGGCAGTAGATTGTTGGATTTTTTCGCTATCTATAAACTTCCCCAGGAATCGAATGAAACCAAAATCGCAATTTTGGAAAAATTGAACGAGCCCTAAAATCACAGAAAGGAAAGTAAAGAGAAACTTAGGAGCGGCCTGCTTGTTAACAAATTTTGCAGGAGGCGAAGCTCGATAGGTGTATGCAAAATAAACATCCATAAATAGCCTTAGAACATTACAGTCCGCGACAAATGTCAGTCATAAGAGAGCACTAATTAGGTGTCTGACTTCCAATCTAAGTTTGAAACCTTAGCATTTGCAGCCGTTTCTTTCCAATCGATATACAAAGGGTTAGACAGTGCCGTTCTTCTTCTGTTCTGGCTCATCAACCTGAACACCATTCCTAAGCCTTGATTGAGTATTCTAAAACCCAGGTTCACACCAGGATGCTAAAGAAGCATTTACAAGCTCTTTGGGCCCACTTATGGCTATGTACTTGTATTTTGGAGAAATTGTATCATATTTTTTATTTTACTAAATAATAGTTCATGGGTAATTTAATTTTGCTATATATATTCTGAATATTCATTAATAAATAGAGAAATTTTATATTTTAACTATACATTAATAGGTAGCTATATATTAGTAAATACCCTTTAGTAAATAAATAACTGGAATTATAGCAGCAATTTCATATGTTGCATATATAAGACCTTATTGCAACCTTTTTTTTTTTAATTTTGTTGCCTTTTCTCATATATAGCAATAAATTATTATTATCGTTGCTTTTTAATATTATTAAAGGCAACACTTTAAAAACTGTTGCTTTATATTAATTTTTAGCAGCACATTTTTAATTGTTACAAACATGTCGTTATAAAGCCCTTGTTACCGTAGTGATAATTGCATTGATAGTTGAAGCAGTTGCAAACATTTAACTAGATTCTTATGCGATCTGTTATGAGTGTATTTTTCCTTCATTTCTCGCTTTTATATATGATAGGATTAACATAATTTTTTTATATTTAGAAATTATTGTAATTGGTAAAATTGCTTTAGTATTTGAAGTAGTTACCGTTACTTATCTAGAATTTCATGTTACTTGTTATAGGTATATTTTTCCTTCATCTGTCACCACATAGATATGATTAATTAATTAAAATTCTACAATTTTCACATTTGTCCAATAATCAGTGATGTAACATACGACGAGAGTATATTACCATAAATTTGTTAAGAATTTATGGCATCTAGACTAATTAATCGATCATCAAATGTATTTAGTATGTTATACGCTAAATTCATTTATTGCATCAATTATTATCTCAATCTCATTATATAAATACATTATATTTGTACTACTTTATTCATAGAAGGAAGGCCCTTTTGAATATATTATGATACAAATTTGGATCTATAATTCTCTTTCGTGTTCATAATTCTTTAAATCAAATTATTTTACTTTCGACAATGTTCCACTATAATGAATCATTCACAATTTTCTAACAACATTCTAATATAGCAACCATTAACTCAACACTTTAGAATTAGAATCTGAATAAAAAGGGTATATGGATCTAAAGATCACATAGCCTTAAAGATCTTTGCACAATATAAGTTGAGAATATGACTTATATTATCCTAATTGACACACTACAACAAAGTAGCCTTTTGGCTACAATTTTCAAGTCACCCTTTGGTTACGATTTTGAAAAATTGTAGCCTATTGTAATAAAAACGTTGATGTCAAATGATTCACGAGTTTTTAAAAACTATTGGCAACATTTAAGACAATTTCGTAGCTAAATGTTTTAGCTACCAAAAATATTTTGTTATTTTTTGTAGCTAAAAACTTTTAATGACCTTTTTTAACTCTGAGCTTATTGTTTTTAACTACCAAATAATTTTTATAGCTAAAACATATAGATTCTATAATATCAACTACAAAAATAGATTTTGTAGTTAAAAATAGATTTTGTTTTGTCCAATAAATCGATGTCATTTTTTGCAAATTGATAACCTAGTTAAAAAGCAGTCTTCATCCTCTCATTTGTTTGTTCTTTGTCTTCATCGTCGTCTTCTATCAGCTACAGTGTTTGTTCATCTTCATCTTCGTCTAGTGTGTTTATCCATCTTCATCTCCAGTCTTCGTCAGTCTTAATCTTCGTCTATATGAGGGTTCTTCTTCTTCAGGTAATTGGGGTTTTAGTTAGGGATGATAATAAGGCCTGAGTTGACCGAACCTTGCACCCAAATTTTTAACAAATTTGAGCCTTGAGTAAGGCTCTGACTACCCTGATCTAGCTTGGTCCAAGGTCTGACGGGTGATGACAAAATGACGTCTTTTTGAAATTTTATTTTAAAAAAATTAATTCAGCTTGGGTTGAGTTGGGCTGGGCCTATATTCTTGACCCCATCAGGCCTTATACTAGGCTCGGGCTTGAGGGAGCATGGGCCCGTGTCTAGCTTGGCCTATTGTCATCCCTAGTTTTAGTTTATTATTAAGTTTCTTCAGGTCGTGAGATCTATCAGAAATTCAGAATAGTTTGACCCGAGCCATTGCCATCCCTAGTTTTAGTTCATTTTCAAGTTTCTTCAAGTTATGGGATCTCTTAGAAATTCAAAATAGTTTGTTTACCTAAATGTTAAAATAAATTGGCTTCTGTGCTCAATTATCCTTGTATATTATACGTTGTCTTAGTGTGTACAACATAAAGATGGTTGGTTGTAGGTCTGGAAATTACATTGAACCTTTATATTACAACTAAATGAGATTGGTGTGTTGTTTATTAATTTCAAGTATATAGGTCATAATAGTTTGGTTATGTAGCCAATAACTGGAGCAACTTTGATGCATATTAAACTGTAGGTCAAAAAATCATTTGCATTATAGAACTGGGTCATTACCTAAATCTTTGTTGTTGAGATATGCGTTTGTGTAGGACTTACAAATCAGCAGAGGCTATATTTAGATGAAAAGATTGCATATAACATTCCTTATATGCATAATCCTTTTCTACATTGATACGCTTTTAATTTTATCTATAAGAGACCTATCAAAATAGGTTTTCTAGTAAGTAGATAATCATTAATTACATGCTTTTTAGCAATTGAGCCCTTTAACATTCTAAATTACATGGATTATCCTTATTGTTTGCTACATCATTAGAAGTTTAGGGTAAATGTTTTAGTTTTTTTTCACTTATTTGGTAATCATCATAATTAACAACATATGTGTTTCCTTTAATATCATCTATTTCCATTAGTTAATTGTAATCTCCTCTCTAGAATGATCCATAACTAGGTCTCCATTGACACTTTTTGTTGATTTAAAGAGGGCTTCCAACGATAGCCTATAACCATAAACTTCTCTGCCATGTTTCTTCATCCAAATTTAATATTAGGATAGATTCTATTAATTCCTAATCCATTTTTACCTTTATACAAAGTTTAGTGCATCCTATTTACTTCATTGAAGTTGTAGCTTCATCTAAACATATAGATTTTCCAATGAAACTTTCTAGATAGTTGCATTATGTTGTTGATTAATACTCCAATGACATATTATGAAAATTATTCCATATTGGCACATGCATCATCTTATATTTCTCCATTTCTAGTATTTTGTCCACAAAAAGACTAACTAGTAAGGATTGCCATCTCTTATTGTCCAAAGAAAACTTAAAATTATTTGAACCATTCAATATGTCTCAATAAATATAACCTAAAAGCTTAAGTTGAATTAGATTTTTTTTTTGCCTGTGCCACTCCATCTTAAATAATTTTGCTTTATGGTTCATCTATTTTGGATTTATTTTCATTGCAAATGGAACCAAATGTCTAACATCCATGCCAAACAAAACATTAGTCTCCTCTAGATAATCGCTAACCAAGTACAATGGCAGCAACAATACTAAAGAGTTTTTAATTGATTCTTTCTCAAGATTTCTCTTATATATTTGTTAGGAATGATGACATTAATACTTTAATTATAAATGCTGTTGAATAGGAGGTGCTGAAGCTTACAATAAAGAAAGCACACATTAAATCAAATCTTATAATTCTTGCTTTAGAATTTAAAGTTATCTTTAAAACTTACTAATTGAATTCTTATAAAATTTTGAGTAAAATCTTAGATACATAGACTATAGATATATGCTTGAACACTTTGTTAACCTCACTGCAAACTAGTTAGGATGTGATTAGAAGTGGCTTTCACATTCTTGGTCTATAAAAATGAATGTACATGAGGGTTTTGAGATGGGTTCGTGCTTCCTATTCTAAGCTAGCTCATATTTCTTAAGTACAAAACCTTATGTTGTCATATATCTTATTACAAGGTTTGCCATTGTTTGCTAACCAATTGTATTATTTGGTAGAATTCAAACTCGGTATGTCAACTTAAATTAATTTCTAATCATGTTATTTACAGCTTAAATTGAATTTATTAATTAAGTAATTTTACTTATAATTGTATAGCTATATGGACAAAAGTTGAATGACTCATCAGAAATGGTCCACTCAATACTTAGAAGGAGTGAAGACTTTTATGAAATTTGTAAAAAATCAAATGGGTTTAAAATGTGAAATCCGTTGTCCATGCATATTGCTTAAATTTTAAATTTCAAAGTCGAGATGTGTATATAATCACTTGCTAATCCAAGGCATAGATAAATTATATATTCCATGGATTTATCATGGCAAACATTCTGAACCAAGTAATGCTTGAAGTGTTGATACATATGACGATGGTGATAACAATAATGATATAGATGATAGTGATATTAATGACAATATAGATGATGGGATTTGAGAGATGTTAGAGAATATAGGGAATTATATAGAGACTATGAATGATAATAATTTGCCTAATACATTTAGTAAAATTATGGCATAATTAAAAGTGATTTAAAGTTGCTTAAGAATAATAATATTCAAGGTGCTCTAATTTCTCACAGTTATCTTTTATTGTCAAGTTATTACATTTGAAGGTATCCAATAGGTGGAGTAAAAAATCTTTTGACGTATTGATTGTGTTGCTCAATGATGCATTATCAATTAGCCATAAATTGACCAAATCTTACCATGAAGCAAAAAAAATTGTTAAGGGACTTTGGATTAGGATATATATCAATACATTCTTATAAGTATGATTATGTTATCTTTTGGAAGGACATTAAAGATTTTCAAGAATGTCCTATTTATGATACATTAAGGTGGCAAGTGGATGATGAAAAAGAAAAAAAGATACCCCATAAAATCTTGAGATACTTCCCTATTAAATCACAACTACGAAGGCTTTTTACATCAACAAAAACAACCATAGATATCAGGTGCCATAAAAAGACACATTGATGATAACATTATGCATCATCCAGTAGAATTAAAGGCACAAAAAGACTTTAATAGGAAGTTTCTATGGTTCAAAAAGGATTGTCATAATGGTCGACTTGGGTTAGCCTCAGATGGATTTAATCCTTTTGGTAATATGAGTACTTCTTACAGCATGTGGTCGATAATTTTAGTGCCATATAGTTTTATCTCCATGGAAGTGTATGAAGGAGCTTGTTATTGTCTTTACATATTCTAGGACCTACTGCTCCAGGTAAGGATATCTATGTATACATGCAACCACTAATTAATGATTTAAAACATCTCTAGGAGGTTATATTAGAAACTTATAATGTTGTTAAAGGTGAAAAATTTAGAATGCATATGATTATTTTGTAGACTATAAATGATTTTTCAACTTGTGGTAATTTTTCTAGATGGAGTACTAAAGGGTATATGGCATGTACTATGTGTAACCATCAAAATCATTAATGAGGCTACCAAGAAAAATATGTTATATGGGACATCATCGTTACTTGGAGTAGAGGCATGATGACAAAGAAGCAAATTGTTTAATGGTAAAGTAGAATATAGAGAAGGTCTTTTGTATTTGTCTGGTGATGATGTGGTTGATCAACTATCACATTTGCAAGAGTTTACACTTGGCAAACACATAAGTAATAGAAAGTGAAAATGAACTTTTCTTGGTTTTAATTGGATTTAAAAAAACCATAATTTTCAATTTGCCATATTAGAAGGATTTACTATTGAGGCATTATCTTGATGCCATGTATATTAAAAAACATTTGTGAAAATATTTTAGGTACTTTGATGGAATTGATGGAAAATCGAAAGACACAATTAAGGCTAGATTAGACTTGAAGACATGAATATGAGAGAAGATTTGTATTTTAAAAAGGGAGATGATGGGTCATACATGATTCCACCTGCATGTTACAACAGGTCAAAAAAGAATAAACAAACTTTTTGTCAATTTCTTAAATCAGTTAAGTTTTTTTATGGGTATGTATCTAATATAGTCCGTTGTGTCAATGCTCATCATCAGACCCAGTCCGTTGTGTCAATGCTAATGAGGGAAAATTTTTGGGGTTGAAAAGTCATGATTGTCATATACTTCTACAACAATTACTTCCTATTAAAATGTATGGGTGTTTGTTGAAGGAAGTGCCTATATCTTTGGTACAGCTGGATGAGTTTTTTAAGCAATTATATTGTAAAACACTAAAACTAAAAGACTTTGAAAAAATGGAAAAGGCATAGCTTTGATTCTATATAAGCTTAAACTAGTTTTTCCCCTATCATTCTTTGAAGTTATGGTGCATTTGACAATTCACTTAACATATAAGGCAATACTTTGTGGATTGGTTCAATTTCAATGGATGTTCCTAATTGAAAGGTCATTTATATTCACTTATACGTTTTTGTCTTCACTTATTAGTTAGTAACAAATGCTAATGTTTTATATTTTGTTTAAGTTTTTAGGCTCTTTTAAGCACTACAAGTATAATAAAGCTCGATTTGAAGACTTTATTATAGAGGCTTATGTATCAAATGAATGCTTGATATTTTGTTTTATGCACTTAAATGACATGGAAACAAGATTTAATAGAGAAGAATGTAACTTCGATTTTGATCAAGATGGTGGCTTGTCAGTTTTTTTCCCAAAAAGTAAGGCCACTTGAAATAGGAAAATATGTGGAGTTAACTACAGATGACCTTCAAATTAGCCATTAGTATATTTTGAACAAGTACAAAGAAGTCAATTTATATATGGAGTATGTATATTACTTCTTATTTATTATTTCATATTTAAATTTAGCATTTAACTTGTGTTTTCTTATATCAATTTACTTTTTTAAATAAAGAGCATAAAGAAAATATTAGAAGCAAAGGTGATATTAATGTTCAAAGAAGACATAAGATAAAATTACCATCATGGTTTGGGACTTGAATAAGTTATTTATGTAATAGGATGAACAAATGAAAGGGATTACAACGTTAACTTTTAATTATATTTTTTCTATAGATTATATGATTACATAACCGTAAATTGCCAAAGGAGACGATAAAATTATATGCTTTAGCATGTGGATCTCATATGTGTTGGAAAAATATATAGGTTGCACTTTTAACGGAGTTGGATTTCATATAAAAGATCATGATTATAACACACCATTACCATAGAGCATATGCCCGGCTATTACAGTGATAATCGACTAAGAAGCTAAAATTGTGGGGTTGTTGTTGAGGGATAATATAAGAATGATTTTATTGACTTTTACGATGTTATTTAAAAAATAATAGAGTTGCATTACATCAATGATAAAAAGGTATTTCTATTTAACAGCAAATGATTTAATCTTAGTGATAGGGGTAAGTTTTAATCTTATAAACCCTTAATATTTCGTAAGCACACGATTCGTAACGTAGTATTAAAGGTTTCAATCCTACAAGGAATGAGAGTAATTTAATCCTAAAATCTAAGGCCAGAAAACTATAAAACTGAAAATAAAAGATGCAACAGAAATTAATTACGAGAATTGAGTTCAACCAATCAAATCAGAAATTAAACGAAAAAGTATTAACAAGTGAGCAATATGCAATCATAATAGAAATTAACCTAAGGAATTTACCAGTATATGAGAAAGGGGATTTTACTTATCATTAATGATATCCTAGCCAATTATGTGTCAACAGAGTGTTGTTTCTAGACTATCCTAGGGCTGATTACTCTCTTTCGAGTTACAACCATTAAAGCCTAAATTATAAACCCTAATCAGATTATGGAATTTGCAATCTCTCAATTCATAAATTATCCAAAACCCTAATTAGATCTGAAGCACTCTAATAAACTATCGGAACGTCACACAGGATCTCTCTCCGTACAATTACCAATATGATTTTACACGATTTCTATTAAATCGCCTAACTCTCATTAATCTGATTTAATAGTTTTTCATTTAGTTCACCATCTCGGTTTATTACCAAATTATGCAAGAATGCAATCAAATCACGACATTCATCTAATAAACACAATTTACTAAATTATCATTAAATCAAAATAAAATCCCGAAGGAGAGATTAGAACATCATCAATATTCCAAATTCTATCATCATACTATCCATCTCAATTCTATACATAAATAAAATCGAAACGAAAAGGAAATAATAACTTAGAATAGATGACGGAAGGTAGCGACATCGGGAAACCTCCTGATCTAGGAAGCACGTCGAGTCATCTTCCTCTTCTTTCTTCTTCTTTCTCTCTCTCAGTATTCTCTCTTTAGGGTTTCAAGTGTGGCCGTGCAAAAAGCTACTTTGTGCTCCTTTTATGTTCTTTAAATAGTCTTTTATGCTTTAGGTAACCCTAGGGTCTTCCTGGGGTCTGAAAGGTCTAAAAAGTCCCTCAAAATGTGAAGTTCGTAAGCAATTGCGCAGCTGCCCAATGCAGGCCACGATCGTGACCCACATCTGAGCCTTTTTTCACGATCATAGCCATTGTTTCAGCCCGAATGTCTTCTGAAACTCTTACGTTCTTCGATATTGACTTTGAAATACTAGCAAACACATCAAGGTACCTCAAAAATATAATATTTAAGCTCAAAAGCTTGTACTAACTCATAAAACACAAATAATAAACAAACTAACACAATTCTAACCTAAACACTTACTAAATGATCGAATGAACAACTAAACACTTATCAAACTATGCCCTAAAACACGATGCAATTTACACTTATCAACATCCCTATACTTAAATGTTTACCTCTCCTTAAGCAAACAAAATAACAAACAATATAAAAACATAAAGCACACAATGCAATAATATGGTAATGACTTCAACTTCACAAAACAAATTTAACTCTAAACACAATCATTCAAGTTGTTCTAAATTATTAACATGTAAAATTTGTGTTTAGGAACTCTGGACTAAATATACATATTAATCAAAACTTAAACGTCAAGTTTATTCAACCCTTTTAAATTTTACAGACACATTAATAACTATTTGGTCATTCAAACTTTCTAACTAAACCTAAGTAGTTTTCATGAAAAGTTAAGCTACTTACAAGTTTGGTAGGTTTTTATTAGAAAACATTATTTTTTGTTACTTTTTGGGAGGGATCTAGTCTTTTTACACAGAGGCAAACATTATTGGTGAATGTCAATCTGGTCAATCGACTAAGTCATGGTTTTAGTAAGTTACTTGGTTGGAACGTCATTATAGTCTTTTGACGCGAAGGCACACATTTGTGATGCATATCGATCAGATTACTCATCTACATCATGTTTTCAACTAGATACTAGCATTATTCATAACCCAAAGGTCAACGGAATAGTTATTTATTTAAAATTTACAAACACTTTTTCTCCTTTTTTTATTAATGCCTGCTTTGTTGCTTTAGCTACTTTTTTTCATGAAAAAATACTAGCAAAGTTAATTAGTCTAAAGACCTAAAATTATGAATGAATGTGACAACTTGTAGGGTGATAAACTAACACTGAATCCTAATTAACTTGCATATTTTAGTCAAAGAAGCTAGATCACTAATTTCGCGAGCTAATGACTCTTTACAACCTAATAGATTAGGTTTAAAATTAAATCGATTTCTTTTCATCAAAGCCATAGATACATTCACACAATTCACAATATGTAACCTAAGCACACTAACATAACAATATGCAAAATTCTCACTCAAAGCAAAACACATAACCCTCCCCACACGTGAACAACACATTGTCCTTAATGTAAGAAGGAGACAAACAAACACACATGGAAGGAAATAACATAAAATAAAATAAAACAAAAATAAAGACTAAATTTAAAAGAAAAGGGTTAGAAACAAAACCTTACAGTGATGGAGGTGATGATGTTGAGGTGTTGAGACCAAATCCATTTGACGCTCAAGATTATTGTCTTATCTTGTAATTCCTTAAAGAGAGTAAGTGAATTAGTAATCCCAGATCATTTCAAATCATTAAAATTTTATTTAAAATTCAAACAAATCTAACTAAACACAATAATTTAAATCTAGCTACTGAACATGCTAATTATGGTCATTAGCTTAACCTTGTATTATTAGAAACTCAGTGGGGATTAATTATGAGCGACTTGCTTCCACCTTTTTTGTTTAACATCAGTTTTGTAGCCTGTAAGTAAGCTACAAATTGCAAAATGATCATAAGGACACTATTGATAAAATTATGAAAACCAATTAATCTCAGTAATGTCCTTTTTTCGAGCGAACTATTAACAAAATAGGGAATAAAAAAACTCCCTGAATCTTCCATAGAATCTAGCAGTTTGCCCGATAAGAGGGTAAGTTGTTCTCTTCTTGGTTCTTCCTTATTCACTCTCATCTCCTCTTCTTCTTTAGCTTCTTGAACAGAGACTTCCATAACTTCTTCAAACTTGATGTCTGTTGTCAATTGTTCTTCGTCCTCTCAATCCTTCAAATATTCGAGCATATCAATTTTTCTAAATAAGTCCCTTCCTCTGGATTCTTTAGTACATCATTCATGTTGAATGTCACTTAGTCATCACTAATCCAAATGATGAGGTTCTCTTCATGGACATTTACCCAATGTTTTTTGAAGTTTAAGCATGGTATACTAAGATCTAGGGAATAATAGGGAGGGTTGTCATTGTTTTCTTCATCCTCTTTGTTCATCTTTTGGTCTTCTATAAGATGGGTTCAACTTGATTTCCCACTAGTTTTTCTTACTCTTCCCTATTTCTAAGTATGATCAAATTCCATATTGATCAGGTTGATGTAATTCCATATTGCTCAGAGAGCCTTCCACACTTCTCTTACAAAATTCGCAGGAAAGCTGTTTCACTTGAATCTCCAAGTTGTGAATAGAAGAGACATGATTTTTCGTTACTTGATTAAATTGCTCTTCTAGTCTCTTTTGGGTCTCTTCCATGTCTATTAGCTTATCCATGATTTTTTTCCAATTTGGAATCCCATGAACTGGACTCATCGTATTGAATCCTAATAGGTCTTGATATCCCATGTGAGAACTTACATTGTTAGACTAATAGAAATTTGGGTGGTTCTGCCACCCCGAAGTGTATATGTTCATACAAGGATGATGATTTTCCTGAATAAGTTGGGCCTCATTGAAATCCGCAAGAGTCCTTTGCTCCCTATAATATATATCCTCCATGATTGTTCTTTTTATCTCTTCTTGATATCTAATTTTCTGGATTCTTCATCGCTACGTTGTGATGTCCAAATCAATGTGTTTTTGACTTTTCGCCCAAACTTCCTACACTTTTTTTCCTTCTTGTGATTAGGTACCATAATCACAAAAGATTGTGAAACGCTTTAGACTACGACAATTAAACTAATTCTACACTTACCCGACAATGGCATCAAAAACTTGATCGGGGTAAGTTTTAATCATATAAACCCTTAATATTTCGCAAGAGCATGTTTCTTAATGTAGTATTAAAGGTGGCGACCACACGAGGAAGGAGAGTAATCTAATCCTAAAATCTAAGGCCAAAAAAACTATAAAACTGAAAATAAAAGATGCAAAAGAAATTAATTATGAGAATTGAGTTTAACCAATCAAATCAGAAATTAAACAAAAAAGTATTAACAAGTGAGCAATAAGCAATCACAATAGAAATCAACCTAAGGAATTTACCAATTTATGAGAAAGGGGATTTTACTTATCATTAATGTTATCCTAGCCGATTATGTGTTAATGGAGTGTCGGTTCTAGACTATCCTAGGATTGATTACTCTCTATCGAATTATAACCATTAAACCCTAAACTATAAACCCTAATTAGATTATGGAATTTGCAATATCTCAATTCACAAGTTATCCAAAACCTTAATTAGATCTGAAGCACTCTAATAAACTATCAAAACATCATACGGGATCTCTCTCTGTACAATTACCAATATAGTTTGACATGGTTTCTATTAAATCACCTAACTCTCATTAATCTAATTTAATCATTTTTCATTCAGTTCGCCCTCTCAGTTTATTACCGAATTATGCAAGAACGTAATCAAATCACAACATTGATCTAATAAACACAATCGACTAAATTATTATTAAATCAAAATAAAATCCTGAAGGAGACTTTATAACATCATCAATATTCCAAATCATATCATCATACCATCCATCCCAATTCTATACATAAATAAAATTGAAACAAAAAGGAAATAATGACTTAGAATAGATGATAGAAGGCAGCAACGTCAGGAAACCCCCTGATCTGGGAAGCACGTCGAGTCAGCTTCGTCTTCCTCTTCTTCTTCTTCCTTCTTCTTCTTTCTCTCTCTCAGTATTCTCTCTTTAGGGTTTCAAGTGTGGCTTATGCAAAAAGCTGCTTTGTGCTCCTCTTATTGTTCTTTAAATAGTCTTTTATGTTTTAGGTAACCCTATGGTCTTTTCGGGCTTCGAAAGGTCCAAAATGTTTCTCGAAATGTGAAGTTCATAAGCAACTACACGTCTGCCCGATGTAGGCCACGATTATAGCCCACATCTGAGCCTTCTTTTATGATCATGGCTTTTATTTCAGCCCGATTGTCTTCCGAAACTCCTTCGTTCTTCGATACTAACCCTGAAACACTAGCAAACACATCAACGTACCTCAAAAATATAATATTTAAGGACGAAAGCTTGTACTAACCCATAAAACACTTAAAGCACAAATAATTAACAAACTAACACAATTTTAACCTAAAAACATACTAAATGATCGAATTAACAGTTAAACACATATCAAACTATACCCTAAAATACGATGCAATTTACACTTATCACTTAGTGACAAAGAGATTAACATAAAAGTGAATGACAATATTACTAAGCATCAATGTTAGTAACACATGGTATGAAAATAAACCATTTGTATTTGACAGTCAAGTGAAGTAAGTATTCTACCTCAATGACACTGTATTGGGCAGCAATTGGAAAACTGTTCAAAAGTTTCAACATTGAAATCTTTTTTACTTTTATGAAAGGAAAAATGGTCTAATGGATGAAGATTGTGATGAAGTATATAAAGAGATTGAATTAAAGCTAAATAATGTAGCTCTTGAAATAGAAGATGAGGATATATCATTATTACATAAGAGGGATGTTGATCCCAATATAATAGAAGCAAATGAAGTACAAGGCAATCTTGTGGTAGAGAGAGATGGAGACTATATTGAGGATGAATTATATGACAATGACGATACTTTAGCAAATATAATAGTGATGAATGGTCAAATCATAATGTAATTAATGATCATAATTTTCAAGATCTTGGTTATGAGGATTGAAGGTATCATAAAAGTGCTCTTTCTATTGTCTTATTATAATGCTGGTAACATTTATGTTGTTAATGTGATTAATGTTAACGATTGAATGTATGTTGATTATAATGATTGGATGTATCATGAAAGTGATCTTTATATTGTCTCAAACATAATGTTGGTAAAATTTACATTGTTAATGTGCATAATGTTAATGATTGAATATTGTTAATCCAATTTATTTTGATGATTGAATGTATTTTGATTATAATAACTGGGTGTATCATGAAAACGCTCTTTATATTGTCTCAAACATAATGTTTGTAACATTTACGATGTTAATATGCATAATGTTGATGATTGAATGTTATTAATGCGATTATTGTTGATGTTTGAATGTTTGTTGATTATGATGATTATATGTATCATAATAACGCTGTTTATATTATCTCAAATATAATGTTGGTAATATTTATGTTGCTAATGTGTGTAATGTTGATTATTGGATGTTGTTAATGTGATTAATGTTGTTGATTAAAGTTATGTTGCTTATATATCATGAAAGTGTTCTTCGTTTTGTTTTATTGTAATATTACTAACATTTATGTTTTTTTATAGATATCCAACATAATGGCAGTTAGTAGAAACAAAGGGAAGAAGATAGCAGCTATGCAAATTGTACAACAAAGGGATCTGCAACTTCATCTAGATCAATTAGTTGGTTCCATTAATTCAATTCCTAGCTACCAAAAATATTCTAACTTAAATCCCAATGAAGTTAGCTATACAAAACTTCATTTTGACTCAAACAACATTAATCTTCAACACCTTCAAGTAGACTTATGCTTAAATATATATTTATATATTCTAATATTTCCTTATCATTATTGATTTGTTGTTAACTTCTAATGTTAGTATTAGGAAAACATGTAGAGGTAAAACTAGAGGTTGTAAATTGGAATAAATGAATGTTGCAATAAATTACAAGTTACCAATACAGATTGATACTCAGCAAGGTCATCTTGCAGATAAAGTTAAATATGCAAAATTGTCAAGTGATTTGGGGATTATTACGAGAACAAAATTACCTTCATCGTTTCAAGTTGCATAAGTATTATAAATCTTTTTCTTCTTATGTAGAGGCACGAAGACATTCTCGAACAAATGTCTAAAGAAAATAAGAATAGAGTTTATATGATTAATAGGCTGAACCAAAAGTTCAAGTTTGTTTTCTTTTCCACATTTGCATCCATTAATCTTCTTAGATGATTTAATGACTACAATATCTTTTTTTCTTTATTTAGAAAAATTATGAGAAGGCAAAGGTCAGTAGAGCAAAAAATGAAAACTTATTATAATGAACGATCAAAATCATTTGAAGTCGTCCGAAATGAATATATAAGATCTTTGTTTGCAAGTTATATCAATAAACACTACATTATTTATTGTTCCTTGTATTTTTCTGTCATAAAGTAGAGTGAGAAGGAACTAAATGGACAAGAGTGTGATAGGATCACACTATATAAAGTCGCTCACTATAAGGAAGGTAAAGGATGGGTGTTAGAAGAAGCAGAAAACAATTATGTAAGTATAAAAATTTATTCAATATTTTAGTTCATTTATTAATGTAGTAATAAGTAATAATATTTAGATTGAATATTGATTTATTTTCTTAATTATAGAATAAGATGTAAGGGTTATTAGAAAAATCTATGTCTGAGAGGAATGAGCTCAATGTAAAAGACATTTGTGATATTGTACTTGGTAGATATTCTGGCTAGATAAAATGTCTTGGCTATGGCCCTAAGCCAAATGTGATAAAGAAAACACATGCAAAAGGGGGTGAATTGTGTGTGACAAAAAAAAATTCGCAAGTTACTTTCAATTTGTATAAAGACAGGGGCCTGCTAAAAATTAAAACAATAGGAGCTTGTCAAATAATAGTAACGTATTAAACAACATGAGCTTGCTAAAGTATGAGTCCTCTTGAAACAATAAAAGAAGGCACCTATTAAAATGAAAGGAACTGTCAACAAGTCGAAAACAGAAGGAACCTAATATAAAATTGAAGGATCCTCTTGCTAAAATGAACACACACATAATATAATGTAGAAATATAAAAGATAAAGAGAGAGAGAGAGAGAGAAGAAGGACGTAGTTGATTTATACTAGTTCGTCTTACAACTCAAACCCACATCCAGTGCTTAAGTATTCAACTTGAGTGTTTCACTATAAAATCAAGTAGTAATTTGACGAGCCTCTCTAAGCTTACAAGTTAACATTTTTCAAGGTTCTTCAACCTTTCAAACTAGTAGTATTTTACTAGCCTCTACAAGCTCTCAAATAAAAATGAGGTTTGCTTGATATGAGCTCCAGTAATCTCTCTTAATAGAATTTCACTTTCTAATGCACAAGAGAATTTTTTACAAATATATCACTTTCAAGAATGTATATGCTTTTGATGAGTTTTTTCAATATAGCTTAGCAAACTTTGGTATCATTTCATTGTTGTTCATAATTGCATTGGCTCTTCCTTAAATAGTCAATTTCTTCAACTAGTTGTTGCTTCATCTTGCATCCTTAGTCAACTAGATAGATTTAAAGCTGAATAACTTAGATGTCATCTTTGCCAAAAAAATCTTCCAATAATTAGGTAGCTAATATACGTCCTTCATAATTAGTAAGATCCTTTCGAATAAACCATTTACAGTAAGGTAAGTTCATAATGAAGGTTCCTGCAAGAAAGAAATCGTATTTCTTATGATTTTCTTTCCTTTTGATAATAAAATCGTTAATTATACAAAGAAGTAAATCCAATTTGAATTTTGAAATATTATACAACTATCATCAAAATCGTTAAGCATAACCCTTGAGATAACAATCTCCCCCTTTTTTATTATGACAAGCAATAATAGATATATTTTTAAAAATTCAAAGAGATAATAAATGATTTTGAAAGATAATGAGACTTTATATGTTCAGACATAATTAGAAGGAGCCTACCTCTTAAGAAAGGAACCTACCAATTATATATCATAGTTTTTTTACAAGTTCAACAGTATAATCAATCATAGATATAATCAAGGCAGCATGAGAAATATGCATTGAGAATTATATCATCATGTATGCAAAAAGAATATCCACTTAAACTCTCCTCCTTTGTCATCGTCAAAAAAATAATAAAGGAGTATAGGAGGAAGTGAGAAAAAATGAAATATGGTGAAAAAATGACACAGCTAATGAGGAGTTTTCCTAAGAAGAATTTGCAAATCTAGGACTTGGTTTTGGAGGTTATCAATTTGTTTGCGTATTTGATCCTGATTTGCATGAATGTCCCTCAATAGTTGTAAAATATCTATAATGTTTATGTCTTGAGGAGGGACAGGAACTTGTTGTTTTAGAGTAAGACCTACAATTTCCAGTATCCTTTCATACCTCTACTCTGAGGCAGGACCTAAGAAGTCTACTTCTCTTTTTATTTTCTTCTCCACCCAAATATTTTCTTTTAACTTGTACCCAAACTGGGAGGGGATAGAGGAATGAAACTTACAAGGCTCATACCACGTCAGATTGTCAAAATGAACGCCAAAATATACGAAGATCTTGATTATCATCATTCCATAAGGCAGACCTCTGATAGTGTTATTGTGGCTTCCCTTTTCCACCATAAACTTCAGAATCATCATTGGGAGATTCATTTTGTTGCTCTTTAGTAGATTGTATACTACATATGTATCCAGGAGACTACATCTTTCTACTGAGCTACTTCTTAGAAAAATTAAAGTAGCCGATTGTTAATGGACATTTTGTATTAATTTTTGATACCTAATTTGTTAAACTCTTGTCCATTTAATGTTTAAATTGCACTAATTGAGAGTTATTTGTTGTAATTTCAGGCACACATTTTAAAAAAAAGTTAACGTTTTTTAGTTGCCAAAAATGTTAACGTTTTGGCCAAGAGAAGAATGAGAAATGTGCATAAAAAAATAGCATCAGCTGGAATAAAAACAAAAGTAGATAGCTGCGGCAGAAAAGAAGAGAGGAGGCTGGCGGCAAAAGATTGAAAAACATTGCAAGAGTTAGGCGTGAATGTGCGTAAAAGGTGGACCAAAAATTCTCAATAAATCATTCAATACATAAGAGACAAAAATGGAGGCGGCAATCAAGGAATGAAAAGTTGGCGTTAATATGGGAGCAGCAAGTGGCGTGAATAAAAAGGAAGAACGTGAATAGCTGGCATGGGTTTTATACACTAATGCACAGCCCTCTCTCAATACTCACCACACACAACACTGCAGCCCTCACTAAAACTCATACTCTCCTTCCACACATGAATCAGCATTCATTGCTTGCCAAGCACGCTACAGCCCCCACTAAATTATTACTTTCCACTCACAACCGAAGATAGCTGGTGGCTTGGGGAGAACGTGAAGCAGCTGCTGGAGACACATAGCAGCTGGTGGAAAAAACGTTGAAGATAACTGGTGGCTTTAAAATGAAGACAACTTAAGAAGCTGGAGAGTAAAAGACTACGTAAGTAGCTGGTGAGAAAAAACAGAAATAGGAAGGAACGTGGTAGCTGGTTGGGTTGAGATAAAAAACGTTGATGCAGCTGGTGGCTTTAGAGTTGAACAGCTGTTGAGAGGAACATGAAGCAGCTGAAGGCGTCACTCATTACCAACACCAAAACAATGTTAGCAGGTGGCTTAGGAGAAGACATTGTAGCTGGTGGCACTCTCCACTCCATACACACGCAATCAACTGGTGGAGAACGTTAAAGCTGGTGGTGGCATATAGGAGACGTTGGCAGCTGGTGGAATGGCAACAAAAGACGCACATTCCCACATCAAAGCAGCTAGTGGAGATTAAATATATTGAAGCTAGTGGTGCGAGAAAATACAGTTGTGAAAAAAGGGGTGTTTTTAATTTGTTTTCTTTATTTTATTCCTTATTTATTTTAATTGTGTGGATTTAATCAACGCAATCATATATTATTGCCATAATTTATGTTACATTGATGAATATGTGTGAGTAAGTTTTTCTTTGCGGTTAAGGTTAAGATTGATATTGGATTAGGACAATTTTTGTGGTATTGATTTTTGCTTGATTAAATGCATATTTATTCCTAATTTAGCTTGATCACCTAGATTAAGACTTTAGATGATTAAATGCCACAACCAATGGGATTTAATTTGTCAAAAAATTAATCGAGCGACATACTTGAGACTAAAGTGTAGACCAACCTTAGAATCTTGTGTGAGGATACCTAGAATTAA
>JANZXP010000002.1:16643120-16654787 GCA_027576715.1 Erythroxylum flavicans
TTCCCATTTCCTTTTGGTGTAGCATAATTATTAATTTGAGGACAAATCAATCCATTAAAGAGCATATGCATATGTGATGTCTATGAGAAATTGCAAATACACACAACACGAAGCTTTTTCCATCAATTATTAGGCCATGAGATGAGAATGGAGTAGATATTCATCACTTGCAAAAAGTTGCTCTGAAATTCAAGACAGCCCTTGTTGTTTATTTTGGTTATGCCCTTCCTTCACTACTCAACTGGAAAGCACAACTCCTATGTACCGTCACCGCCTACAGATCAAATTTTGTATAAAAAACGAACCGTTTTAGTATAATATAATATTAAAAGAAGAGTATTTAATCCATTCTCCAATTATTTAGGTGCCAAAGAGTCCACGTTGGATTGTAATGAAAGAGCAGCCCCAGAAGATTCCTAAATGTCTCTGATTGATCCTTTTTTATCGTCATCGCACATGGCAAGTGGCCATGGCTACAAAGACGTACAAAATTTTAGACCGGAAAGAGATTGACATGTAAACCTTGTGGCCTTCTATTATTTTTCTGGACCATCCATCAGACCATACCCTAAAACTGAAAAGAAAGCTTTTGCCGACCATCAATTATTGTGAGCCTCGAGAAGAGGACGGGACTGCAAAAGGTGTTGGTGAAGATTGCAAACTTTCCCTCGAAGCCTATAATTGATTTTAACTTTATGATATGCTTGTAATTGAACCATAAGGAAGAGAGACGAGTGTTCTCTCAAGACGTCATTGCAGAAATTGGCGAAGTAACAATTGCATGGCACCAGCAATATTGAAAGTTGACGTAATATGCAAGTCAAAATTAATTAATGCAAAACGTTTTATTTATTGAAATCCAGATTGCAAAATGATAAAAATTGTAGAAACAGAGGAATATAAAAAGAGAAAATCTAAAAAATATGTATCCAAAAATATAATTAGTGGTTTTAATTCGAGGAACTTTAAAACTTAACACAACTATGAATAATCATAAATTTTTTAATAATATAAAAATATATTTTAAAATGCAATTAGAGACAAGGTGCTACTTATAATTAGAGAAACAATGTATTTTTTTGCACAAAAATGTTCACAATTAAAATTTTGTTACATATTATAAAATTTAAACAATAATATATTATCCTTAGTATTGCATTTAAAATATTTTAATAATTAATTTTTTATAAATTAATATATGACCCTAAACTTCTTTTTGTCTAAATATGCACGAACAATTTGATATTTACAAGTCAAATACTAATATAAGGGGATACGTGGTACGTAGAGTCACTTTGGTTATGGTAGGTTTATTTTGGCTTGCTTTTCAGGCTTTAAATTGAGAAGACAAAGGGCATATAATGGCCACTAATTTAACAATTGTCAGGATTACTCTTTTTGACTTTTAGGGTTTTCTGACGCTGTGCTCCTTGTCCTGGGCCTGCGTTCACTTGGACTGATCTGTCAAATGCAATGCTCACTTTTCTTTTTTCTTTTGTTCAAACCAATCATGGTGGTTAAGCCATGACATCTAAAAGACAGCAATTAGCTCTATCTTCACTCTTCAGACTATAATAAATTACGCTCAAAGCAGATTAAAATCTATCACATATGACATTTTGGGGTTATATGAAGCATTCTTAACACTTTCTAGTGGAACTCCTTTTGATACACGAAGATGATATAACCTCAACTTTTAGACCAAGATGATAATTTTTGCTTGCCTCGCTTGGCCGACCATCTAATTTTTGCTTCTCATCTTTTAATTTTTATATTTTATAAGTTCCAATATTTTGTGTACATTTGTTTTCAATGAAGTAACATCATGTAGCTTGAATGTAAAACACATTCAGAATCTTTTAACCTAATGATTCATAACTTTTAGACAATCGTTTTCCATCCCTTAACATCATTGTACAGTTTAATTAGCATTATAGATCCTTTCTGTTTTCTTTGATCTTTTGACATTATTGGTGAATGTGTGCAGGGGGCTACTTACTTGAGAACATATCTACCTATAACCTCCTTGGCTATTGTCAAGGGAAACATGCCTATACCTGTTTCATGGTACGTAGGAACTCCACTATTTTTGTCCTATAACTAACCCTACCGAGTTCCGGATTCTTGGTGCTAAGACCTCTCCTCACGTCTCCATCTTTGGAAACCACAACTTCCATTGCAGACTCGGTCTCTCAATAGACAACAGCTAAGATTGCTCTCAATATTTCTTTTTCTATTAGATTCCAAACTTTTCAAAGGTTTTCTTTGGTATTCCATTAAGCACATTACATGTAGATTTTCTCAGGTTCCAACCCTATTAGTTCCTCTACAACAAAACCTATACAGCATATATACCTTTCTGATCCTTATAGCCAAGCACTCTTTTAGACTGTTCGTAGAATTTTTTTGGTTTCTTGAAAAGTTTCCAGGAAAATGGCAGTTGAACTTTGCTCAGATAATTCTGGCATCAGTCCAAGGATCTCGTTCTCTCATGACCTTTGCCTATCCGATGTTGTTCCCATAGAACCGCACCCTCTTCGTTCCAATTCGTCTGGTAGCATTGAATTTGACTTCTGTGTACGCAAGAGTTTCGACCAAGATTCTTCATCAGCTGACGAGCTTTTCTCGGACGGAAAGATTCTGCCCACTGAAGTCAAGAAAAAGACAGGTTCGGCAAGACTAATGGATCCATCATCTACGCTTCCACAACGGGGCCTTCATGATGATGTTCCAAGTAACGAGGGTTCAAAGAGAGAGATGTTGAAAGAGCCCAGCAAGACTACCACAATGGATGAACCAGAAGAAAAGCAAGGTAGCTCCAGGTCATTTTGGAGATTCAAGAGAAGTAGTAGCTTGAATTGTGGTAGTAGTTACGGCAGGAGTTTATGTCCTTTGCCACTCTTATCTCGAAGTAATTCTACTGGCTCTACTCCTAGTGTGAAGAGAGCTCCATTGTCTAATAACCAAAGCATGAACCATAAGCAGCATAAGCAACCATTCATGAAGTCATTGCAATCATCGGCTTCCACAAGTCATCAGAAGCCCCCATTGAAGAAAAACTACGGTGCTTATGGCAGTGGTGTTCGTATTAACCCTGTCTTGAACGTTCCTTCAGGGAATCTGTTCGGTTTAGGGTCAATCTTCTCCAATGGCAAGGATAAGAACAAGAAGAAGTGACTCATGATATGTTAAATCAAATAAGGAATCACTTCCCATCTAAATTGCATATTCGTTTACGGATTGAAGTCGTTTCTCTACTTTACTTGGATAGATTGGCTTTGCATTTGCCACAAAAATCACACTCTAGGAATAGGAGAATAAAGAGATTGCCTGGATTTCAAAAAAGAAAGATTGATGGTAGGTTTGGATTGGATGGAGGGACCGAGTCTTGAGGTTATAATTCAAGGGCACATGCTTCACAAAATGACAGGCAGCCATTGCTTTCGTGGTTGTCACAGTCTGTTTTTCTGTGTCTGGTTTTGGGATTTTACGCACACCTGATGTACATACTTCTGGTTCCTACACTTTGAACTAGAAGTGAAGAGCAGGTCAGTGGTATAAGCGAATCTCATTGTTTATGGTTTCAAGAGAATATGGTTTTTGGTTGTTCTTGATTACCTTTTTCCATTTCTAAAGACAAAGAATTGTTGTAATAAGTATAATTTTCCTGGGGTTATTTGCTGCACGTCGATGCTTCGGGGGCTCAATTGACATCCTTATGTTGGAAACTTTTAAGGCTCAGTCCTTTCACCATAATGTCTAAAGCTTTCTTGCTATTGCAGGACAAGAAGTCTCGCTAAGTTATTTTGGCTTCAATTTTAGACAAGAACATTCATAATTCTACTCTTTGAGATGGAAAGGTGTTTCATACAATCAACAACAAAATGGGTAACAATCAACGTTTACCTAACCCGTCATATTGTACAATCTAGTCCTTTTCCATCAAAGAGTATAAAAAAGCCATCTTTCCTTTCACTTCATTTTATTTAATTCTTTCAGCTCCTTTTTACGCCAAATAAGTAGCTTTCTTAGGATTTTTGAGATATATTACAGAGATAAAAACCTGCAATAAGAAAGGAAATCTATGCCGGATTTAACCAAGGGAAAGGGGTGAACTGGAGGCACAGAACATAATCATACCACATGGTGTGGGACAGGGAAGAAAAGGCGTGTGTCTTTTAGAGATAATGCTAATCTTTTTCCTGCTTCTGGCTTGTTCCTGATCAAGTACATACAGATGTGATTAGCATCTCTTCTCCATTCTGTCATATTTTTGGAAACTTGAACATGGGAATCTCAGCTTTTGTTCCTAAAAGTTAAGAAAACAACAAAACTGAAGGGAGAAAGGGAGTGTACATATACCGGTGGTTAGGCCAACATATTGACCCTAAAAACATCCTAGGCAATACCAACTTGTAATGGTTTTTTAGTGAAAGAATCTTATTCACGCGGCATTATTTTTCAATACGTACAATATATCTAATATCCTAACTCAAAACAATCTAATATGGTTGATCTGTTTATAGACACAAGTTGTTCACTTGAATCCTTTTCTAAGTGTTATATGGCACATCATATCCATATAGTGTATGTATAAATATATGTGCTTCACTGCTCTAATATCCCAAAAAGTCTTGTTTGTTTTATTATTGTGTTTAATATACATATTTTAACTTAAAATTTTAAAATCTAAACGGATTTGGAAGAGATAGCTTGTCAAAATTAAAATATTTATATTGTTAAACATTTCTAGAACTGATCTAAATTACCCTAAATTTTATGCAAAGTCTAGATTGGTGCAAAACTAAACGTTGATGCATTTGTTTCGGCTTCCTAATGTCAATCATCAACGACACTGGACGTTCAGAATTTGTATCTGGCTCCCTCTCTCTGTGGCTCTTCTGACTTCTCTCTACTTTTCTTTGTTATAGGTTATCTTTTTTCATTTCCTTAATGCCTGGTCAGTGGTCACACCAGAACTGCAGACCACTGATCATCTAAAACCTCTTCAATAGCTGCGGTCACTCTTTGCCACTGTCACGGTCCTCAACTCGTCTCGGACCACTACTGATAGTCATTAAGAGTTGCTGTCTGACACCGGCTGTGATGTCTGAATGTTGACTTTTGCTTTTGTTTCATTTGGATTGGTGACAGAACAAGGGAGCCAGAGATCTGTTGGAACATTGGTCGGACTCGGATTTAGTTGGAATTTAATTCTTATTACATATTGTTGAATTGTAATTGAACTTAAAATCTCATAAATTGTAATTAACTACGGGCGTTTGGGGAATTTGCCATTGGTTTACTTTTTTTTCTGAGAAAAAAAGCTTTCCTAATTATAATTGACGGGTCCGCAGTTCACATCGGGATTCGTGAGCTTATACATGTTTCCTGGTCGATCCTTTTCTTTTTGTAGCTTCGATGCCTTAAGAATTTCATTCGAAACAAAAAAAAAAGTTATTTCTCTTAATTTTTTATGGTACAAAAGAAAAAAGATTAGTATAATAATTCAAACATAAAATAATTTTTTTATTGACCTCTATTATTACCTTTGTATCAATTCTTTTGAAGTAAAAATTATCAATGTTAAAGATTTGAAAAATATTTTTCTTTTCAGTTTATATATGTATATATCTTAATACTTCAATTTGTTCATATTAATGTGATAATTGTACATTTTTGGATGTCCTAAACAACTTTTTCATTTTTATATTTTTATGAACTACAAAATAAATTGTTGATATTTTTAGTAATTTTTTCCTAAATATTGTAATTATTTCTTGACTGTATGGTTAACAATCAACAATTTGGCATTCTAATATTTCTTTATTTGAATTGGAGATAAAAGACATAAGTAAAGGTGAATATATTTTTGGAGTTAAGATTTCAAAAGATCATTCAAGAAGATTATTATTACTTTCTTAAACAACTTATATTCAAAAGATTTTATAATGATTCCACATGCAAGATCGTAAATCAATAGATAATCTCATTGTTAAAGACGAAGGTCTCAAAAAAAAGTTTTGCCCATCTATGCCCAAAAGAAAGAAAACAAATGAAGAAGATTTCTTATTACGATATAGTTGGAAGTCTTATGCTTGTCATGGTGTACACAAAAGTCAAATATTTGTTACACTATTAAAATTGAGAGCATATATCAGTCAAATCTTTGACCAGTATATTTGAAATCAGTAAAGGGAATATTTAGGTATCTAAAAGATATTGTTGATTATGCGTTGTGTGACTTATGTATATAAGGGCTAAATGAGAGAAAATCTACTACTGGATATATTTTCTTACTAAGAAACAATCATGTATTGCTTTATCCATAATAGAAGCTGAATTTATAGCAATTTCAGTAACAGTATGAGAAGTCGTGTGACTTAAATGATTCTTAGTTAGTTTAGAGGTCACTTAAAGCGAGACTAATCCAATAATAATCCACTGTGACAATTAAGCAATAATCACTTACTAGAAACCCAAATTTCATTGTGAGACTAAGTATATAGATACCAAATATAATTAATTGAAATATATAATTACATAAGGATAAGTGAACATGAAGTATATATCTACATGAGGTATGGTCGTAAAACTAATGACAAAACTAATTTCCCAAGATATATACATTGGGCATGTAAAGTCACTATTACATAGACATTGAAACGTATTTCATTAACATTTCTCCATATACATTCATTTAATGTATTGTCATGTATAAATACATATATATAATTGCATTGTTTATATATTTGATTATGAAATATCTTTACTTTGTATGACATTTTTGTATGAATTAAAGAGTATGTCAGACAGATAAAAGATTGGCCTTCGCACATGGGCAATTAAATATAATATTTGTGATGATTGTAGATGAGGCATATTAAGTTTAATATCGAAGTGAATGTCAACTTAGAAAATAAGTCAAAAGGAAATTGGTTTAGAATGATCATATGATCACCATATCTCTCGTAAGTTGCCTAGTAAGAGTTCAGAAAGATAAAGTTAAAATTAGACAAGTGAACTTAGGTTAAACATTAAGTATATTTGAACCAACATCTATATGATATTGCATTCTTGAAAAACATACATTTCAAATTAATTGGAGTTAATACTATAGCATAAGACTCTTACCATGAGTGTAGAAATGACCATAAAATGGATTAGTGTAAGTTACGATATCTTAACTTATATTATGTGAGACTCTAAAGGTTAAGTGAACTTCATATCTTCTTAAGGATTAAATTTAACGTTTGCTACTTTAGAATGTTATCAAAAGATTATGTTTGATATGATCTTATGGGACAATTATAGTAAAGAAAATTAAATTCAATTTACAAAAATTTAGAATAGAGGGAGGTCATTTTTTGATTTTTAACTGGCATAAAAAATTTTGTATTCAAAGGTGGCTACCGACATCTAGTAAGAGAATTGAATACATGTATGATAAGATAAAATAAATAAGATCAAAGAAGATTGAAATGCAAGGTATGATCTAGGGTATAGCATACAAAATCTCCTCAATGATTGATTCATTAACCAAGATGTCATATATTCTTAACAGAATGACCATGAGCTCTGGTCGTATGCTAATCACTTTAGTTATTAGATAAGTATAAGAATATGTAGAAATCTTATTAAGTAACTGATCATGTGTGAGTGGAATATAATAATAGAAAGGCACATATGATGAGTTTAGCATGTGTGACCTTTCAAATTATTAACTATTGAAAAATAGTTAATTATATTATCTATAAATAAAAGATTATATGATCAGTAAAAAGAATTGATAACAATCACCTAAAAAAACATAAATTAAATAGAGAGATTTCATGCAAGAGTCCTTTAACTAGTAGAAAAATAATTAAATTCAAGCAAGTGATTTGGTTCGTTAATGATGCATATGATTTGAAAAGATTTTGTATATATATCTATGTGTTATATATATTTCCTTCAACAATCATTTTTATGCAAACTAAATTTGGATTATTAACAAATACCAAGTTTAAATAATTAACATACAACAAATCAGAAGGCAAACCTTTATAAATACTCGAATGATATGTGTTGGGAAATCAGGACAAGATTCGATCCCTACTGCAGCGAAATAATTACAAAACTTTTCATAATTTAGTTCCCTAAAAATCAATATCACTTTAATTATATAAAATGATTAACAATTAAATCATAATAAAACATAAATCTTAATTTGTACCTTATTCCAAAGCTTAATCATATTCTTGTCGTATACTTCAAACATTTTCAAAATTTGATCTCTCTCAACCACTATAGTCGCACAAGTATTTGGCCTCTAACGGTATCCACAGAACATGTTGAGAAAACTTCTCTTATAAAGAAGGTTAAGTAAGAACTGTTAGCTTCAGTAGAGATTAAGCCTACTTATAATAAGTTTTAGTCATTTTAGTAATTTAATTAAAATTAAATTTTAATTTTAATTAAATTTTAATTAGAATTACAAATAATTCTAATTAAATGTCAATTATGCCCAAATAAGATCCAAATATTTCTAATTAAATGTCAATTATGCCCAAATAAGATCCAATATTTTATATTGGTCTTTATCTATTAAATATCTCATATTTAATCATAAAGTTTATCAAACTTTAAATGCAAGTCCAACTTGATTAAAATATCTTTACTTTCTTCAACATGTTCTTTATTGAGACCCATTAGGTTCTCAAATATGTTGACAATTTTTATAAATAATAACTCTAATTCGTAATTAAAATTAGATAAATTAAACTCCTTTTAATTTTCCAATTAAATAATTTATAACCATAGATTATGAGTCGTGTCTAGTAACATATTATGACCATCTAAATATTAAGGAATGTCAAAGTGATCTTGACAAACCTTTTCGTGCATGATTTTTTTCATATAATTTAATTCTTTCATCATACAATATTCCAAATAAATATAAAGCATGAAATTAATATCTATTCTAATTTAAGTCCAATCGTATTAGTTCTCTGTTATTAGCTATTGGTTCAATTATTGACATTTGTAAACTATTTATAAAATGCCATTCTACTTTAACTAAGGATTTTTCGAATCAATACTAATCAAAAACAACAAAACATTCTCCCTAATTACTTTTGGGTGATGAATCATATCTTAATTACTTAACTACCTTTATATAGTTCATGTTATATCCAATGAGTACCGACTGAACGACCTATAATTATAATAGGTCATAAGTAGTATCAAAACATAACAATCCTTGTATAAGATAATTTTGGAGATCTCAAGTCAAATAATCATTTATAAAATCATTATAATGAGAATTTCTATAGAAATATAAGTAATGTTCCAATTGGATATCATATCGAGTCAGTTCAGTGAACTTGTTTTCTAACAAGCACTTATACATTTGTTTAAGTATCTTCATATTTTAGTCCATGAGATCAACTACTTCTTTCATAAGAAAAATCATAATATGAACTAGTCTTTTTACATTCTATTAATGTTTAGTCTTAATATAACAATGAATAGAAACAATTTACGGATAAGACATAAATACAATATGAATCTCATAATTATAAGCTTATTATAATTTCATTTGTATTGTATAATTATCCTACGAACTTTATCATATATATCTAAACATGTGCAAGATAAAGAATGTCTTTAAATTATTTTGTCACTAAACTACAACCAATCGATTGGCTCTAAGGTCGAAACTCACAATATATAATAAGAGCTCAACCAAGAATTGACAAATAAAATGGTACTAATAGCAGAATGAATCATATCTTAATCACTCAACTACTTTTATATAGTTTATGTTATATCCAATGATTACCAATTGAACGATCTATAATATAAGATAACTTTGGAGATCTCAAGTCAAATTATCACTTATGCAATCATTACAATGAAAATTTTCATAGACATACAAGTAATGTTTCAGTTGGATCTCATATCGGGTCAGTTAAGTGAACTTGTTCTCTAACAAGCATCCACACATTTTTTTAGGTATCTCTATATTTTAGTCTATGAGATCAACTACGTCCTTTATAAGGAAAATCATGACGTGTGTGTAATAGCCCTAGACCACCCACCCATAGATATTGTCCGCTTTGGACCTTGGCCTAGTCAAGCTCGCATGATTTTGCTTTTCCTGCATACTCGCTCGGGAAGACGCATCTAGAGAGAGAGGTTTTCATACCCTTATAAGGCGTACTTCGTTCTCCTCTCTAACCGATATGGGATTCTCACATTCCAATTCTTTGAAGGCCCAGCGTCCTTGCTAGCACACAGGCCCGGATCTACCCCCTTCGGAGGCCCAACGTCCTTGCTGGTCCACTCACAGATATCGTCTGCTTTGGACCTTGGCCTAGCCAAGCCCTCACGGTTTTGCTCTTCCTGCACACTCGCTCGGGAAAATGTGTCTATAAGGGAGAGGTATCCGCACCTTCTCAAGGCGTGCTTCATTCCCCTCTCCAACTGATATGGGATCTCACATTATCCACCCTCTCTTAGGGCTCAGCGTCCTAGCTGACATACCGATTTGGGTATTGGCTCTGATACCATTTGTAACAGCCCGAACTCCCGCTCACAGATATTGTCCGCTTTGGGGCTTGGCCCAACCAAGTCCTCGCTATTTTGCTCTTCTCACACACTCGCTCAGGAAAACGCATCTTTAAGGGAAAGTTCCAACCTTTTCAATCGTCTATCAGCTCGGGTTTTAGCTCTGATACCATTGTAATAACCCTAGATCACCTGCCCACATATATTGTTCACTTTGGGCCTTGGCCCAGTCAAGCCCGCACAGTTTTGCTCTTTCTGCATACTTGCTCGGGAAAATGCATCTATGGGGGAGAGGTATCAATATCTTTATAAGTTGTACTTCGTTTTCCTCTCCAACTGATATGAGAATCTAACATTTCACCCCCTTTAGAGGCCCAACGGATCCACCCCCTGGAGGCCCAGCTTCCTTGCTGGCCCACAGGCCTGGATCAACCCCTTTGGAGGCCCAGCGTCCTTGCTGGCACACAAGCCTAGATTTACCTCCTTAGAGGCCCAGTGTTTTTGCTGGCATATCAATCCGGGTACTGACTCTGATACCATTTGTAACAGCCCTAGACCACCCCACTTACAGATATTGTATGCTTTGGGCCTTGGCCCAGCCAAGCTCGCACGATTTTGCTCTTCCAGCACACTCACTCAGGAAGACGTGTTTTCCCAAGCAAGTGTGTGGAAAGAGCAAAACTGTGAGGGCTTAGCTGTGCCAAGGCCCAAAGAGGACAATATGTGTGGGCGGGTAATCCAGGGCTGTTATAGTGGTATCAGAGCCAGTACTCGAATTGGTATGTCAGCTAAGACGTTGAACCCAAAGAGGGGGTGGATAATGTGCGATCCCATATCAGTTGGAGAGGTGAACGAAGCACGCCTTGAGAGGGTGCAGATACCTCTCCCTTACAGACACGTTTTCCTGAGCGAGTGTGCAGGAAGAGCAAAACCGTGATGGCTTGGCTATGCCAAGGCTTAAAGCAGATAATATCTGTGAGCGGGCCAGCAAGGACGTTAGGCCTTCAAAAGAGGGTAGATCCGGGCCTGTATGCCAGTAAGGACGCAGGGCCTCCAAAGGGGTGGAATGTGAGATTCCCATATCGGTTGGAGAGGGGAACGAAGTACGTCTTATAA